>VZTF01004916.1:0-50578 GCA_013397755.1 Cnemophilus loriae | reverse complement strand
CCTCTCTTCTCCCTCTCTTCTCCCTCTCTTCTCCCTCTCTTCTTCCTCTTCTTTTCTCATTTTTTCTTCTTCATCCCAAAAGAGACCTGCCCTGATCTGAGGGCAGCTGTGCCCTGTTCTTGGCTGCTCCACAGCAGCCACCCATGCAATGTCACAGCAATGCTCCCTGTGCCTGCAGGAACCACAGGCTGCCACGCGCAACCTTCCCATTCACACACAGTGCCACCACAACACATCCAAGGACATATGAGGAAAGAGGAAATAAATCCCTGTGCAAACTGGATCCCTTTTGGCAGAGCAGCTTTGTGATTTCCTCTTTCATCTGTAATAAACTGCAGCCCTTTGGTTGACCCTTACTCAGTGGTTAATTATTCCTAAAGAAGGAAAAATCCTGACTGAGCAATGATGGAGTAAAATATGCATGAGGAATACAGTTAGCAAACTGCTAAATGCATTCCTCATACATATTTTACTTAAACTCTCTGGGATAAAGCATTATATGTATATTAATAATCTCTGGGCTTCTCATAGACTGAGGGACTTTATAGAACAAGAGGGCAAACCCAAAGACATCCCAAAGAAATGACTGGCCTTTGTCCCCAGCTGAAGCACCGAGGACCTACAGGACTGTAGTTAACATGTGCCTGGAAAAAAAACATCTGAAAGAGGATTTTTACCTATGTGGCCAAATTATTTTATGACCGCAACTATTAAACAAGGGACTCACAGCACTTCCCACGTCACCTGCACACTGGTAACAGCCAGAGAAATGGAGGTGGTGGAAAGGTTTTAGCCTCATCAAATATCAGGAGATTATCTGCGAAATTATTGTACAGAAAATATGTGACCCAAACACATAAAGGAAATGGGCTGAGAGGTCACGAACTGAACAAGACTTTGCCAGACTCTTCTTGGCTGCATATGCAAACCATTTAGTACCAGCACCATCCACAGCAGCAGTGAATGTTTTCCAAGGGCCATCTCAGGAAGACAGAGCAGCATCTCTCTTCAGACAGTGGCTGAGTCCAGTTTGAGGGTGCATCACCCTGAAAGCAGATCGAACTGGGGCCTTGTGGGAGCTCTGCAGGGAGACTTCCCCTCTGGAGTTCTGTCCCCCCCAGGCTGCCAGTCTCCGTCACGCCGAACAGCTGCCAACCGCCGCCACCACCTCCAACGGATCCACCATCTGCCCTCCCTCCATTCCCAGCACAATGACTCAAACTGGCTGGTGCCTTGGCACCAACCCACCCTCTAATTAAGGCACAAGAGAAGGAAGGGGAAACCTTCAAAGAAATCCCACCAACAGTTCTCACAGAAAAGCTTCAGACGAACCTGAGCAACCGCCTGATCCAAGTCTTCATCCCCTTCCCTGCATGGTCTTGCTCGACCTCCCAAGCCCTGAGGACACCAGGTCACTTCATCTCTGCCCTTTGTGCCAGCACAGAGATGTCTTTTACAGAATTCTGCATCACGTTTGGAATTTTATTTCATTTTTATTTTGCTGCTTTTTGTTGTCTGTATTGAGGCCCTGTACGTCATCTCTTCTCAGTTTTATTTGATTGCCTTTTGGAGATGAGGAGATTAATATTTCATCAAACATACAGGAAATAAATAACCAGGTTTGAAAGACATCCAGAACTTTTCCTGCCTTGATAGGCATTTGCAGACATGAGGAGTGGGGAGGTATTTTTACCACAAGCCATTTCTGAGGACATCACAATCCCTGCCATGATCTCTGCAGGACATTTCCACCACCTGTGACATGTCCATGTCCATGATGCTGTGGGGTCATGACCAAAGGTGGGAGTGCAACACTCTGTATATGCCCATTCCTCTGGCAGATCCCCAGGGAGAGAGGGAGGGCTCAGTCTGGAGAAAAAGAGGCTCAGGGGGGACCTTGTGGCTCTGAACAACTCCCTGACAGGAGGGGGCAGCCGGGGGGGTCGGGCTCTGCTCCCAGGGAACAGGGACAGGAGGAGAGGGAGCGGCCTCAGGCTGGGCCAGGGGAGGCTCAGGTTGGACATCAGGAGGAATTTCCTCATGGAAAGAGCTATTAAGTATTGCAAGGGGCTGCCTAGGGAGGTTTGGAGTCTCCATCCCTGGAGGTGTCTGAGGAACGCCAGGACATGGCACTCAGTGCTCTGGGCTTGGTAACAAGGTGGGGATTTGGCACAGGTTGGACTCGATGGTCTGGAAGGTCTTTTCCAATCTTATGATTCCATGATCCATGCAAGAGCCTCTGTACATGCATGTACATCCATGGAACTCATCTGTGCAACAACACCACGTCAGATGCAGCAGAATTGTGATGGGTCCCTGTGTTGCCAAGCAGACACAGCCACAAAGAGGCTCAAAGCTGACAGGGTTGTGCATCTCTCTGTCACAGAGCGTGTGAACACAGAGCCACTTTCGGCTGGTGGATTGATGGGATCAGTTTCCAGAATAAAACCATGGAGTTTTTCCCAACCACAAACCACTGTGATCTGTTTGATGGGAAATGCCAACTGCTGATTGGGAAATTTCAGTTGACTTAGCTTTGAATGAGAAAAATGATAATTATGACTTTTATTATGATCAGTTTAGCATTCTGCCTTGAGGTTTAATTAGCTGCAAAACAAAAGCTTTTGTGTTTCTGTTCTATTCAAAATTGACACATCCTCTCAAAAGCAATTTGAAAAACATGGCAAACACTTTCGAGAAACTTGAGAAGCAAATGAGAAATTCAGTTAGATCCCAGATCTTTGTGGGTTTCCTTGAGTTTGCTTGTTTTAGTTTGCAGTTGCCATGTTTTTGTTAATGTGGGATCTCCTATCAATGCACACAGTGTGGGAAGAAGAAATGGCAGGAGGGAATTATCCGTGTAAATGAAGGAATCAGTCTCTTGCTGCATGGAGCAATGAGTCAGAGTAAATCCAGCCCCATGTGTGTGAGTTTTCCTTCTCCCAGCAGGACGCTGGCTTGTCTCCCTGCATGGACAACTTCTGCATCTCCAGGAGAGTTTGATGGGACGAACGGGAGTCTGAAGTGTCCAGAGGCCACCCAAGCATTTTGCAAGGCCTTCAAGACCAAGAAAATCTGCCAGCCCAGCTCTAAGGTAAACTCACTAAAGGAGGTTGGTTATAACCTTTGGTTTCCTTCCCTGCAATGTTTTCAGGAGGGCTGTGGCTTCAGCTTTCCTGCTCTTCCTATCAGAGCAGCTGTGAGACTTGTAGGGGTGAAGCAGGTGATACAGAGTGGTCAAATACAACAGGGATACCCAAATTTGAGGCATTACTATACTATGTGGTGACCTGGAATGAGGGAAACCTGGTCCCAGCAGCCACTTTCTTTTGTCAGGCAGAGTTTGAGAGCGTGTTCCCCTCACTGCAGGTCTAGGAACAGGGAAAAGGACACAGGACAGAAAACCTGGAAACTAATTTTAAAAGCAGGGCAAAAAACAAGTCTCCTGGGAGAAACTTAATGTGTTGGGTTGGATTTTTTCTCAGCCTGCAGTTGCTAACACAGCCCCACGTGCTGACAGCCTGTCCTCCCCCAAGCAGCGCCCCGAGTATTCCCAGCTCCACTCGACCTCCTGGGAAAGAAACAGTCCCAACACATAGGTGGAGAAACCGAGGCACTATGCTGATCTCAGCTGGGATTTCAGCTGAGAAGCCAAACTCCACCCTTCCACCAACCTGACCTAAATGTCCGGGACACAGAGGATTATTTTTTCCTACAGATGTCGCAGCTGGAAGCAAAGCCCTGCTACCGATGCCCCATGTGGGAAGCAGGGACACACTTCCCTGCACCCCTTCAGTGCACGGACCAGTCCCAGTCTCATCCCTATAGTGCAGGAGGGACACATGGAGTTTTCCCAGACCAGGAGAGGGTTGGCTGCAGGGACAGGGTAGCAGCAGGGCAGTGGTGTAAGTCCCACAAACAGCCCCATAGTGCAGCTGTTGTGGAGATGCTTAGACACAGGACCATCAAACAACGTGCAGTTACATTAAAAAAAAAAAAAAATAATAATAATAATAATAATAATAACAATATACCAAAGGCAGGTAAGTCAGACTAAACCGCTCTCTCCCTCCTTCCTGGAGATCCGATATTTCTCTTCATTGTCCCCATCCCTAATACCCATCTCTCACGTTTGTCTCTGCACCACACCAAGGAGTTTGATATTAACCATGACCAATGGACTGATTTACGTGTCTCAAGGGACTGCTTTATTTTTCCTTTGCCACATCTGACAAGTTGCGTTTTACTATAAATCCCCTCAATTAGGTGTTTCAAACTGCACTGCAGCCTCTTCTCTGATGTATGGGGAAGGAATTATCTTCATGTCCCTGGCAACCAATTCCTTAACTAAAAATAGTGTTCACTTCTGCCTTCCCTGCATCACCTCACACTTTGGGCACCTGAGCAGAGCATGGCCATCCCACATGTCCCACTTGGTGGCCATGGGCAGGCTGAGACGGTGAAAGACAATCCTTGGTCTTGGTGTGGGAATGGGGTCTCTGGTGCTTCCCGTTGCAAGGTCCCTTCTGTCCCCTGGGTGCACAAAGCCCTGAGCAGCCCCCAAAACCAGAGTGTGTTTTGTGACCAGGAGCTGTGCCCTAGACCTGCAATGGTAGAAGGTGTCTCATGGCAAGGGGTTGGAACCACATGATCTTCCAACTCAAATCATTCCATGATCCTATGATGCACTTGGCTGAATCCAGGCTGCTTAAAGTTATTGGGAGCTTTCTCAAGCCATTTTTAGAAAATTTCGTATTTTCTATGGGCTTATTGAAGTGAAAGGTAACACAAGGGTGGCTTTAGAATTTGTCTCATCCCATCCTTGTCAAGGGAGGGATGTTAAAAGACCTAAGAAACAAAAAGTTTCCTGAATTTACCAGAGCTTTATATATTTTCAGACTTCTTTGCCAAAGCAGAGACACAACTGATTAAACCCAGCTAATGCCAGAAGATTTATGTCTGAGTTGTTTATTCCCCTTAATTACTGGGCCAGGAGCATTTACCCTTTGGGGGCTGGGATGGGTCACTGGGTGTCCCCACATGCTGGGGCACAGCACTGGCCAGTCCTTGTGCCTTGGTCCCGCAGCTCAGGGAGGACTTTGATCCCCTCCTGCCCTCTCGGGTGCTCCAGAGACAAAGAGCAGCTCAGTGAAGATTGATTGGAGGCTGTGGCCGTGAATTCATCAAGGGACACTGCCCTCCTATTGATCCGTCTGCAACCCGCTGTGGTCTGCAGCCATTCCCAGAGGCACAGGCTGCAGTTGGGAGCATGATCCAGCACCCCGTGAGAGGCTGGTGGTGGACGCACCACCATCAGGTAAGGGAAATATCACACCCCTGGATGGTGGCCCCATAGCAATGTTTTCCAGCATCCCTCTCTCAGCAGTACACCTCATTGATCCTCATTTCCTCGAGGAAAGAAGGAAGCACAACGTGTTGCCTGTCTGTCTGCTCCGGCTCACCTCGGGCTGATGGAGCTTGGCTCACTCCCAGGATAGGCACAGCACCCACAGCTGGGGCACCCCCCTAAACCTCAGTGGGTACAGAAGGCATGCTCTGAAACTGCCCTGGCATGGGGGAGCAGGTTTAACCGAGCCAGAAATTCATCCAGCTCAGGGACGGACCCAATCCTGACCATGGCATCCCCAAGAGACAGGCATGTGAGGGATCCCTCCCCAGCAGACCAGGGTGGCGGCTGCCAGAGGACAGCAGGAGCTGAGACATAGAGGTATGATAGGAGACCCTTTAAAGTCTGACGGTTATGCTGGGGGAGAAGGCAAATGTCATTATCCAAGACCTCAGGAGCATCATTCAGGCTTTCCCACACCACTGTCCCCCACTCTCCCCGGGATACTTGTCCCCCTCTTCTCTATCTAGTTCAAGCCTCTCCTGCTCCTCCCCCATCACCTCTGCTCCTCCTACCACCCATCCTACGAGACGAAGTACGGTCCCATCAGCCACGTCCACCTCCTCCGGGATCGCCGTTATGATCAAACACCCCCCGCACAGCCCCGCTATGTGAAAGACCTGCATCCACCTGCCCCGCATCCCCCTTCTTGTCTCAGGAGCATCTCCCTCATAAGGCACGGCTGAAACCCCTTCCACCCTATCCCTGTGGAAGACAAAAGGGGCTCTGCCCTCCCTTCTTGTTCACCATCCATTTTGCAAAGGGGTGCAAGGGCTGGCGGGGGAAGCCTCGCCTTCTCCCAGTTCCTCGGCCAGGGCCCTGGGGTGAAATCCCCAAATGCATAACACCCACTCACCCCCTCATCCCCGGCAAATTGCAGCCCCAAACCCTTTGCAGACACAAGGGAAGCCCCCAGGCTCCGCAGGAAAGACTCCACAGCGGCTGCAGGATGGGAGTGCGAGGGGTGGAGAGGAGAAACCCCACTCCAAGGAGAGCCGGGAGGGCGGTCCCTGGGCCAGTGGGAAGTTTCTGCTGCTGAAGATGCTGAGAGAGGGAAGGAGAAAGGGGAAAAAAAATCAGCTAGAGTTGGAAGGCACCAGGGAGGTGGAGGAAGGAAAAGGGGAGGAGGAAGAGGAGGAGGGAGAGAAGGGGGAGTGGGAGGCTGGTGAGGAGGGATGTAGCCCATCGCCAGGCGAGCTGGAAGGTGGGACGCCGGAGGACCGGCTCCAGGGAGGTTATAAAAGGCAGGACCGGGACGCAGAAGGATTCGCAGCCTCCGCGCAGCCCCGCGGGGACCCGCCACGCTCCTTCGCTGGAAGCCCAGAGGATTTTCTCCCCGACGGCAGAAGCAGCCCAGCAGGAGCGGGGACGCTGCCAGCCATGCCCCGGGGAGCTGGGCGCAGGGGCAGCTGAGGATGGTGCCCAGCCTACGTCCTGCCCTCCTCCTCCTGCAGGTAAGATGCTTTAAGACCTCTTCTCCCACAAGGCCCCTTCTGCCCCCTCCTCATCACCCCTGCACCCTGCACGGCCCGCGTTCTCCGCAGTGACTTTTCAGTTTCTTTGAAGGGAAAAGTAAAAAGAGAAACCGCAACACAAAGGGCCCAAGGGAGAATTCCTCCAGTCGAGGCACTGGGGCTTGGCAAGAGCTCGTGATGCTCAAAAACTATCGAGGAAGGGGGCTGAAGGAGTGAAAAGATCATTAAAGGGAGGGGAGACTTGCAGCCAGGTCCTCCTGAGCTCAGCCCAGGGCCCCCAGCAACTCCCAGCCTTGCACCTCCCAGTGAAACCAGCCGCCACCAGTTTCCCAGGCTGCTGGGAGGCGGTGGCCACTCTGGGGGTGAGATGGATGTGGAGAACACAAATGCAGAGCCCAATTGTATCACCCATAATTAATTTTCTAAGGAAGCCTCTCCTTTTCTCCTCTGCACCTGCAAAGCACAAGACTTTTCCTCTCTAATTTGCTCGCTGTGGAACTGTAGCCACTGCTAATTTTGCAGCTCTGCAAAATGCAAATGCTTTGTCAGAAGCAATATTCCTCCTCCTTGAGGGCTTGTCAAGGAGGGAAACGTTCACAGCCCAAAGCTTGTTTAAATCCCAAACCCTGGACAAACGAGATGAAGAGGTTTCCAGTGAAATCTTGAATTTTATTTGAACAAGCCTATAGTGGGAGTTAAACAAAATGATCAGGTTTTTGATGAAACCTCTGTGTCAAGGTTTGTGTAAAAGAGCAAATCTGCTTGGCTGGCTGCAGAATGGTGTCTTAGTGGCCCAGCTGGGACTGCAGAGTTAAAACAGCAGGTAAAGTGGAGGGACGGCACTCCCCATTGGCACCACTGTGGCTCGTACCCCGCAGGCTGTGCACCCCACTGTGCACCCCACTGTGCACCTCACACATCGGCTGCACCTCTGGGCCAGGGAAGTTCTCACCTAAGTGATGAGAATAGCTGATGGGCACCAGGAGACCTCCCTGCCAAGTCGGTGTTGCTTCTAAAAGCTTCTCTTCTGAGCAGCTGCTCTCTCCTATCGCTGCAACCCAATAAGCCTGATTGATAGGATTTATGGGAGCTCTTTTGCTGTTATATTCCCTGGTTCAGGTTTTGTTTGGCTCTGATGTAAGAAGTAAAGGTGAGACAGGGCAAGATCTCTTCCCCCAGCCCAGGTCCTTCTTGGCCAGTCTGTGGGGACAGCACAGACCCAGTGCAGTAAGGTCATGTTCTGGTGGGGACAGCCATGTGAGCGTGACAGCTCCTGATAACCTCTCTGAGCAAAAAGTGGTCCAAAAGAAGCCCAAAGGTGCTGAGACACAGCTCCCATCCTCTGTCAAAGCGCCTTAGGCTCAGGAGATTCATTCACCATCCCCATCCCCGGGTGTTCCCTAAGGATATTCTCCTTGTGAAGCTGGCGCAACACGTCCTCAAAAATCTTCCAGAGTTTGAGACAAAACGACCCCTGTGCTGGGGCTGAGACCGGGGGAGGGTCACAAAAACCAGTCCAGGCAAAGAGAAGCCTCTCCCAGCTGGCTCAAAAAAGAAACAGCCAGTCTACAGCCCTCCCCTCCCTTTGCAGTCAAGCTGTCTATTTTTCCTTATAAACACATTAATTCAAAACTCAGACCCTTTTCCAGAACAATCCCAGCCCTGTCCTGGGGACAGCATGGGCTAAAGGACCATGAAACTCCAGCTGTGAGTGCATCCCTGCAGCCAGGTGTACCTGCAGCAGCAACCAGCCTGTGAGTGCAGAGACCTGCAGCAGCCCAGCTCCAACACGGAGCTCAGCAGGGACAAACCTCCCCTGCAGATACTGGGTTGGCACAGTTTAGGTGTTCCCCATGCACCTGGCCAGCACCTCCACTTTAGCACTGGTTTGCCCACATTGCTTTACTGGATAGACATCCCTCAAGGGGTCAGACAGAGATTAGGAGACAGGCAACCAAATTTGCTGCCAAGTGCTCCCTGGCACCCTGCAAGTCATTTAAACAAACTAAAAAAGTGATTAAAATAAACCAGTTCACCTGCAGCTCTGTCAGGAGCCAATGACATTTCTGGGGCTGACAAAACTGCAAAAGCATTTTATGAAAAGTCAGAGACTGATGCTGAGGGTGGAATAGTTTTCCCTCTCCTCTCACTTGACCACCTCCAGCAGCAATAAGCCCAAAAACCAGCCCCTGCCCCTTCCATGATCCAATCCTTGCATAAAATGCAGAGCTGCAGTCGCAGGACATGCTGACCCTGGGGATCTCTTCCAGTCCTCACTTTCCTTAAAAGCTGGAGTTGATTCAGTGTGTATGAAATCATCCCTGTGGTTTCGCATCTCTAGTGAAGAAGTGAATGGAAAAAGCACAGCCTATTCCCAGAATAGCTGCTCTGTCAACATAGGATGAATATATAGGAATACAATGAGAATATCCTGCACCACCAGCTCAACCATGCCCTGAAATCCAGCTCTGCTCACCCAAAATCCTGCACAAGGCTAGCCCAGAAGTTTGTTGCGAGCGACAAGCTCAAGCTGCGATTGAGTCTGCAGTGTTTAGGGAGGCTGCATCCATGACTTTGTCTGTGAGAACAATTTTTGAACTCAAAGAAAGCACAAATCAACCCCCAAATCATGGAGTTCCCTCACCAAGCAGAGCCCAGGAGCCGTTGTCCTACACCTCAGAGCTGTCACTCAGGAGAGGGTGGCTCTTTCTGAAGATGCAGTAACGTACCCGGGGCCCATCTGTTGTTTTTCATTTTTTCCCTAACTGTATTCTGAGCTGATAGAAGAGACCCTCCTTCTCTGCAGGGAGTCCTGCTTTATCCACAGCCACCCACCCAGAAGCAGTCGACTCCATTCCAATGGCCAAGGGCAAAGGGGGTTGGCATTTTGCAGATCACAGTCCCTCTTCCACCCTGAAATCTGCACTATCCACCCTGGAAAGGCAGTGGCAGATGCAGCTTTGGTGTGGCCAAGCTTTCCTGAGCTGTGAATGTGAATAAACTGGAAAAAATTATCAGGAAATTAAATTGTGGATATTCATCCCAGGGCACAACCCTAAAAAGGTGATGGGTGAAGGAGGGGGTTTGGAACAGTCAAGATGTGGGTTTGGGGATGGAGCTGGAGGGAAAAATGTCCAATCCCAAATTGAAAATACCTGTCAATGCACAGGAGTTCCACATGTACAATCTGCAGGAGAGTTTAATAAAAGTGCCTTAGAAAAACAGCCCTCCCCCAGGCTTGCATCCCTCACTCCAGTCTTCCTCAGCAGCCTTTGCCCCTGCAAATCCAGATCCCATAGGAGCTGCATGGATTGTGTCCTCTTCCCCGGCTTGTTTGTGCCTTCCAATACCCAAATGCCATTAGTCATTTTTTCACCTGTCCCCAAAAATACCTGTTTCTCTTGACAGATAAATGAAGTCAGAATTATTTATGGCAAGTGAGGGAGACCAGAGCTTAATCCAGGAAAACCTTTAATTGCTCATAAATCAGGTTTTACAGGGCATTCATTTAGCCCTGATTGATATTCTTTTGTTAGGATCTGCATCCAGCACACTCGGAAAGAGACTCCAAACAGAATAAACACTCTCACCAAAGCTCCTGTCTACACACCACAGGGACTGGCCCTCTAATACAGATAAATTAATAAACTTGCAGATTTTAATGCCAGATGGAGATGTTCTCACTGCTTGCTCTCCCGCTGAGTAACATCAGCCATGGAAAATCCCCCCACAGCTCTTGCTTTGAGCCTTGTTCTGTTGCCTGAGCTTTGCCTTGATGCTGGCAGGGCTTGGGATGGGGCTTTGGGAAAGCAATGAAGGAGCTTGGTAGAGCAGCAGAGGGGCTTGGAGGAACCCTGAGATCACGGGCGGCAAAGCAGGTTACTGCCAGGTCTAAGACAAGGATGTAAAGAGGGTCCTTCATGGACCAGATGCTGCCTGGAGGTTTCATTTGTGGATTGAATTGAGGATGAAACTGTTCCAAGTGAAAGCCCTCAAGGTGGAGCAGGTAAGAAGCTCTCCAGCTGCAGGAAACAGTGCCTGGAAGTCAGAAGAGACAAAGGCAAAGAGATCCCCTGCAGTGAAGGCAAGGGACACAAGGGGTTGGAGGCACCTCCAAGCACGTTTGAGGGGCAGCTCTTTCAGTCAGGCTGTTGCAGGCCACCTCCAGCCGCCAGCTGCGGTCCTGGCAGGACATGCTGCTCCCTTCCTGCGCCACTGATGCTGCTCTGCCATCCGAGGTTGGGATCCAGCTCTTTTAACACTCACTGTATTTAACGCCCAAAGTCTGGCACCTTTTGCTGCAGGCTCAGAGCCAAGAACAGGCTCCATCCCAGCCTAATTCCCTGGGGAACCTCAGCAAAGGTCCAGGGCAGCAGCTGCTCAGCCCTTCCCTGCCCGTGTGTTCCAGCAGGTCTTTCCTCTTACACGCCGAGTGTTGTAGAGGGCAGTAAGCTCAGCCAAGCCAGGGAGCAGAACTGATGGGTCGGAGAGGTTCCTACAGCAAGGACAACTCCAGGGTGGCTGATGTGGTCCCCCCTCCGAGGAAGATCACGGCAGCCATCACTGTCCACTGCTCCCACTGCCCTCCCCAGCTCTGTGCAAAGCCCCTGTCTCCCACGGCTTCATCCCAGGCTTCATTCCCACTAATCGCTCCACTCTCCAATTACAGCCCCTCGGCACTGGACCTCCTGGCCTGCTAATTAGGCTACAAGCCATCTCTCTCGTGCTCAGAGGTGTCAGCCCTCCCTGCCATGCAGATCCCCTCTCGTTTGAGGCAATATTACAGTGGAGGGGGACACAGGCTTGTCTCTGGGTAGCACAGTGATGTGGTGATGTTGCAGTTGGATGTGAGTGTATTAGTTGGTATCCATGGATTGCTTTGGAGAGCAAAAGCACCGCAACGGGACATTAATTCCTAATTGTTATTAATTGAATTTTTCTGCTGGGTCAGTGGCAGGTCACAGAGACTTGACGCCATGTGTGTATGATTGTGCTGCTCACCCCCACAGCAGCAACCAGACCCCCAGTGCTGATGAGCTGACACTGTCCTAGTCCACTGTGCTGCATCTCCTGGCCCAGGGGACCTGCCACCCTGTTCCCTCACAGGCACAGGAACAGCTCCGAAAAACCCCCGAGGTTTTTTTGAAGCCCTGGTGGCACCAGGACATGGTTGGTGTGTCCAGATCGGAGAGATCTGCTCCACACAGTGCCCCACGGCCTCAGTGACCTGAGGCAGGTGGTCCTCAGTGCCTCAGTTTCCCTTCTGGGACAGTCCTGGTGGTGGGACACTGACCACAGTGGATGTTTGCTGTGTGTGGGATGCAGGAAACATGGCAGCAGTGTCAGGTTTTGGTGTCTGAGCTGTGCAGTGAGGACTGGGGGGGCTGGTCCTGCTACGGAAAATACGGGGATGAAAGGAAGGAGCTGGTGCTCCATGAGGTCCAAGGTTAAACCAGAACCATCACTGTGTATAAAACAGGGATGTTACAGAGCCTAGAAGGGAGCTGGGCAGATGCTGAGGCAATAGCAGGGGAGACATTGGTGGCTTGTGATGGAGAAGAAGCTGCTGCCAGTGTGGGCCCTCGTGGGGCCCGTGCAGCTCCCGTTAGAACCATCATCCATCCCTGTGGGAGCAGCTCCCCGGCCTATCTGGGAGCACTGTGCGAAGCGGCTGCTTCCAGAGGAGCAGATTGCCTTCCTTCCCGGACAGCTGAGGGCTCAGCTGAGGCTCTCCAGGATTTTGGCAGGCTGAGAGAGGTCACAGAGGTGTTTCTGCCTGCAGAGCGGGATCTGCTGTAGCTGTGTGAAGGCAGGGCCGTGAGGGCGGATGGACACGGCCCCTCTCTGGCCCGAGCACAACCCATTGCCATGTTGGGGCTCTTGAGGTGAGCTTGGCTCCAGCCCGGCCAGGCTGGGCCCTGCTGGGCACCATGTGGCATCTAACGGCAGCGATGCTCTGGCACAAGAAGCTCTTCAAGGACGGAGCTTTGACCTGTTCTCTCTGCAACGAGTAGGGAGGGGTTGCAGTAACCCAGAAAGAGCAAAACAGATGAGACAGCGACCAGCAAGTGCCAGATCAGAATGTTTTTCACGGGGGCAAATCTCCCTGCAGCTGCCACCACCCCTGCTTATTCCCCTCGAAAGGCTGACAGGAGTGGGACAAAACCTCTGCCTCTGTCAAGAGCTTTGGCCACACTGCAGTGAGACAAGACTCAGAGTCTGATAAAAAAAGCTCTTAGTATTAGTTCTGTTTTGAGGATCCTTTTTTTCCTTTCTTTCTTCCTTCTGTAGCTGTTTCAGCTCATTTACAAAGCCTGCAAAGAGCCAATGACTGCTCCATCTACACCCTTCTCTGGCTGTGGCTTGCTCCATGTGATGGTCCAGTGCCAAGACCTCTCCCTGTGTCTGGAAGGAGAATGGGCACTGCCAGGCTGGAGCAGGCTGCCATTAGGAGAAACACATCCAATTAACACTTGAAAGCCTGTTCAGGTAGACAAACCATCCCAGCTGCTTTTGGGCAGAACCCTTCTGTCCCAGCTGCCCATGCCAAGAGCCACCAGGTCCAGTGGGCACCAGCTGTAAGCATCAACACAGAGGGGAGCAGACTCCCTACACCTTGATTCCTCCCTGTCTGGAGTTTGGGTGGTCTCAGCTTTCTGAAAGGAGACTCAGGAGGTGCTGGGCTCCTGCAGGACCTGCACCCAGGAGCTCCGAGCAGCTCCCGCGCCAGGGCAGGCTTGAGCTGCCAGATCCCCTGTGCCGTCTGGAGCAGTTACAACAAGGGAGCTATTCTCAGCTCCATTTATATGTCTGCCTGACATCTCTCTTGCTGTCAAAACCAGCTTCCCAAGGCAGTAAACAGTTGTTTGGAAAAGAGCAAGTGGGTGCTGAGCTTGTCTCTGTGTCTGAATAAATCCTGCTAATTCCTTGGTAAGGCATGAGGATGTCTGGGTGTGCCAGCAAGAGCAGACAGTGTTTCGACGGCTCGAGGGCAAAAGGAGGAATGTCTTCTCTCTGCTCAGAGCAGTTTGGGAGGTAAATGGCACTCAGGAAGGGGGGTCAGGCACTAGGAATCAGCCTGGCTGATGGAGAAGGCAGAGGTTGTTGGCCCTGAGGAGCTGGGAGCTTGCCTGCAAGCAGGGGAGGTGCAGCCCTTCCTGCCTTCAGGAGCTTCCCCCCTTCAGGGCTGTTTCCCAAGGGATCTGTATGTGATGTATTTTGGGGCGCAGCTCTGTCATTTAATCAGTGACTTTTCTCCAGGGGGTTTGGTTAGTCGTTGAAGGTGAAAGAAGTGAAGTTGAGCTTCATCCACCATTAGTCCTGGTGCACGGAACAGAGGGGATGAGCCTGTGTCACCCTTCTCTGAGCTGGAGGAGAGAGTGGGCAGCTGCTTGTGTAGAAATCTGTGTTCTGCAAAATATCAGGTCCCCTCCTTCCCTCATCTGGCACCCTGGTGAGCCGTGGGACCAACAGCACCATCCCTCTGCTGTCCTTGCCATCCCTTCATCCTGGCAATTGCCTTTCTCACTTTTAGTTTCCCCAAACTCCTGCAAAGGCACTATAATTCAATAATCATTTTTCTAAAATAGCTCCTTGTGCAGAGTTTTAGCAGAGCTGGGTAGATCCTGGTCAGTGCTTTCCGACTCAATGGGAATGTTGTGTTTGCTGCCAATTCTCCTGAAAAAAAGATTTTAGCCAGAGCTGGTTGTCTGTGGATCAGATCTCCTTAAGGACATGTATGAACATCTTCCCACTGACAGCTTACAAGGCTGTGATTTCAGTAAGGGATTGAAACTCCGAGCGTGGTGTCAGGCTTATCATGTTTCCCCTGTCTGCTCTCAGAATTGAAAGATGCTAAACCTAAAAGTGTTGATTAAAATGCTAAATAGCAGAGGTTCCACAATTCAGCAGGGGCTGCAGGAGGGTTTGCTGAGGGGGGTATTTGAGGCAGGAGGGGATCAGTGGGTGGGAAACAGAGAGCAGTTCCCCAGCCTTGCTCTGAGATAAGCACAGTTTCCCTAGGAAACCATCCTGAAAATGGTACGTGTCCATTGTGCAGCTTTGGGGTGGTACCCACCAAAACATGGGCAAGCTCAGATCTCACCCAAGGAGGCATTTGAGGACAGGGAAGCAGCATATTGCACATATAACCCCACCCCTGTCTGCTCTCTCCCCATCCAGTCATTCATCCTGTGGGATAGCCTGGTTGCAGCCTCCATCCAGGAGCAGTACTGCGAGAGCCTGCCACCTGTCACCAACCACACTGGTGAGTGTCCCCCAGCCCACCTGAGCCACCCCCCGGGGATCCAGTGCTTGGAAGAGGGTGTCACAGGTGTCTCTGGGCTCATCTGCTGCTGCATGGATCCTTTTGGGGAGGTGGGATGTGCGAAGGCTGCATCGCAGCCCTCTGCTGGTGTTGCTGAAGCCTCCTTGCACAGGGACAGTGGAGGCAGGTAGAAGGTGCAGATCTCAAAAGAGATGAAAATAGAGAAAATAAATGTCTATTGGGCAGAGGGGGAGATGGACAAAGAGACATCAGGGCTGGCTGCCTGTTCTATGCCATGCCCAGGGACACCAGGACTTTGGCCCCTATGTCCACCCCCCTCTACCATCCCCCTGCCCAGGGATGATGACTGGAGGTTTTGACTTTTTGTGGAGACCACGTCACCAGTGCAGTGTGGCCACCATGGCTCAGGGCTCAGCCAATCTTCGTCCCGCAGCACTCCTACACAGGTGCCATTGAGCACTTTGGGAGGCCACCAGTCACGAAGAGCTTCTGGGGACACAGCTATGGCCAGCGCTGGCTCAGCCCTGCTGAGTGGGAGCAGCAGGGTCATGGACAGCCTAGTCCTACTCAACATTGTACGTGGGTTTGATCCAATCAGGTCAGGGCTTGTGCCAAAACTGGCTTTTAGCCTGTATTCAGGACATGACTTGGATGTCACCTCAGCAGTGACAGGTCTGGTTCAGTGACAGGTTTTGGAGGAGGGGAAACGTGAGCAGGAGTGGAGCTCACAGGGACAAGGAGAAAAGTCCTCCCCAGCTCTGGGATGCTGCAGTGTTGATTTTCCATGACTGAATGAGAATCAGTGTGAGCACCAAGGAACTCTCCGTCAGGGTGATGGATGGCCACAGGACTGGGCACTGAGGGATGGCCATGGGGACCCAGAGCTGAGGGATGGCTGCCCACCACCCATTAACAGCAGCATTAACAGCTCCTTCTTAACAAATCCCATCCTGGCACCAGCTGATCCACTGTCTGGCCAAATCCAGGCTACCTTGCCCTGCAAGAAGCATCCCAAGCCCACGAGGTGGAGGCAGAAAGCCAGAGGACAGCAAAGTTGCCTGTGGAATGGCAGTGCCTGGATGTCTGGTCAGACAAGAAACTTGGTCATCACTCATGTGCTTTGCTCACTGAAGGTTTCATCACTCTGCTCAGTGAGGGCCTGTCCTTGGCCGTGTTAAGCTGTGATAAATCTTGACCCAGGGCAGCAGACAGGTCACAGAGAATCCTCATGCCCAGCTCAGGGCCTTTTCCACCCACTGCTGGAACCTCCCAAGCCCCAGGGAGAGGTCAGAAAGGAAAAAGGGTGGAGAATTTCTGCTGTGGTTTGCTGATGGATTGCCCTGTAATCACCACCATCCTCAAGCACTGAGCGCTGCTTTCTGCAAGGACTGGGCTTTGCTCAGTGGGGATTTATCGGCATGATTCCGAGCAGGATTTAGTGCACCTCAGTGTCCATCTCCCTGGCAGAGGGGAGAACATGAGGCTTCAGATTTGCAAATTGTCCATTGTCTCTACACATCTAACCTCCAATTGCTGAGCAACTCATTAATTTGGATGGGGCTGGCACATGTGAGAGCCACTTCCAGCTGGAGGAGGGAACTTAGAACAAGAGGTAGAGGTGAAACCAATTGTCTTATGTCTGCTTGGGAAGCAGAGTCCTTGGGGTCCATTTAGGCCTTGCTTGATGGAGGCAGCGATTCCTACAGAGGAATATTTACTAAACTGGAAACATTGATTTGAGGCTATTTAACATGAAGAGTTGTTAGGATGATGCTAATGAGAATTGCAGCAGGGCCCTGAGACTTAATTTGTTAATGTCTTCACAACCCTTGGGAAATGACACATGCTGATAACGCAAGCCGAGCAGTCCCCCAGTGCGTGGCTCGGCAGGGGAACTGCTGGATGCATGGACAGGCACTGCCTCATGCCTGTGTGCAGCATCCCTCCTCTGAAACACAGCCCAGCATGGGCTCTCCTCCTCTACTGGGTCACCAGTCCCTTAAATCTCTCAGTTTTAAGGAGGATGTGTGGCTGGACAGTGATGTTGCCAGGATGCCAGCACTGTCTAGGCATGTGCACTGAGCTGGAAAAGTCTCTGCCACAGCAGTGAGGTGGAGGTTGGAGGCACACTGGGGTGATGCTGTCCAGGCTCAGGGGGTGCAGGTGATGCAAACTCTCATCCCAGGACATGGAGCAGCTGAGCCTTACAGAGCTCTCCTGTCCTGTCCTCTTATCACCATGGATTTACCCATCTTCCTTCAAGCCCCCAGTGCAGGGTGATAGCCCTGGGAATTCAGGCTCTTGGCACAAGTGTGATGCTCCAACTTGATAGTTTAGGTATTCATCAAAAATTCCTGTCGGTGAGCCCCTGATTTTGGCTGGGACTGGGACACAGGGGCACAGCTGGATGCTCCATCAGAAAGCTGCCTCCCACAGTAGCAGTGAAGAAGGCTGGACTTGAGATCAACGTGGTGCATTCAGGAAGTCAGGTCAGCTGCACCCCCAAACATCTGCAATCCAAGAAAGTCTCAGATTAGGCTTGAAAAGGAACACAACGAGGTTCAGCATCCCTTGTCTGAGGTGGATAGGTGCTGTCCCAAGGGCTCCCAGCTCATGGACTGACACAGACCGTGGATTTCTCTGGCTGATGATTTCAACTCCCCAGGGTCTGTGTGCAGCTGCTTCTTGCCCTGTCACAAAGTCCATCAGGGAGGGGACAAGGTCATTTCATCCACCGGGGCAAAGCATTCCCCACAGCTGCAGAACTGCTTCCCTGGGGAGGGAAGGGGGAATCTGAGCAGATGGGAAAGCCTCTTCCTAATTAATAATGAGGCTTTTCCAAAGTAGCTCAGCAGAAAGCACTTGATCAGAGGGAGCTCGGAGCACTCTCAAGGGGTTGTTTTGCCATTCGTCACTCTCAAGCCTGGATCAGCCCAAGGAGTTGCCACTCAATTTCTCACATCCCCCTCTGGTCCTGGCTGCAAGATCCACTCCTTTAAGCTTGTTATCACGATGAATTCTTATCCTCAATCCCGTGTCTGTGTGCTCAGGAGAGAGAGGAGAGCACAGAAAATTCCTTGTCAGGAAAGAAATGTTTCATGCCAGTGCCAGTTCACCTAAAGCAAAAAATTATACCAAAGCTAAGCAGAAAAAAAGAAATGTACGAGGGTTTTTAACTGAAGGTTTTTTCAAGGGGGAAAGGGAGCATAGCTTTGCATTAAATAAGGCAAATCTAATTGTTCCAGATACAGCAAAATCCTGTGGCTGTGAGTGATGAGAACATATCCTTCACAGGCACTATCAGACAAGTTTGCTAACACCTTTCACAGTGGGTGACAGTTTGACCAAGAACGTTTCCACCCACTCCAGCTCAGCTCCCAAAGCACTGACGCTGCTCCCCTAGCCCTCGTGCCACTGCTCTTTCATTCACTCACTGACTCCCCTGGGGTGAGTCTGGAATTTAAATTTATAAAGGTCAAATTAACATCAGTGACTCTTCTCTTCAGTCTCATTGGCATCTTTCCCACCGAGGCAGAAATATTAATAAAGGGAGCAGGGGTTAAAGATGCAGCAATGAGTCTTGGCAGGGACTTGAGGGAGAGACATAGTACTGGGCAGTTTTGGGAAACAAAACTCTCATCTATATGGAAAATCCTAGTGGTTTAAATATATACGGGTGTCGATAAAGCCATTCTGCTCCATCATTTGGGAAACAGGGATGTCAGTAGCAACTCACTGATATTCATAGATTTTATTGTAGTGGAGGAGGGAAGATGATGAGGTTTTCCGGTAGGAAACCGTGTCCTGGCACATCCCAGTGTCAGCAGCAGCTACAGCAGTTAAACTGTACTTTGGACTGGATGCAGTGAAGTCACTGCCAGAGACTGTTCAGTTGTAGCCGAACTAGAAGGCTCTGCTGGGAACACTCTGCCAGGGAGGAATTGTGATGCTTCACTCACCCACCACCAAATCCCAGCCAACACCAGGGAATAAACCTCTTCCTGCCACCCTTGGTTATAACACAACGCCAAACACTCCATGGTTCATGTCAGGAGAACAAGATAAGCCCCAAACACAACCCACTACATTATATACATATATATATATATATATATGCATATATATGCTGTAAAGCTGTACATGGATCATCTTAACTGACAACATTGAGCAGATGCATCAGATACCAACAGCACAAGCCAGGTTTGGTGCCTCTTATTTATTCTTCTCCAGAGCAGCAGCAAAGACCCGAGGGGATAGTCAGTGACGGTGAATAGCAACAAGGCAAAAATTCATTACAAAGACCCATAGCTATCATAATGCTTAATTAGCCTGGGTAATTATTTTACATCGAGGATCACGGAACTTGAATGCTTGGGAGGATTGCTGGGGATTTTTTAGGGACTGGAGTCTTACGAAGGTAAATAGAAGCCCCCAGTGCCACTGCAAGCAGTGCTGGAGGTAGGGTGTGAGCAAGGATCTACTTTGAGGCAGCCACAGCTGTTCCCATCCATCCTGAGCACTGACCCCTGCTCAGAGGGAAGGCAAACAGCTCCACCACGCCAATTTCTACCCCATGTTACTATAAATTGTCCCCCAGTGCCATTTCCCTCAATGCCTCAAGGTGCTACTCAAGCATTTAACATCTGAGTGACTCCACAGCTCGACCCAGCCACCCCTCCCTGGCACCTCAGCACCTGGAAGTAAAAGCATCCCCCAAAGACCCTTGTTTTGGGGCAATAAGGTGTGAAGTGGGTCTCTCTTCTTCACCACTGTAGTGGAGCTGCCTGGGAGGGACAAAGAGATTTTTGTGCAATTTTGCAGTTGATGCATCAGACATCACAGTGAGTTGTATTTTGATTAGATGTGGAGATGAAGCCCTGATTGCCAAATGCAAATGTTGCAGCAGAGACACAGGGAACACTGTCAGGGAGCCAGAGGCTCAAGGCAGCAGCAGCAATGAGGTCACAGAGGACATCAGGGCTGGACAGAGATAACTGTGGTTGAATAAGAGCTCAGGACAGGTAGTGATATGAGTTCACAACATTCAGCTGTTAGCCTCTTGAGACACCTTAGATAAATAATCCCATCACTCCCAGCCACGGGAATGAACCTGTAATTCCGATTTCCATCATCTCTCCTGGCCCCTTTGCACTGCAGAAGGGGAGAGAGGCTTCACCCTTCCACCCTTCAGAGTTGTGTCTGTGCACAGCAGCAAACTGGGACGTTGTGCTGGTGCACAATTCTGCCCAGTGTAAAGCAGGATGTGTTTACCAGCACAGTTCTATCAGCACATCCTTTGCTTTACTCCTCTTCAGAGCATCCCAGCAATGGCTTGATGGTATGATAATACTTCAGACCTCCTGGCACCAGCTCAAGAGCACTGTGGCCACACATCTGGTATTGCTGGACCAGGATAAATATGCTCCATCCGCTTTAAATTTGCTCAAAATCTTCTGGCAGATTAGCTGGGAGTGGAGAGATTTACCCTGCCAGGTGTCACACGGTTCCGTGGCTTTAGCTCAGAGCCATCTCTGAGGCCTCTGTGAGTGGTGGGAGTAGGCTGGAGAAGGACGTTTTCTAGAAACATATGGGATATTGCTACAGTTATCCTGAGACAGTTATTGTGATATAGTTGTCTCAGTGTAAGTCCCTGGACAGACACTTTTTTCTTCAGAAGAAAGTAAATGCTTTATATTGCTTCAGAGCAGCACAACCCAAAGGCAATAGGGTGAGAAGGGATTTGAGCAACTTCCCTTGTGCCACATTCCCTGTCTCAAAGTAGGGCCTGCTTCTTTCTCCTCCAAACACCATGTTTCTGTGTGGGAAGAAGCCAAATTAGGGGGATCGAGTGCAGGCAGGAAATTCACTGACCTTTCTTGCTGTAAATCTGCGAAGACCGAACCTGTGCCACCAACGGAGATGAGAAGCCAGAGCACACGTGTGCAGAACCTGGAGAATAGTCCCCCTGCAAACGCAGATGCTTCCGAGCAGGCAGGGAAGCATTTAGTACTGATACGTATCATTTCCATGCTAAACAGTGCTCTTAATGCTGGGAGCTAGGTGCCACTCGGGGGGAGCTGGAGCAGAGAGTTCTGCTGGGCAAAGGAGATGTTGCAGCCCTCGTGGCACTCTTTGTCTTCACTGTTTTACATATTGCTTCCCCATCAGGAGGGGGTTTTTTTCTCTCTTCTACATGCTGGAGAGAGCAGAAAGAGCAGCATCTGCTTTCTGCAGCTTTTCTTCATCAAGCCTTTCTCAGTGTGAGCCTGGGGAAAATATTACAGCTACCCACTAGATGAAAACCTGGTGGGACAGAGCTCCAAATGCTTCCGGTGACAGCACGGGGGTGAAGCACACGGAGAGGTCCAGGAGCATCCGACAGCCTGGTTGAGCATCTCCTCATCTGACTGCAGTCCCAGACCCAAATGTCACCCCACAGCACCACCCCAACCCATGGGACAAGGAGGGCTGTGCTCGTGGTGATGCTGCTGCACCTTCCCTGTGGTGGGACTGGTGGGACCCACTGGGTCTGGTGTCTGGTGGGATCCTGTCATGCTCTAATGGGAGTGCCAAGCAGCATCCCACCAAGTCCCTTGGAGAAAGGTGGAGATATTAAATCCAGCCTTGAGCAGACGTATCACATAATGATGCACCTGGCTGGCCACGTCATTTCCATGAGTTTCTCTTGGGTTTGGTTATTAATGGCATTGCTGTGGGTTTGTTTTACTGGTGGAGAGTATCATCATTGTTGCTCTCTAGCCCTGCTGACTTTTAGTTACTCACTCTTCCTGTTTGTCCTCCCTGAGCAATCTCTGTCCATCCCCCAGAACAGACCCTGGAATGCAGGAAAACTGAGGCAAAAGAGGATGCAGAGAAAATGGAGTTTGTGCTCAGCCCTACTAGTCCCCAGGAGGAGTTGTGATAGCTGCATGAGCTGCCATGGCCTTTAGTACTGTGCAAGCCCCATTTTCCTGTGCTGCATTGTTCCAAGTGAAGCTTTTCCTGTTCCAGACTTTCACGCAGCTTCTCACCTGGGTGGCTAACAGGGAGAGCACTTGCAATTTAACTTTGTCCTTAGTTCAAGTAATGACTGGTTGTTTTTTCTTTGCATGGATGAATGTTATCATAACATTTTTAACTGTGACCCTCTATTTCTCTGTCAAATTTGGGTCAAAACAACAAAGGAGCTCAATAAATTCAAATGGATGCAGAAAGGCACAGACACACATGTGATAAAAGGCACCTTGTTTCCTACAAAATACAGGCTTAAAACAGTTAACTAAAAGGGAAGGTTGCCACAGCAACCTTACACATTAGCAAAGCTGAAAACAAAGGTCACTGTTAAAATTAATTTCTCCCTACAAGCTATGGGAGGCAGAACGTAACACTCACCGTGCTCTGATGCTTCCCCAGCTCACATGCTTGGAAGTTGTTTTCCCTTGCTAAGATATTTGAAGACACTGAAAGCCCTGAAAATTTTCTCTGAGAACATCACAAAATAACAAAGAGCCGATTTTTCAGATAATCAATGAAAAAAAATATTCCTCCATAAAAACCTTCATCATCATCACTAACAGTATTTTGCTTTTTTTCTTTGGTCACTCTTTAGCCAGCTCCATCCACAGGAGTTTTTGAGAAAGGCATTCAAATAACAACCACAAATCCACAGGGAGAGGAAATGCTGAGTTCTCGCACCCAAGGAGCTGTGAATTGGGGTGTTTTGTCTTAGGAAATGGCAATTTCTGTCTCTGTGCAAACAGCACCAACATCTCTGGTAACCAGGAGTAGTTTGGACTGAACTCTGCCCCTTCCAGCATCTCCTGCTCACCCATCTGCTGCTTGTCTTGGATTGTAGTACATGGATATTGCAGCCATTGTGCTTCTGACCTCACTGTGAGATGGAGCAGGGACATATTTAGCTACAGTACATGTTGTTCTAAATATACACAAATTACACATTAAAAAGCCTGCAATCTGGCCTACCTAATGCCTATGTTGGCACACTTGTGTAGCTGGGAAAAGCACACAAATCCTTGAAATCTGAAATAGCAGCAGCAGCTTTGGAGTTTTCTACCCGGGGAAGACTAGAGGAGACCAACGGGAATGGCTGGGAAGGAGATTTTGCAGCCAGGAGGTGTGAGATGTTTGGAGAGGCTTAGAACCAGACTGGACACACCACTGAGGAAGAGCAAGTCTGGCTTATTGCCTGTTGCAGGGCTGGATGCCAAAGTCATGGCTGAAGGAAGGAGCAGGGATGGGAGACCAGAGCCAGGGAACCCCAAGTGGACTTGGAAGCCGGGTCTAAAACCAGGTTTGTGCCAGAAATGGGCTTAGCCCAGTGGTTTAGACAGGACCAGAGTAATAGTCACGGCCAGAATGACTCAACCAGCCCTTGCAAGTCTTGCACAGCCCCTGTTTGGTGTCTGCCATGAGGGTTTTCTGAGGGCTAAGCTTGTGGTGACCCATCAGCTCACCCAGCAGCCCCAGCTCTCCAGGCAAATCCTGACCTTTCAGCAGCCTGGAAGTGGCCCATGGTGGCCCACAGACCTGTGCTAACCCTGTGCACTTTGTCCCTGCAGGTCCCCAGTGCAACGCCTCGGTGGACCTGATCGGCACATGCTGGCCCCGGAGTGCGGTGGGACAGCTGGTGGCTCGGCCCTGCCCCGAGTACTTCTACGGCGTGCGGTACAACACCACCAGTAAGAGGGGCAGCACTGCTGGGGACACGGCGGGCGAGGGTTCTGGGACACAAGTGACAATACACCTCTGGGAACAAAGATCATCGATCAAAAAGAGAACAGCGCCTCAGACCCCAGATTTCAGGAAGGGTCGTTTCAGAGAAGCAGCTTTATAAGCAGGTCCTCCTGGGAGGAGGAGATGGCTGATGTCCCCATCTTGGGGACAAAGGCAGAGGAGTGATCCTGCCCTGCCCTTGGAGGTGACACAGGGGTCTGAAGCCCCCAGCTGAGCAAGGACTGGGGGACTTTGAACCTCGTCTCCTCCTGGCACAGGTGGCTGCACTGTCACTGCCAGTGACAGGCTGGGAGCAGAGGATGAAGCGATAGCATATGAAAAGTGCCCAAAGCCATTCCTAGCATAAGGTTGAGTTTCTGATCACCCAAGTGCTGTTTTTGATTAGAGACACCTTGCTTCCCACAAAAAACATAAATTTTTCCATCCTGCACATTCTTGCAGCCATGGAGGATGGCACAGACACACAGCTCCTGCTTTGTGGTGCTTCCTGTGCCGCTGTAGGAGCCTCTCTGCATTAATCATGACTTGAGCCTGTCTCTGAGCCCTTCCCACTCCATCACCCTGACGAGGCTCACAGTCTCCTGTTAATGGAAGCGCAGTCTCACCCCAGTGCTGGCATCGCCCCACTGCTGACACCAGTCACAGACTCTCTGGGGCACCTGGGCCATTCCTTCCCAATTAGCCTTGCCACCTACTGTCCTCGCTGGGAGGCAAAAAAGCTCCTAATTCAGGGAGAGAGGTGAAACTTCGTGCTGCCATCTCAGCAGAGATCCTGGGCTAGCACATGATCACCCAAGCAAACAGCAGAGTAAAAGGGAAGAAGAGTCTAACTGGTGGTGCTTCCGCTGCATCCCTGTGTATGGTGAGGAGGTGTTGGCGTCCCCCAGTGCCAAGGGCAGAGCTGGTGCAGACCCAAGGCTCTTGAGCAGGTCTGAAATATTCCAAGGATTTTGGTTCTCCATTTGTGACCAAGGCAATAGCTGAGCTGCCTTCAAAGCAGAAGATGCCACTGGCCTGATGCCAGTGCCCTGCATTAGTGACAGTCAGGTCACATGCCTGTGCCCATCCCTATGCTCTGTTAACCCTTGGATGGGCATCCTCTCTTTCAGATAACGGGTACAGGGAATGCCTCGCTAATGGGAGCTGGGCAGCACGTGTCAACTACTCCCAGTGCCAGGAGATCCTCAATGAAGAGGTAGGAGCTTAAGAGTCCCTGGGCTCTTGGCAGGAGGGTGAGAGACAGACGATGGAGTTTTGAAAGGCAGCAGCATCCAGGCCAGGAATGGCTCATGGGAGCTGAGGGCCGAGCATGCAGCAGCATCTCAGTGATAAAGCTGCATGTGGAAATTATGAGCCCTTCTTGATTTGCATTTTTATTCTCCATCACAAATAAAGCCACGCCTGTTTCCATTCCCATTAAAAATCCAAGAGCATTGGCAGTATGAGGTCCCCAGGGCCTCTGGGTACAGATCAGCCCTGTCACTCTCCTGCAGCTCCCTCCTGACACAGCACTCAGCAAAAACCCTGTCCTTCTCTGCTGGCAGTGAAATAAAGGAGATATTTAGGAAGCTGAAAGAGATAAAAAAGTGAGGATCAAGAATTACAAGCCCCTGAGTAGGTCAAGCCACCCCTTGAAGCAGAGGAGAAGAGATATGAGTTTTTCATCTGCAGTTGATATCAACTCAGGTATTTAAGATGCTGATATCTCTTGGCAGGAATGGTTTTCTCACTCACTTAATTGCTCATTCACCGATTGGATGAGTGCCTAACAGCAGGAGTGATCAATTAATTCAATTATCACTCACACCTTCCCTCTGCCCAGATTCATCCCAGCCTCTCAGCTGCCCGCAGAGCAATGGGGGATGAACTGAGATATAAGATTCCAGTGAGCTCAGCTGAATTCCAGCAGGGTTTCCCCAGAGGATGGGTTGGGATATGCCAGCATTGAGCTGTCCCGTGAGCTGCCCTGGTATTAGTGGGATATGAAACCAGGCTGGTGCTTCTCCTTCCCACATTAGCCCCATCTCCTTCCATTCCCACTGTCCTGTCCCAGGGTGGGCTCCAGTTGCTTCCTGAAAAAGGGCCCAAAATTTGAGGTGCCAAAGGTGATGTGGTGGAGGAGGTGGGTTTGTGCTGGTACCAGGGCTGCTGCTGACCTTCTGCCCATCTCTCCCCCCCAGAAGAAGAGCAAGCTGCACTACCACATTGCCGTCATCATTAACTACCTGGGCCACTGTGTTTCACTGGGAGCCCTCCTCGTGGCCTTTGTCCTCTTCATGCGCCTGCGGTGAGTGACAAACCTGCTGCCGTGTTCCCGCGAGGTCACCTCAGGCAGAGATGGACCCAGCCCCTGTGCTTTGCAATCTCCTCCCCAACAGCCACTGCTCTCCAGGCTGGAGGGATCCTGCCTATCTCAGGGTTGTTTTTTTTCTGCTGCTTTTTTTAAAGCACCTGGTTATGGAGGCAGAGGGTCCTCCTTGCTGCCTTCCACCTCCTAGTCTTCTTCCTGCCCACCTCACCCAGGGCATGGTCCCAGCAGGTCACCCTTGGGGTCCCAACAGAGACACTCAGCTCCACAAACAGCACGGTCTCCAGTCCCCCTGCTCTGATGGTGCCTTGTTCCACCCCTCTCCAGAAGCATCCGGTGCCTGAGAAACATCATCCACTGGAACCTGATCACAGCCTTCATCCTACGCAATGCCACGTGGTTTGTGGTGCAGCTCACCATGAACCCAGAGGTGCACGAGAGCAATGTGGTAGGTGCAGCTCTGCCAGGCTGAGCCCAGTCCTGAGCAGCTGGGGGGTGTGAGGACCCTGGAGATCACAGAACCATAAAGTGGTTTGGGTCTGAAGGATCGTTTAGTTTCAAACCCCCTGCCATGGGCAGGGACACCTTTACTATCCCAGGTTGCTCCAAGCCCCATCTAACCTGGCCTTGGACACTTCCAGGGATGGAGCAGCCACAGCTTCTCTGGGCAACCTGTGCCAGGGCCTCACCACCTTCACAGGGAAGAATTTCCTCCCTAAACCTCCTGTCTTTCAGTTTGAAGTCAGTAATATGTGGCTACAAAAGCAACTTCAAGGGGCAAACAGGGCTGGCTGGTGGCTGGCGGGCAACCCAGGTTTATGAGAAACATGTGTTTGATTGCTTTACTGGGATCTGTGCCGCTCCGTGCATTGCTTGCACCACTGTGACACAGAGCTCGACAGGCTCCACATCTCCTGGCAGGTTTGGTGCCGCTTGGTCACTGCTGCCTACAATTACTTCCATGTCACCAACTTTTTCTGGATGTTTGGCGAGGGCTGCTACCTGCACACGGCCATCGTGCTCACCTACTCCACGGACAAGCTCCGCAAGTGGATGTTCATCTGCATCGGCTGGTGTGAGTGCCAGGCTTCCCCTCACCCAGAGGTTCCCAGGGTTTAGTGATGGGCGATGCCCCCTTCATCCCCTGCTCCAGTTCTTCTTGCGTGCAAAGAGCTGCAAAAAGGGTGCCAGGAGCAAGAGGATGGGATTTGCATGGACATGTCATCTCACTGGGTGGTTCGTGTGTGAGAAAACCCCTGTTATGGTGTGGTTTTGTGGCAACCTTGCACCTCTGAGACTCACCTGTGTATTCCCCTGCAGGTATCCCCTTTCCCATCATCGTTGCCTGGGCCATTGGGAAGCTCTACTACGACAATGAGAAGTGAGCCTGACTGCTCTTATCCCCCATTCTTCTTTCTATCCCAAATCCTCAGGGATCAGTTGTGTCAGGAATTCTGTCAGGGAGGAAAAAAAGGATAACATTCTTCCATTCTTTCTTTTATCCCACTTTTCAGCTCTGCAGCACAAGCCCTGCCTACAGCCCTGCCCCTGCTTTTTTCTCCTCAAAAGGCAAATGCAGTTTTTAAGGGGAAAAAGAGATTAAACCAGATCTCCTACAATAGGTTTGCTAAGGGGAGCTGGGATTTAACCAACAGAGATCTAAATTACCCCCACCTGAGCCATTTTCACAGTCACCTGCTAATGAAGGTCTTAACAGGTACCTGAGAGTTCATCCCAGAGTGGGAAGTTGAAAGGAGCCCATTGTGATGAATGGCAGCTTGTTCTGTTTTCCAGAGGTAGTTTTCCCTGCTGACTTCAGAAGCTGCGTGCTACTCACACAGGCACTGATTGAACAAACCTGACAAGGTGCTCCTAGGACAGGGATACACCTGAGTGAGCTCCCGCAGGGTTTGCTGAGGACAGAGCTGACCCAGACCTGTGTGTGTGAGATTATAGAAAATCATGGAATATCCTGAGCTGGAAGGAACTCACAAAGATCATCGAGTCTGATTCCTGGCCCTGCACAGACACCCCAACAATCCCACCCTGTGCACCCCTGAGAGCATTGCCCAGAAGCTCCTGGAGCTCTGGCAGCCTCGGGGCTGTAACCATTCCCTGGGGAGCCTGGGCAGTGCCCAGCACCCTCTGGGGGAAGAACTCTTCCCTGATATCCAATCTAGACCTCCTTGGCACAACTTCAGGCCATTTCCTTGGGCCCTGTCACAGGGAGCACAGATCGGAGCTGCCCCTGGGGAGGAGCTGCAGCCTCTGGTGAAGTCTGACCTCAGTCTCCTCTGCTCCAGCTGAACATTCCAAGTACCCTCAGCTGCTTCTCATGTGGTCCCTCCAGACTGTTCCCCGTCTTCATGTCCTTCCTTTGGATGCTCTCTAATGACTTTAGATTTTTCCTGTATTGTTGTGCCCAAAACTGCTCCTGGGCTGTGAGATGAGACTGCCCCCAAGCAGAGCAGAATGAGACAGTCACCTCCTTTGCGAGGAGCATGTCCCTGCTTGTCCTGCAATAAGCAGCTCCCACATCCATATGGGGCCCATAAACACTCCCATAAGCCCACATGCACCTCCTCTTACTGAGCTCCCAGGGAAGCTATTCCACAATGGCTGCAGCAGTTTGAGTTTTAGTGCTTTCACCTCATGGACAGTGACTTACAGAGACTGTGCAAGGACGGGAGTCAGTCCAGGTCACTCCCATGTCAGGCTTGTCCCTGACATCACTTGTCCCCGATGCCGCTTGTCCTTGCCTTGCAGGTGCTGGTTTGGGAAGCGAGCAGGAGTTTATACTGACTACATTTACCAAGGCCCCATGATCCTGGTGCTTCTGGTAAGAGCAAAGTGACCTTGTGTGCTAAATACAGAGTCCTTGTGTGTGCAGGTGGGACACAGCTGCTCCTGTACAGGGTCTTGCCCCCTCCTTTAGCTTCAGTCTGCTGGGGCTGGTTCTGCTGCCCCACAGCAGCACTGCCCCTCACCCAAACTGCCCCTTGAGCAGTTTTGGGCTTGGGACGGTCTGCAGAAGGAGCCTGGAAACCTCACTCTGACAGGGATGTCCCATCAGCAGACTCCAACATGCATCAGTAGGTCCCTCCATCCCTGCCCTGGCACTGTTTGGGTGTGGGTGGATGCTTTGCCAAGTATTTGCAGAATCCTGTGATCCTTGACTCCATTCCCTAATCCTGATTCCACCTCTCTGTTCCTGGCCCCCAGCTGAGTAGCAATGCTTGATCCAAGGGTCACAAGGAGCACAGTTTGATGGGGCTTTGTCCTTTGGGGAGGGACAAAGAAGAGCAGAGGTGGCAGGTCACAAGCTGGGGGTCCAACCTCTGTTTGCAGGGGGAAAGCCATGCACAAAGTCCCAAAACTGTTCCTTCCTCCTTGCCCAACACTGAGAAAACTAAGGGAGTAAAAATCACCAGCATGATGGAATAATTGATCTTGTTTCCCGTTTCCCTGCCCGTCAGGCAGTCAGGCCACTATTAATTCCTGTTAATTGTGCTCAGCTCCAGAGACATCTTCCCGTTCCCTCATTAGCGATTCAGCAGCCGGGAGAGCAACCAGGCAGATCCTGGCTGTGATGGCAGCCACTCTCCACCTTGGATTCTTCCTCTCCCTCTACTTTTTCACCTTCAGCCCTTTCTCTAGCGTTTGTCCTTCCCTGGCAATCTCCTGGCATGCTCTGCTGCCCTGATCCCTTGACCAAACTCCTAAATCTTATTGTTCAAGTGTTTTAAAAAAAGGCAGATGTCCTCCTATGGTGCATGGAAGGCAGTACATAAGGTTCAAGAGGAAATTTTCCCATTTCCCCTGGCTCCCCCCTTCCCCCCCCCCCACCATTGCTGAGGAAATGGGAGGAAATGCTGGGGGAGCAGACACTAACCAGTGACCCTGTTGCTCCCAGATCAACTTTATCTTTCTGTTCAACATTGTCCGAATCCTCATGACGAAGCTCCGAGCTTCAACCACGTCAGAGACAATCCAGTACAGGTAAGAGCATGAGTGACCCTGCAGGAAGCCAACCTCGGAATTGGGATCCCCCATGATTAGTGGGGATGGAACAGCCCTGTTAGCCGGGTAGCAAGGGGATAGGAGCATGGAGAGACACCTAAGAGCACCTCAAATGCTCTTTGGAGGCACATGGTCATTAAATCAGGCCATTGGAGAGCCTTGTGATGTGGAGTGTCGATGGCTGTTTCTGCCTTTGAAGTGAACCCTTGGGATTTGAGTCTCTTAGCAAAAGCCTGTTCTGGTGGGACCTGATGAGCTCTCCAGGCTAGGAGCTGCAAATCCTGGCATGGAGGTGAGAATTAAATCACTGCTTGGCAGAAAAGCAAAGGCTGAGGAAGGAGTGATGAATCAATGCCACCCCAACACCTCCTTGTAAAGAAGAAGACAGTACTCCCACAGCACAAGGCAGGAAGATTTAACCCTTGCTTGCCTGTTGGGGAATATTTTGCAGACAGCATAAGAGGTGCACAGTCAGAGCAGCTCCCCAAAGTACCTGGAATAGAAGACACTTTGGGCGTCATCATTGCCTCTGTCTGGATCATTTTGTGGGCAGGAACTGGGGAATCTCGCTGTGTGCCGGGTCAAGAGAAGCTGTTTTGATGTGGAGGGTGGCTTTTTCAGCTGAATATGGAAAAATTCTGGTTCTATTATTGGGAAATGCCAGCTTTCCTTACCACAGAGTATTGAACTGGGATGAGGGGTTCAGCTTGGGGTAAGCAAAGATAAAGGTTCTGGGAAAAGGCTGGTTGGCCCCAGTCAGCAATATTGAGAGACTTTTGGTTTTCTAGTATTTGCCTCATTTTGGGATGGTTTATCACTTTTGGGCAGGAGAACATTTTCATTTCCCAGAAATACTCGGTGGGACAGGAAAACTTGGAGAACTTGGTAGGTTATAAATTGTGTACTTCTGCTTAAACCAGGTAAGGGACAGCCCTGGAGGGCTCCTGCTCACCTTAGATGGTAAAAAGCTGATATGTCCCCTGCTGCTGTGGCTGCTCCCCTGAAAAAGCTACACCAATGAATGTGCTGTACTGTAGTTTTCCAGCTCCTGTCCTTGGTTCCCTCCAGCTCCTCCATGTCATTAGCCCATTTGTGCTGGGGACTGTTCTCTCCTCCAGCTCAGAGATGCAGACAGGTCCCAGACCCCTTCCCTGCCTCAGACCCTCCAGGGATGACCATCTACTGTTGGAATCTGTCCATTAACAGGATCTTTAAGCAAAAAATGATGACTTGGCATTGTTCTTGTGCCCTGATCCAAAGCAATGAGGTGCCAAGCCCCAATCCTTCCCACACTCTCTGTATCAGCACTATGACTTTTCACAAATTGCACTTGTAATCTCATCAAGATATCAAATTAATTACCTGAGATAAGGTTTTCATAAATCTGTGTTGAAGGGTGTGAATTATTATACCCTTCTTAATTCTTTTTTAACTGAGCTGTAGATCAGCCAAGCAATCATTCCATGCCAGCTCAAGATCAGGCCTCTGCTCTCCACTGCCCTTTTCTGGGTGGAGAAGCAGAGCAGGGGCCCAGTGCTCAAACCAGCCCAGTCCCTTGGGAATTGCACTGGAAAACAGCCCAACTTGGCTCCATCCTCCCCCGGTCACTGGTTTTCAAGTCCCAGCAGACCAGTCGAAGCCGTGCTGGTGCTGGGAGTGGGATGGGCAGAGTCCTTGTGCCCAGGGCTGCACTGTAGCAGCTCAGGTCCCTGCTTTCTCCCTAGGAAAGCAGTCAAGGCCACACTGGTGCTGCTGCCCTTGCTGGGGATCACCTACATGCTGTTTTTTGTCAACCCGGGGGAGGATGAGATCTCCAGGATAGTCTTCATCTACTTCAACTCCTTTCTGGAGTCTTTCCAGGTAATGGTCCTCCACACTGGCTTCTATCCCAGTCCTCTTCAGGCATCACTCTCACCAAGGGATGTGGAGGAGCCCGTCCTGGCTGATGCCTCATCCCGCTTCTGCCCCCTCCTAAAACCAGACATCCCCAAACCCCAGGGCTGTTCCCAAGCTCCTGGCCTGGGGGTACCTGTTGGCCGTGACTCTGCTGCTTGTCTCCTTCCAGGGCTTCTTTGTCTCTGTCTTCTACTGCTTCCTGAACAGCGAGGTGAGCACAAGGGGCGGGGGTCTTTTGTGGGGGTCTACACCCTTCCTTGCAAGCAGACAAGTTCAGCATGAGGCTCTACTGCTGCACAGGGCTTGGAGGGTGCTAGTCCCTAATTCCCCATTTGAAGGTCTTTAGTGATTGGAGTTGGTGCTTCACCTCCAGCCCCAGGTATATTTGCAGCTCCAGATTTTGCCCAGATGGGAATGGCTGCTGTCTGTCTCTTCCTCCGGAGGAGGAAAATCCGCCCCTGAGAGCAGATGCTCTCAGGGTGCACCTGTGTGATTTGGTGCAGCAGAGCCAAGGGTCCTCCCCAGCCCGGGGAAATCCTTCCCCAGGGTGAGCCCCATACACATGTGGATTGTGCATGGTTGAGCACATCTCCCAGGCTCTGACCCAAAACACAAACAGCAGAAAGCAAAGGAGCTGAGAGTAGAAGTGAATCCTGGGGCCAAATATTTGGGCAGCTCTTTCCTCTGCCTCCTCCGAATGCTCCCACACTTTTGCTGGCTCAGGAAAGTTTACCCCACAGGAACCTGTTTTGTTACCAAATCACATAATATTAATGCATTTTTGCCTGGAGGACTGAGGGGAAGGATAGCTCGTGCCTCTGAACAGCTTCTGCGTGATGACTAAATGTCCCTCAATCATCTCGCCCAGGTGCGATCGGCCGTACGGAAGCGGTGGCACCGGTGGCAGGACAAGCACTCCATCCGTGCCCGCGTGGCAAGGGCCATGTCCATCCCCACCTCCCCGACCCGCGTCAGCTTCCACAGCATCAAGCAATCCACGGCCGTCTGAGCCAAGAGCGAGCGGCCGCACCAGGAGCCGACGTCCCCACTGTGGGGAACCCCTGGGAGGGGGGCACAGCACAGGACCAGGTCCTGCCTGTGGCCCCAGCCCTGCAAGGAGAGCTTGAACTCACTCAGTCATGGGACACCTGCACAGCTCCTGCCCCGTGTGCTGGGCAGGCCTGGAGGACAGGACAGCTGAGATGCTGCTTTGTCATTTCCCTGGCAGCTGCGTGACCTGCTGGCATGGCAGAAAGAGCCTGGAGAGGTTGCAGCAGCTTTCTGCCAGCTCCATCCTGGGCATGATGTCCCATGTCACTGCCTTTATTGGGTTTGTCAGCTTTGAGGTGACAGGATACTAGGACATTGCTGGGACAGCTTATGAGGCTAATTCCCTGGGAAGCTGGGTCAGCCTTCCAGTGAGCACATGCTGGAATGCTGCTGGTGGGGGGAACCCTCTAGAGGAGCCAAAGTCCTCTGTGTTGGAAGGGGATGGATGGAGAGCCCTGGAGTGATTGTAGACATTGCTTCATGTGGCTGTGTTTTTGTACCACTGGGGTTGAGTCCTTCCCCCATCTCTTGCTGGGTCTCCAGATGTCCTGTAACTGCTGCTTGGTCTGACCAGGTCATTTCTCATCTCGACGCCAAGGGTGGGATAGAGCAGTGGGGTGGGAGAGGGGAAGGAACTCCCCTCCCGTGGGGATGGGTCCTAGGGACTCTGAACAGCCACACAGAGTGGGCTTGATCTGGAGGGAAGCACAAGAATCAGTTAAATCCTCTGGTCCAGCCCAGATGGATCCATAGGTCTCTGCAAAGCCCTGGACCTCAGGCTGACTTCATGTCCCTGCTCAGAGGGTGGAAAGGTGAGGGAGCCCTGCAGTGGAGCAGTGGCTGAGGTCTCCAAAGGCAGCTACCGCAGGGACAGGCCCTGGCTTTGCCCCCTCCTCCCTGTTCTGCTTTTACCTGGGCAGGTGGGCCCAGTGCCAAAGCTGCTCCTTGCTCTTGTGCAGGGGATGGGACCAAACCATCCCCATGTTGGGGTTAAGTGCCTTGGAGGAGGAGCAGCCTCCTTTCTTCCCTTCCTATCTCCTTCCCCATTCTGGAGACTCCAGATTGTCCTCAGTTCCCCCTCTCCCATTGCCCTCTTCCATGTGGTCACTGGAAGGAGCTGAGCAGAGAGGTCCATGCAAGTGGAGGGGTTTGCCTTGACCTCTTTGGAGCCACCTTTTCCTTGCCCCACACAAGCTCTGGGGATACCCAGGCAGGGGACAGATCACAGCAGGTTTATGGGCTGTCTGCCCTCTGCATCCCAGGGATTTTGCCACTGGGGCTGTACAGGGTCTGGTGTAAGCCTCTTCACACTTCTGTGCCTCAGTTTCCCCACTATAAAGAACAGGCATACTGTTTCCTGCCCTGGGGAGATTTAAGCATCTTTGAAATTGCAGTATTCTGTGGTTTCCTTAGGATATACCACCAGAAAGGAATAAAATCTTGCATTTTTTTATTTAAAGGGAAGCATAGGGAAAAACCTCTGGGTTCTTTCTTCAAACATCTGCGAAATTCAGTAGTTTGGAGCAAATTCCTCCCACTTCCCTCCCATTTTGATTTTCTACCTGCACGTCTACAGTGCAGCCAAACTGGAAATATCCCATTGACTCCAATAACCTACTGGGAACAGCAACAGCTCGCAGTATGACACAGTGACCACACCAAGGACCATACCCTGCACATGGGGCACGTTTCAGTCTTTGTTCAAGTTCAGCCACTGCCACCAGTCCCAAAAACTGCCCCTTCTCCAAAATATGGGTGTGAAAAAGACCCCTGGAGTTATGCAATGGGGAAAGTGGCAGCTCCCAGCTCTATGAAAAAGCATAGACTTGTGTCTTCTGTGTCTTGGTTTCTCTGTTGGGTACTTTGGCAGGAGCTAATAAAGATCTGCTGGCAATGGAGAAGGGGAAATGCCCCAGGGAGCTTTTTTCAAGTGGCAAGTGATGTTGCAAAAAAATGATGTGCTACATGTTTAATTTGGATTTTTCTAAAGCGGGGTCTTTTGGTGGAAAGAAGCTGGAAACTGAAAAACCAAAGAAAGAAACCCAAACAGAAGCATGTGTGTTCACATCACTGTTTTTCGTCTCTCCTCTTGGTGGTCTGCTCCAACTGATGTGACTTTGCTTTCCATAGCTGGAGAAGTGTGTGTATTCTCAGTCGTCTTTGATTAAAAATACTTCAAATCCTCTCTCAAGGACTTTTGGAGCATGTTTATCTTTTGGAAAAGAGAACCTTCCTATTTTTTGGAAAAAAAACCCTGGCATGGCCGCTCCCCACTTTCCATGGGAGTATCCTCACACTGCAGTGGGCTCATCATCCCACTGGTCCAGAGACTTTTTTGTCTCCTTTCTACCCCAAATCCACGTGCCCAGAGCATGGAGGTGGCTCTCTGTGCAGGTATCCATGCCACCCCGTCCAAGAGAATCCCACGTGGGTTTTCCAGACAAGTACCATCACGGCTGGAGAAAGTCCTCCAAGTTTTCCCGCTTGCCAGGTGAGCTAATACAGAATAAAAATGTAATGTGTTTCACAGCAGGAGGGAGGGCCAATTAAACTCGACTTTCATTTCATACGTCAGTGTTTACAAGTGAAATTCAGACACAAACAGATTTCTGGTCAAGCTCTTCCACTACAGAATTAATTTGTTCATCACACAGAGCCTTGGAGAGCACTGTAATTTAGTAAGCACCATGCACATAAATAATAATTACGGGTTCCTGCTGATTACATGATTGTATTTAAAGTTATCAGGTAACTCTGAGATTAATGACCTGCCAATCCAGTGCTCTTGACAAGGCTGAAGCCTCTTGAGATCATCCTGTGTCAACCCTTCATGTTATCCTGGTACCTCTCAAGGCTGGGAAAAGCAAAACAGGACTCCAAGGATGAGATCTTGTGGCACTATGGGATATCCCAGTGAGATGAGGCACAGGGGCTTCTCCAGCACACCAAGATGGATTTTTATTTAGCTTGTTTATTTGGCTGACACATTGAACCCACCATGGAGGTTGTCGCCAGCCCTGGAGTCACTCCCCACCCTCAGCCCCACCACCTGGGATCAAAGTTTGGGTGCCCTCACATACAGCCACAGCAAACCAAGGGCCAGCAATGCAGAAAAGCTGCCCTCCAAGCTTGAATGGAGGCAGAGGGAAGCTCATGATCCTGATTCTCTGTGGAAGATCTGTGCCTTCATTCCACCTTCCAACCAGGCTGCCCTTTGCAAATATCGCCACTGCCAGAGCCAGGACCTCCCAGTTCCATGGCCCATCAATCAGAGGGTTTATGGCTGGTAATTAAAGCAAAGAAGGGCTGTCATTCCCCTTCTTCAGACAACACATATCTGTCTGGTGGTCCACAGCTTTGGGCCATTCCTGGATGTTGAACCCTGCTGTGCCTTCCCAAGCAGGTAAGGACTCTGGAAAGGGTGGGAGGTCGGGAGGGAGACGAAATCTTGTGACAGTTTTACAGCCCAGTGGGTTCAGTTGTGGCTTTCAGTACTGTCCACCCCAAGATGCCTCTCATCTGTGATATGTTGTTCTTCAAGCACTGCCAAACTCCCAAATAAGTATTTCATCCTTTAATTCCAATGCCCCCTCCTTCACTGCAGCACGAGCCTTGCGCTGACATTTGTCACCACAGTCACAGTTAAATGGCTCTCAGACACACGTGGTGGTGGGAGACAGGCAGCTCTGCCACCCTCATGAAAATTTCAAAAGGATATATTTTTTCAGTTTGGAGGAAAACTAAAGATCAGAGACACAAGTGATTCCATGGGAGAGCTCGTCTGCTCAGCCATGGAGAAAAGGATCCTTGAAGAGCTCCTGGGCTGTGCTGAAGGCAGCAGAGGTGTGTGATTATACAGCCTGCTGGAATTGGCACCTGCACAGAGCAGGGATGAGTTAATCCCACAACCAGGAATTCTTGTGCTCACCCACAACTGAGTCCATCCTCCCAGCTGGCACCCTCATCCATGGGGATATGCACCAAGGACTGTCTGGGTTTTACAGGTTTTCCAGGTTTGTTTGGAAATAGTTGCAGTTCCCAACCACCTGCTCCCAGGAGAGCCCCTGCAAGTACCATGACTGAGCTCCCTGGCCCTGCCCTCCTCCCTGTCAGGCAAAATTTTCCATGGCTGCTGAAATCTGTGGCTGAGCCTCCTGCTAGTGTGGAAACTGAGGCACAGATTTGCTATGGATTTTGGGAAATATTGGGCTCTGCCAGTGAGCACCATCCTGACAGACACCTCTGCTGCAGAGCATCCTCCAGCCCTAGAGCATCCTCCATTCAGGTCTGAGAACTGTTTCAGGAGACATCAGTGTGAAGGGGGCTTGGGACCCTCCTCAGCAGCCCAGAGCCTCCTTCTGCCCCAAGGAAATGTCCCTAGCACCGCACCCTGACCCAGCTAACCCCACCAAATACAACTGCTGTCTGTTCTGAGCAGCTTCCACTTCCAGCCAGCTGGCTGATGTATCCAGCTGCCCTGCCAGAACCTGATTTTTGGTGCAGTGGGAGAATGGTCACAACTTCTCTCACTCAGCACTGTGCCCATGGGGCCAGTACCCAGTGGGCCCAGTGCAGATGCTTGAGATCCCGATGTCCATGTCCTCTCCTGGTCCTTGGCTGCTTCATTTTCTGCCTCCCCATTTTTCATAGAGGCAAATCACCGAAGACCCATCCCCGTCTGCCCTTCCCAGCACATGGTGCTGGTGACACAGCTGTCAAAGTCCAGCCAGCAAAGTCTTCAGGGTTTGTGTGCTGAGTGTGACTGACCTCCAAACACGAGGTGTCAGAGCCCCCAGCTCAGTCCCAAAGGATCTTCTCTGACTGCCAGGGACTACTAACATCTGTCTACTTCCAGAAGGATGTCAGCTTTGTTTGGGATGAAACCAGTCTTTGGAAGAGCAGATGATCCAGTGATGTTGCAACCAGTAGGGTCTCCTGACCTGTGCTTGCAGCTCTGGGGGTGCCAGGTGAGGTCTTGAAGGCTGGATGAGGCTCTTCCTGCAGTGGGATGGCTGGAGAGTCCCAAGGAGCTTGTGGCTCTGAAGAATCCTGTGGAGATGTGAAATATGGGGCAAAAAGGGAAGCCCTGGGTTAAATACTTCCAGCAATTCCAATAGCAGAGGAACAATTAATGGCACAGCAGGAGCCAGAGACCTGGAGAAACACAAACAGGGGAAACTGCAGCCTGAGAATAAAACACGCAAGCACAGAAGCAGGATCTTAGTACAAGTCAGGAAAAAGCAGTGTGACTGTGCCAGCTAGTTCAAAAGGAAAATAGGATGAGATATTCAGGAAAAGCCTTGGATTATAGGCAAGAATGACTGCGACTTGATTGGAGTTTGACTGACACTCCATCACTAACACAAGCCAGAGTAATAGAAATGCTCATGTTTCTGATGAAAATTATTTGAGTGGCTAAAGGGAGCTATATTTGAATGCATTAATGTGGTTAAGGTGTGTTTAGAGGCTGCACACTGAATAAGCACAAAAAGTAGACTTTTTTTTTCTCTGGGGAATGCCCCGTTCCATTTGCATGCAGGGAGTGCTTTCCATGCAGGTAGTGCTGTGTCCAGCTCTGGAGACTCCAAAAAGAAAGGACATGGACATTCTGCGGTGATTCCAGAGGAGGCCATGGAGATGCTCCTTTGCTGTGGAGACATGCAGGGAGAGATGGGGTTATTCAGCTGGAGAAGGCTCCAGGGAGACCTTAGAGCCCCTTCAGGTGCCCAGAGAGGCTCCAAGAGAGCTGGAGAGGGACTTTGGACAAGGGTCTGGAGTACCAGGAAAAGGGGGAATGGCTTCCCACTGCCAGAACTGAGGTTTGACATATAAATCACAAACTGAATCTAAGTGCATCTCACCCACTTCTGGAGCAGCCCCACTGTTTCCACCCAGGATCAGGTGCTCCCAACACAACTGAGTCCACCTGGATGCTGGTCCCCAGCTCCTTATCAAAACTTTCATCAGCTTCCCTGTTTCTTTGGTCAGGAGGGTTTTAACTCCTTTTCTCCTTGTTGTTAGCCCTTGCACACAAACCCAACCTTAAAATGGATAAACCCCACATATTTTAATTCAGATCAGGTTACAGAGGCTTCATCCATCTCTTTTAACCCCTACGGTAAAAATTTAGTCTTAAACAATTAATTCTGCTTGGTTGGGTTTATTTTTTTCCAAAGAAGATACGTTTCCTATCACTAAATTTCCCACCTGTATGTAATTCCCATGCTTTTCCATTTCTTTTTCCAAAAGCAGTGCCCCTACACATAATGTGATAGCAAGAAACAAAGCATAGCCCAGTCCCCGGAGGTTTTCTCCTATAGAAGTTGCAACTCAGGCATGGTACACCTAAACTGCGTGGGGAGCTTTGAAGGTCCTGGCATAGCCCAAAACATCACAAATCCCAGCCTGGCAAAACAAGGCGCAAGTCAAGCACTGCTGGAGAGGAGGAAGTGTGAAGCCAGTGCCATGGCAAACGAGGGAAATCTATGCAAAATGGGAAGCAATTAAAAGAGAATTAACTGGGCTGCAGGAGGAGAAAATTGCTTCTTTCAAACCATCTTGATTAGAGGGCTGCAACAGCTCAGAGCTCCCATGGCTTATCACCAGCGTGAACAGATGAAGAGCCTGTTAATCAGGATTGTCAGAAGCTCTCCCAAAGCCAAACATCTTCACTGGAGCGAGGGCTGGCAGGGAACTTTGCTGTTCCACAGCTTCCTCTGCTCAGCCGTCGCCCACGAATGCGCTGGTCAGAGGAGGCCAGCAGCTTGTTGGTCTTTCCAGAAAAGGGCTGGGGATTTCACACTGGTGGTTGGGAAGGTGACATCTCTGGTAGAGCTGGATGGAAATGGACCCTCCGCAGCCTGTCCCCATCCTACACAGCCCTTCTCCTTCTCTGACATCCTGAAAGGCCAACAGTCTTGGTGTTGTGGGGAGGAGTTCGTCAGACTCCGAAAGCCAAGCTGTGACATGGGCTGATATCTTGCCAAGGTGGGATGGGGCCAGGGTATGGCTGGGAGTGGGCAGACATGTGATTCCTTCTCTTGTCCACCCTCATCCCCCTGGCAGCAACCACATGGATAGTCACAAGGAGAATAAAAGGCTTAGAAAAGGACCTGTGTCCAGCCAAGGTCAGATTTGGTCCTCTGACCTCCTAAAAGGATAAACCCCAGCTCCCCATCCTGCAGCTCTGGGAAGCAGCTGGGACACCCCTTGTCAGCTCCCTGAAACAGCTCTGGGAGTTTGAAGCGAGAACGGAGGGTGGGAAATTGCTTTCTATTGCAGCTGAAGTAAGCAGGGAGCAGGGAGAGGTGCACAGGCAGGGCCGCACATAGAAACCAGCCTGTCCAGTGCTTGGGGAGGAGACTACCAGCTGCCCCCTTTCACCAAGCTCAGATAAACCCCAAAACAGGTGCCGTGTGGAGCTCAACAGCTGGGCTGCAGCTGCCTCGGTGCCAATTATATACTTTCGCTAATGCCACCGTGCTAATTGCATTAATGGGACACTAATCACACACCTAACGGATATAAACGGGAGCTAATTGCTCTACAGTGACACCGTACTCCATGCAGAGCTGTCCATCCCTGCGAAGAGCAGCTGTTCCTGCGAGCATCCTGCTGCTCCTAGGAGCGCCTCGTTGGCAGCCTCGGGGCTCTCTGGTCGCCTGAGCCGCAGCCCCGGGTGAGCGGTGGTGGACACCGAGTGGCACTTGGTCATGTCTGCTCCTAACCCTTAGCAGGAATAGCCCCTTCAAGATTCATCTGATTCTTTCCGAGGCAAATTAAGCCTCTTGTACAGCGGGGAGGTGTGTTCAGGTGGCAGGGGCATCTGACTGTATATCCAGATCACTCATGGTGAAGGGGTCTGCCAGTGTCCATCAGGGGGGTCTTGCCCTTCTCCTGGGCCACTCTGGTTATGAGCAGAGGCTGTGTGTCCACCCTACAGACACCCAGTATGCCTGGCAAGAGGTTAGGAAATGGATTATTCCTCCCTGGAAGGAGCAAGCAGGAGCTGGGGTAGGCACTGACCCTGCTCAGGTGCTGCTCAGGTGCTGCAAGGACTGTTTTTGCACCGTGTTCCTATTTCTCATGGCCAGCCCCATGCTCCCTGCACTTCACAGCCACTTGCTAACACCCATCCCTCAGGCTCGCCCAGCTCCCTGCCTCTGACACAGGGAAACTGAGCCAGAATTTCACATGCCCTCAACCACAGCTCCTCTTCCCAAGGAGTATCACAGCCCAGTGCTAAGCAGGAAGGACATGCAGACGCCTTCCCCGTAGGCTCTGTGGCCTTCTGCCCCTTGCTGGAGGGTAATTAATGCCTCTTGACTTGCTCGTGTGACAAACTACAGCACAAGTGGCACAGCGAGGGCAGCAGAACTGGAGCAGGATGCAGCTGGGTGTCCTGGCTTCAAAATCTAGCCTCAAGCGGCTGAGTCACTTTCGCAGGGTTTGGGATGAGTTTAAACCCCTTTCCCTAACCATGGCGCTGCACTAAGAAGGGGCAGGTCACTCAGGGGTTGTTTGTCTCTTGTTACAGCCCATCAAAGCAGAGCAGTCCTCGAAATACCCTTAACTCTGATCCTGACCCTGTTCAGGACCACAGTGTTTGAGAAAGTAAAATGTGTCTGGGAAGGAGGGAAAAACTGGATTTAGAGGTAACATTTTTCAGATAATTGAAGAGCTTGTTTAGCAGGTAGGCTAAAATCTGGAGGCAAAGGTGCATTGAGGGAGGGACTGGACAAAACTCTTCCCAGGGCATGTGGCACAATAAAGGTTGGGATGTATCATAACAAACCATGAGCAAGAGGCGGATAATTATCCATGCCATTGGAAATTGCATCCAACCAACACATTGTTCTTTGCAACCTTCCCCCGGGAGAGCCTGCGCCAGCAGCTCTGCACCACTGAGGGCAGAGCTGCAAAGCAACTGCGGAGAAAAGCCCGGCTGGGCTCTCCCCGTGCTCGGAGAGGGTGATTGCTCGGCGTGAGAGGAATCTTAATGGCACAGGAGGCAGCTGCAGCACCGTTTGTCACCTCAGCAGTCCCTCGCAGGCAGCACAGGGAAGCACTGCAGGAAGGGGGGCAGGCAGCACTCTCAGGGCACGGAGGGCGCAGTGTCAGTGGTTCTCCTCATTGCAATGCTCAGGGCATGAACAGTGTCATGGGCTCATGAAAACGAGAGAGACGACACCACTTTCCCAGTTTTTGCTGCAAGAAGATGGTGCAGTGTCACATTGATCTGTCAAATTTGGCCACAGAAGCCACATTCTAGAGTTGCCCAGCTGCACAAGTCAAAAACATATCTGGGATTCAAATGGTGGAGCAGGAAGTCATAGAATCATAGAATACCAGAATGGTACTGGGTTGGAAGGGACCACCCAGTTCCATACCCCTGCCATGGGAAGGGACACCTTGTGTTGGGATTTAGGATTTCTTCCTTTTGTTTTCTTTCACTTACGGAATTTTCTCTGATTTTTGTTGCTAAGAAAAATAATGATTGGTACTTAAGAGAGACAAAAGAAGTAACTACGGAGAAGGGGGAGGAGTGCAGCTGACTTTCCTGTGGGGACTGAGGAGTTTCTCTCAGATGGGCAGAGATACCGCGAGAATTGGGCTGGGGAAAAAGGGGCTAGACACAACTCCTAGGTCTCTTGTGCTCTCGGCATTCAGAGGGGAGAGAGGCTGGGGTCGCTGTGGGGAGAATTCATCACCACTGCGGGGTTCTGTCTCCTGCTGCCTTTCTTCTACCGCAAGTGGAGCTCTGTTCATAAGAGCGGCCGTTGCACTGGGACCTTATTAACACCCTACCTCACCAAACGAGGAGCCTTCGCCATCTGCTGGGGTGCCTCAGGGGAAACCCCGGGATCCTCCAGCCTCTTTCCCTCCAAGGGGGCCTCTCTCTGCCCTGTTCGGGAGCCGGGCTGCCGCTGCCCAGCCCTGCCGTTTCTCTCCCACTGCTCCGGGTTTTTGCTACACTGTAGCCCCGCACCCCTTGCTGGCTGGGACACCCCGCTGTTCCAGCTACAGCTGCAGAGTCTCCAATACACCTCATCTACCACTCCGGGATCTGCTCCTTCTTGCCGTTCCATCTTCCTGCTCCCAAGAGTTCTGCTGGGGCACTGAGATCGGCTGCCCCGGGAGGTTTGTTGCCTTGGGGTGATTTTACGATAATACTGTATTCCCCTATCGTCTGCTTTATGCCCAGAAACGGGTCCTGTAGCTTTACGCTAGCTCCGGGAGAGAGAGGGAAGCCGGGGGAATTCTTTGGCGCAGTTTGTATTCAAGCTCTCATACTCTCCCGTGCTTGCCCTTGCAGAGGAGAGGGAGTTACATTCTTTGCTTTTAGCTAGCTTCTTTTTGTTAGCTGAGGCAAGTAGTTTTCTGGGGACTGCATACTGCAATCGTCCGGTGACTTCTATGGCTTCTTCTGGAACTGTTCAGCTTAGCTCTGGTCCGAAAACCAGACCATGGGTGGGAAGCCTGACTCCGCGGACTGGCGGGGCACTGCAGGACACCGCATCCCGGCTCCGGACTTTGGGGGAAGCCAACTAAAGAAAGAACTCTGAATCCTCTAGCTTTCTCTGCAGCGAGGAGGTTTAACATTATTCATTTTTTTCCCATGCCCTGCGGGCACTCTGTTTGTTAAATAAACAGGTCTTTTTCACTTTCCTCCAAGAAATTCCTTTCGTATCAGTGGGGGAGGGAATGCCAAAACCTGCCTTCTTCAGAGGAGATGTTCATTCCAGAGCGTTTTCCTCCTAAAATTGTCTCAAAACCGAGACATTTGTAAAGCAAGCCCTTTTCCCATCCCTTCCCATCTCGGCCAAGCTGCCATTACTGAGTGGTCTCCGAGTTCGCACCGGAGCGCCCCCTGCAGCCGCGGGGGGATCATCGCACCTGCCCTGCCCAGCGGGAGCCAGCAGCGCCCCTGCCGGCTGTGACCGTAACTGCACCAAAGGGGAAAATGCTTAAAGAGCGGGGAAGAGAGTTTATTGGGTTTTCTGGGGGTCCTTTTTTTTTTTTCTCTTTTTTTGGCTTGTTGTTGCTGCCATTATTGTTGTTTGTTTGCCTTGTTATATATATGCATATGCATATGCATATACATATACATATGCATATGCATATACATACTACTAAAGACCTGTTATTCCTTTTCCCATATCTTTGCCTGAAAGCCCCTTAATTTCAAAGTTATAATAATTCAGAGGGAAGGGGGTCATATTTTCCATTCCAAGGGAGGTTCCCGCCTTCCTTGGAAGACACCTGTCTTTCAAACCAAGACACCTTGCACTGGACTAAATTTCTCAGTCAAGTAGAAGTGTTTCTTTACCCCTTTCCCCACCACTGACTCTGTTCTTGGATTAGGAATTCCTCAGTGGATGAGAGCAGATGAGAGTCCAAGAAAATGCAAAACTAACCCAACCTAAAAAACCACAAGTGTCAAGAAAGTTAATCCACAAGCACCAGAGGTTTATATTCAAAAAGGAGACAGAGGAGTTCTGTAACCTTATTCGAATAAAGGGAGAGGCCATGGGGTATTTCCCATGGGGTCTCTCAAATCGCTAGGGGATGCAGCCTCCTTTTTATCCTAACTTCCCGGCCGCATTTCCCTCTCTCTTGCCCCATTGGCTGAGGTACTTGAGAGGTACCGACTTCCTGAATTGCCTGATACAGACCCCCTTCTAATTTGTACCTCCCCATTCTTTTTCTTTGTATCTCTGAACTTTTTCTCTAAGTCCAGGAATTTAGCACGGCCTTGGGTGAGCAAGAGTCTCTGTCAATTAGTGGAATTGCTATGGAATTTGTGGTTCCACCCATTGCTTCTTTCAACTATCAGTATCAGGGTTTATCTACCAGCAGGCCCACATTTTGTTTGTAAAGACACGTCTATCTCATTCCTTTCAAAAGTAAATTTCCACCCAAATCAGTCTTCTGGGAGGGATCCACATCATGCAATTTTGAAATATCACAGCAAAATATTTCAAGCTTGAAGGACAAAAAAAAAGTCATTCTAGATTGTAGGGAGGACTGACAAATTCCACCAGAAGCTCTACACACTTCAGTGTGTGCCAGCACTGCTCATAACACAAAATGCTTTTGTCTGAATTGTTTTTTTTCAGGCTGGGACAGACATTTTCCAGTGGGTACAACCTAGGCAGATCAACTGCATTTTCCCTCAGAGGAGCATTATTTATTTCCCCATCCTGTTAAACCTTCATGGCTACACCACACTGTGACCTCTCGCTAAGGAAGGGGCTGCATTTCATTAGCCAGGGGAAAGCACTCAGCTTGCAAAGGAAAATCAATACCTGCCATCTGTATTTATGTTTGAGCTTTTATTAATGTCGACTTTGGAGTTGAGCTGATGTTCTCTGTGTCTGTCCCTAATACCCCCTGCTCTGCGGGCTCTCCCTGCTCCACTCAATAGCCAATCCTGTTTCCAAAGAGATGTACTTTAAAAAGCATCTGCAGCACTTCCTTTACCCAAGGAGGTGGGGTTTTTTCAGCAGTTCAATAATATTCATGTACAATATAACATTATACAATCATATCCTTTGATGCCATGGCCAGCTCGATGGTGTTTCTCTTTTCTCCATCATCTTTTTCCTACAATAAAAGGAAAAAATTAGTCAGGGCTCATCAAAAACTCTCAGTCAACTATATATTTTTTTGCATTTTGGGATTGATTACTGTTTTCTTCCTTAATAAAGTAAGTATTTCTTTCTTGTTTTTCTTTCCTACTAGAAGATCAAAAGCCCAAGCGATATTTTATTGGCAAAGTGTTTAGCTTTCAGTTGTTGAAAACCTGAGATGTTTTGGCCTGGAACCAAAATCATGAAAGTATTTCCAAGGAGCATTTTAAAACTTCAAAACTCTTCTTAGCATTTTACGTTTTCTGTTAAGATTTCTTTTTTAAAAATTCCTTTTTAAAGGAGCTGATATAGTCTGGGAGGGGACTGTGCATTCATCATCTCTGTCTACAGGTCGTGTGTTCTCATGGCTATGGCAGGGTGAGAGCTGAGGATCCCTGGCACGTTCATCCACATCCCAGTTCCTCCTGTGTCGCAGCCGCCTCAACAGCGACACTCCTGCACAGTGACTTTTGGGTTAATTTGAAGCTCTGAGCTGGCTTCACATTCCCTAAGCCCAAGCAGGGATCCCAAGATGGGACATATTGCCAAGGCATCTGTTTGGGGTAGCAGCAATGCACGAGTGGAGGCAGCTTCCTAACTTGGCATCTCTCCACAGCAGCAGCGAAAAACAAATTTTAAAAATTTTTTTAAAAATTAAAAATTTAATGAGAAGAGAGAAATCCAGAGACTGGAGTGTCTTCTGCCTGCAGCTGAGTTGGACCTGCCTTTCCCCAATGTCTCCTGAGGATTTTTTTGAAGTCTTGAATGCTCCTGGCCACATCTGGATCCTCTTTCTCTCTTTCTCCACTCATTCACTGCCCAAGAGTGGACTTAACCTGTGGAGTTGCTGATTTCCCTGTGAAGAATTACTTGATTTACGTGCCCTCATCCCTTGATCCTCCCCATCCCTCCAATCCTTCCCCTGCAAAAAGAAAGCAAAGGATGGAAACAACTGTTGGCACCAAGCTTGGCATGCATGGCACGGACAGGATGGCATGGAGAAATGGGCCACGGCAGCTCTGGGAACCTTGATTGCCTTCAAACGGAAAATTAATGGCTAAACCTCAGTGTCTCAGAGCTGGAGAGGTTTTCTCATTTACTCAAAACTAAAAAGGAGAGGCAAGGTGAGCTTTGCTCACGTATATCCTCGACAAAATTGATGTGCAAGGGTCTTCTCACTGTATTGCTTTCCGTAAAAGGAATTTCTCATCAAATATTGAATGCTGGGAAAGTCATGGAGGTGTGACCCCATTCCCTTTTTCTCTAGTAAATTGCTTTCACCTGCCACTAAAATTCTTACAAAATTAGGAGGTTTAATCAATCTGGAAAACTCCCTTCTGCTCCTTTCACTTGAAGGAAAATTGCTGCTGAAGCCTCTTATCCATGGAGGAAAAGCTGGAGGGAGACCCAAGGCATGCCAAGCTCTTCTCTGGGACATTTTCATGCCACACCCATGCACCTCTTGTTGAAAAGAGGGTTTCCCAAGAGAGTGGCAGCTCTGCTGTGTCCTTTGTCACTCTGCAGCAGCTCCTGCTGCAATGTGGAGGGGAATCTGCAGCTTCTGGATGATCCTGAAGCATCACTAGAAGTCACAGAATCATGAAATATCCTGATTTGGAAGGAACCCACAAGGATCATCCAGTCCAACGCCTGGCCCTGCACAGACATCTTAACAATCCCACCCTGTGCATCCCTGGCAGCGCTGTCCAAACTCTCCTGGAGCTCTGGCAGCCTCGGGGCCGGGACCATTCCCTGGGGAGCCTGGACAGTGCCCCAGCACCCTCTGGGGGGAAAACCTTTTCCTGATGTCCAGTCTAAACTTCCCCTGACACAGCTCCAAGACAAAGCTCCCACTGAAAGAGCAGCAGCCAGGATAACACAGGGATGATGTGCACCAGTACAGGCAACTGCTTGAGGATAAAGGAATAAATAGGAGAAAATCCCTTCCCAGTGCAAAGCTGCTCATCCTGGCTGGAAATGCCTGTGTTTCCAGGCTCTCCTGGCTGTGACAGCTCTAGGGAGATGGATACACAGCAAAACCACAGCATTGTGACACTTTTATCCCCAGGGCTGCCTCTGAGAGACACAAAACTGGTGTCTGGCTCAAAATTAAAAACACGAGGCCAGGCTGGCTGGTGACCTGCAGCAGCCAAACACCAACAGCTGGGCTCCTTCCAGAGGAGCCAGGCACCTGCTCATTTTTCAAAGCACTGGATATATTGACACATCTCGATAAGTTTAGACAGCTCAGAAAACTCCTCTCACTGTTTTGGGGAGAGAAGGGCACAGATAAAGGAGAATCCCAGTCCCGGAGGCTTTCACTGTGCTGTAATTCCATCAGACAGGCAGGATGAGCACTCGTTGATGGAAGTGAATGTCTGGAGTATTTATTGCTGTCTGAGCCAGCTGTGCACTGTGTGGGGCATCCTTCTTCACAATGCTCTGTTTGGGAATGCCTGAGTGACTCATGGAGCAAAGGAGAGAGGCCTGGGATGGGATGGAAACTTAGGAGGGGCAGCAGCAAAGCCAGAGAGAACTTAGAGATGACAGAAATTTCAGAGGGGCTGAAAAGGAGTCAGAAAGGAGACTTGTGGAGAACTATAGTGAGATCATGTCGCTGTTGGGGCGGCCGCGACACAATGTAGACAATGCCTCAGACAAGGGCAAAAAGCCGTTTATTCAAAAAAAAAAATCTCTTTTATACAGTTTTGTATGTTATCATTCATGTTACATATTCATTGGCTGCTAAATGACTACAATAGACTCATTGGCTATTATTTAACTACAATATACCACCATTGGCTAGCTATAACCTAAGCCTACAAGCACTCAGGAAAATAGCAGGTGCAATATGTTGCTGTTTTCCCCTTCTATTGTTTATGCTTCATGCTTCTGCTAATTTTACAATTCCCATGTGTAAAACTGAATTCTCAGGGATACACTGTGATTGTGCTTAAGTCGAGATCTGGGAAGGTTTCAGACCAGCAGTCTGTTCCCAAAGGATCAGATGGGAATTCCCCCTAGGACTGCAACCAGCTGCAGTTTCACGTAGCTCCTGCTGCATCCCAGGTGACCCATTAACTCTGTGTGGAATAATCAGGTTTTCTATCTTCATTAAGATGCAAAGACGATCTCCATGATGTCGCTCCTGCTTGGCAGGAAGCTTCTGGGAGACCCCTGCCTGCACACCTGTAAAACTAAAGGCATCACATTAATTTAGCATCCGGACTGCTGGGGAGGGCATCAGATGCTCACACCCACGTCCAGCCCTGCGCAGTGCAAGAGCCTCCACATCAGCAGCATCAGTTCACGCCGCTTGGTGTGCTCTCACTGGTGGCTCCCTGAGGATGGTGGCTCCCTGAGAATGGTGCCTCCAAGGAAGCCCAGCCTGGTCCTTTGAGTTGGGCTGGGCAATGCAGCTGGAGCATTACCACCCCTGCCACACGACATGGTGTCACCTGGAAAAGTCAAGGTTATTTGAGAGCATCTCCACTAGCAAAAAAAGCAGGGCTTAGACGGGTGGCTTGGTGCTTGTAGGTTTGGTACGTCCAGGCTGAAGCTGCCTCAACAACCCTGCAAGCTGTGGGAAGAGCCCTGTGATGCCCCTGCCTCAGAGCAGCCACTGTGCGGTGTTCAACCCTCTGTTCAAACCAGGCAGCTGGTGAACACTGCTGTTCCAAACACCGAGCCATCCTTATCCCCCTGCATTCTCAGAATGCTGGGGATGCCTTGGGATGCAGGCTATGACCACAGAGAGGGAGAGAGACGTTACTTTGTTGCTCTGCCGGTAAGAGCTTCAACAAGGCAACCACAGAATAGAATCACAGAATACCTTGAGCTGGAAGGGTCCCCCAGGAATCATCGAGTTCAACCCCTGCCCTGCATAGACACACCAACAATCCCACCCTGTACCTGAGAGCGTTGTCCAAACACTCCTGGAACTCTGGCAGCCTTGGGGCCGGGACCATTCCCTGGGGAGCCTGTTCAGTGCCCCACCACCCTCTGGGGAAAGAACCTTTTCCCTGATATCCAACCTAATGGGTTCCTACTCGGGGAGGTAATAAAATTTCCTCCCGACCCCCATCACCTATCCAGGTGCCACTTCAGAATAGGTATGAGGCCCTAGATCTAGAGGGCCTGCCAGATGATGTAGGAGGAAATGATCTGCCCAGTGAGCCTCCCAATTACGCTTCACCTGTCAGACAAATCACCACCTCTACCATTAAAAAGAAAAGAAGGGTAGTCGTAGTAGGTGTCTCCCTTCTGAGGGGAACAGAGAGCCCCATATGTCAACCGGACCCATCCCACAGAGAGGTCTGCTGCCTTCCTGGTGCTCGGGTACAGGACATTACTGAGAGACTCCCTGGGCTGACTCGGCCCTCTGATTATCACCCACTGCTGATACTCCAGGCTGACAGTGATGAGATTGAAAAGAGGAGTGTCAGGTTAATTAAAAGGGACTTTAGGGCACTGGGTCAAGTGGTTGATAGGGCAGGAGCACAGATAGTGTTCTGCTCAGTCCCTTTGGTGGCAGGGACAAACAACAAAAGGAATAGGGGAGGCCACGTTATCAACAAGTGGCTCAAGGGCTGGTGCCATTAGCAGAATTTGTGATCATGGGGCAACTTTTATGGCACCTGGCCTGCTGGAACCAGATGGGCTCCACCTCTCTGTTAAGGGCAAAAGATTTTTAACCCATGAACTGGTCGAACTCATTGGGAGGGCATTAAACTAGGTTTGAAGGGGGAA
>VZTF01004915.1:2897863-3076365 GCA_013397755.1 Cnemophilus loriae | reverse complement strand
GCTCCCCTTTTCGCGGGGGAAAAACCCCTTTTTTGTAATAGTTCCCCTTCATGCAGCGCTCCCAGCGGTTCGGCTGTAACCCAGCGCGGCTAGAGGAGAAGGAGGAAGAAGAGGGGGAGGAAGGCTCATGCCCCCGAGCCGGAGGGGTTCGCGGCTGGGAGGCGCGGGGGGTCAAGCCTGGCCCCGCCGCCGGTCGGGACCTCCANTCAGAGCCCCCGATAGAGAGCCGGAGCCCCCCTTCCCTCCCCCTCGGCCGTGCCACAAAGGGAGGAAACGCCGGTGGATAAACAAAAGGGACTCCCGGTACCGGCGGAGCGGAGCGGGGCCGNCGGAGGGGTTCGCGGCTGGGAGGCGCGGGGGGTCAAGCCTGGCCCCGCCGCCGGTCGGGACCTCCAACATCCCGATCCGGGGATGTGGACACACACATCAACACACGTCGATGTGTTTCTTCTTTCAAGCGAAAATCTTTTAAACATCTCTTGCCGCCTTTCCCCTCTCCCCTCGGACGGTTCGGTGGGCGCTTCAAGAGGCCCAAATATTTCCACAGGGTCCCGTTGGCAATTGTTTATTTAAAACAAGTCGCTCTATTAGTGGAGCAGTCAGGAGTTAGTACTCCAGTCTGCTAGTAATTCCCACCAGGCTGTAAACTGATGCCTCTTTTAAGCCTTTAACTTCATGGTCGTCCCAGAAGTAAAAGTTCTTCTAATGGAGACCCTATGGGCATCGTGCATTCCAGCACATCATTAAAGCAAAGCAAAGCAGCTCGGCCACAGCCAGATGAAATAACGGCACTGTCCACGTTTAATGGGCTTCCTGGGGCCAGCCGCTGCCGAGGACAATGGGGGAAAATCAGACAAGTCACTGGTGATTTTTTAAATATCGTAAATGTTCATATTAGGCTTAATAGTATCCTTTCGTTTGTAGACAAGCCACTTCACAAACACTTTTTTGAGTGGGGTTTAATGTTATATATCTCAAGGTGACTAAACACAACACTGAGCATCTTGGCAAACACTGTGAGGAGTGTTTGAAACACTGGGTGAGTGCATTAACGTGGAGAGAGAAAGGAAAAGCAAAGCGAAACAAACACGCAGAAAACAACGGCTTTCTGACATATCCAAATGCTCCAGGACAGACCTGGGAAACAACGACAAGAACGAAAGGCAACACAGTTTCTGCATGTCAATTCCTCCCACCCCGTGTTGTGGATGTCAACTCGGAAAAAAAATAAAATCAGGTGAAAACACAAGCGTTGCTGCTGATTTCAGGGGGAAGATTCAGATAATTTCCAGCCCTCGATGAAGGAGTGGGGTGGACATCGCAGTGCTCCCCAAGTCGGTGCCTTGTCCCTGCTGCCCCTCTTGCCCTCACAGGCTGCCTGGCTCATCCCTCCCAGCCAAAAGGCAGTTTTCAAGTGAGGGAGAGGAGGAGAAAATTAAAGGTAAAAAAATGTAAATAAGAAATTTCCCTTGGTCTGGAAATGGGCCCAACTGAAAGCATGTTAATCTCCACCTCAGTAATTTGGTTCTCCTGGAGAAGACAGAAGCCCTGCTGCTGTGCCCTGCACTTCATAAATCACGTCTTTATGTGGACAAGGTCAGGGCACCTAACAGCTCAGACATGGGCCTTTGCAGTGGCTCGGAGGGCTCCGGCATGTTTATTCTCTCGCACAGATCTCTGAGGAGCAGTCCAGCACGCTTCTAATTACTTTTGATTATTTTCATTTGCTCGGGTCAGACTGGCTTTGCCAGCACTGCTGGAGGGTGGGTTTCCTCCCCCCAGCCTGGCTGTGGGATGCAGGGGGATCAGTGCTGTGCCCTGCACCCCCTTCCCCAGGGCGGTGCAGGGCTCCAGGGATCCCTGGGGCTCACCCCGCCAGTGGAGGGGGGCCCTTTTTGGTAGCAAAGCCCGGAACCTCCAGCTGAGTCAGGGAGCCCCATAGCTGCCCTCCCCCCCCCGCCATAGCCAGGCAGAGCGAGACATTTACCAGTGTGAAATGAGGGGTGTGCAGATAAACACACCACCCCCACCCCAAAAATACCGACTACCTTCAGGGAAAAAAAATAAACGACCCCTTATCCCTGCAAAAAAGTTACAGTGGTGCATGTGCAGGCAATAAAAAAGTTGAAGGACCTCTGCGATTCCTGTGGGGACAGAGCTGTGCTCGGGGAGCTGCGGAACACGCACAGCCCTGGCCGTGCACAGAGGCAGTGCGTGTGTTGGTCTGCTGTCCCCGACTGCTGAGCAATCACAGCACAATCCATCGGGAATGCACGGTGCTCACGCAGGGTGGATACACGGTGGGGACACGTGAGTGTCCCTGGCAGTGTTGGGGTCCAGGTGTGGGTGAAGCCATCTCCATGCTCCCACAAGCACTGCTGCACCCCCTCTTATGGTCTGTAGCAGCACACGGCTGCTACTGGCAGAAGCCAAAGTACCCAAATACTGAGCAGAAAGGCTCTACTTTTTCTCTCCCATTAAAATCGGGGCTCTAAAATAGCATGTTCCTTCATACCCCAATCTGAGCTTGACAGCCCAACCCTGTATTCTCATCCTGGTGTGAGTCATCCCAGCAGACCTGCTGGCCTCGTGTCCTGTACCCAAGTGTGCCAGCGTCTCCATCACATCCCAAGGATGAGGGTGGGTGTGGGTGCCATCAGAGCTGGTGGTACCCACACTCCTTGAGCAGGGACTGCCTGATGGAAAGTTTTCCGGCAGACATTGAGCTGTGCCACTGGGTTTTGAGACTGAATCTTTTTGAATACTGGGTGTTACTGCAAACCAGAAGAAGGGAAATCGCAGCAGATTTATCTGCTCCATCAACCAGGAAGACGTAAAAATGTGTCAGTGACTGGTATCTCTGGCTGCCTGGGTGATTTTACTCCTGTCTTGGGGAGGAAATCTTGCAGACACCCTTCCTTGTGGCAGGACAAGACATTTGCCTTACTGCAAACAAACCATGGCACTCACAGCACACCCCAAAATTTGATGCTGAGGGATGCAGTGCTGCTGGTCCACCCCCCTGCTGTGAGCACACTCCTTGCAATGCTTTCCTCCTCCAAACCTTTCCCTAGCTTTCCCTGCCAAGGCACGTGCTGTGGCGCCGGATGCTGAGGACTGTTGCTGTTCTTCTTTGGAGTGTTCATTACTTCCATTACAGAAGAGTCTGGAAGCCTCCAAATCCAGCCCGGGCCATTTTCACACTCGAGGTTACTGTACCCACAGGGTGAGACAGTCCCTATCGGATGAGTCTGGCACGAGTTTGGCTATGGTAAAAGGCTGGGGAGAAATGCACATTAGCCAGCTTGTCTTAGCATCTACAAGAGCCAGGGCAGGGCAAGGCAAGGCTGACTGATGTGAGTGCTGGCCTCCTGTCCACTCAAAACCGTGTTTTCCTGTGCTTCACCTTTGTCATGTTTTGAAAGGAAGCCAAAATCCTGGAGAATCTGGGAAATTCCATTGGCGATGCCCTTGTTCTGCATTTCCACCTGTGCTGGGCAGCCTGGAAGGCTCTTTTCTTTCTTAAGCATGGCCCTCCAAATCCTACCAACATCACCAAAAAAGCACTTGTTTGGGGAGTTTTTTTATTACTATCTCATTCACCCTTGTTGAAATACAACTGCATAAATCCCTCAGGTTTGTAATCACTCCTGCTTCCCACGATATGCTCATCTGGAGATGGAGCAGGGGGACCCATGAAGCCAACAAAGGCTTCACGTGGGGTGGCCAGAGGCTCCCACCTGATGTAGCTGCTGCTTCTCTGCCTGAAAACACAACTTTTAGCAGAAGCTGCCCTAAAAATGGAAGTTCCCTAAGAAATACTCCCTGAGAAGGCATCGTATCCAGGAGGTAGGAAGCACAATATAAGGATTTTGCAGACTTCCTTTGTATGTGCATAAGAATTCAACAAGGTTCAATTAACCCTCCATTTCTCCCAATATTTTTAATTTTCAAGCCTTCTCATTTGACAAATAATCTGAGGGCCTGCTTTGGAAGACTTCTTCAAGTCCCAGACCCCTCATGGCATATGATGAGCCACGCAAGGAGGGTATGTGGCATCAAGTCCTGGGGAACCATTTGGGTTTAGGTACTATCCATGATCTGAAAATGGAATTTGCAAGCCAAAAGAATGGAGAAGAAAATATGGAAGCAGGGAAAATGCCAGGCCAAAAGAGACTGAAGGGGTTAAATAACAGAACTTTACACAACAAGAATTAATGTGATGCATAACAGGTAATTCTATTTTAATAATCAATTTTAGGAGTGACTGGCTATTTTCAAAGCATTCCTGATGTAGCCAAAGTTTTAACTAGGCGTGTGAGAGTGGGCATAAACACCTGTGGACTTTATAAGAGTAAGAAGCAATTTATCACCCAATAAAAAGTCAAACACTCATGTTAAAATTTTCAGGTTTGCATTTGCTATTTTAAGTGTCACATGTGTGGATGGTTCTAAGAGAGGTTCAGAAGAAGTGGATACACATCCTACACACAGAAACACATGTGCACACAGCCAGCACAACCAGCTCTACAGCAGGGAAGAAAACCTGCCTGAAAGCACCAGTGTTACAGTTTCATCCCTCCTATGTTTTGTATTAAACCCATTGTGATCATCGACCAGAGTTGTCTAAAACCTGAACTAAATGGGCATTAAGTCAGTTGCCATATGAAATTACTGCCATTCGATTTTCAGATAAACCACAAAACTTGATGAACTAACATTGTTCCAGCTGAATTAACTCATCATCCCTGGGAAGAGAAGGCTGTGGAGGAAAGCAAGGGCTCTAATAGCAATGATTAATCCTCCTCCTATTGCAAGGCACTTGCCTGCGAGTAGAGAGATGCCCTGCTAAAGGCAGGCTGAGGATCCACAGTGCCTCCAAAACATCGTTGCCTTGCCAAACCCTGACAGTAGTGTTAAACATTATTTACATGTGGGTAGGAGAGGGAGAATTTTTTGTTATGGGCTTGTTATGAAACTATAAATACATTAAAATCCCCATCAACAGTTCAAGTCATGCTTGGTAGATAAACCCAGGGACTGAAATTCAGGAATGTTAATTTATTCAGCTGGTGGAGGAACATGCAAAATTGATCCTTATCCCATACTCGGGCAATCTGCCTGGGATTAAGCCGTAAAGTGTTCAGGCAATGGTGCCCTGTGAGTGGCTCAGGCTCCCCACCACGGGCGGGCAGAGCCCTTCGCGTCCCCCACCCTGGCTGTGCTCAGGGTCCTGAGCAGTAAATGCTTAACTGGCCCCGTGTGTGCACAGCAGCCCACCTGGGCGTGCAGGAGAAGTGCTGCTCCACATAAATTAGTCACACATGGGCAAAGGTGCCCGATGTGTTTGGAAAAACCTTACCCTGAGAGCTACCTGGTTTGCTCTAAAAAGATTTTGCTCATCAGGAAAATTTGGGTCAGGGAGGGGGGAGAATATATTTGATGCAGGTGTCCAAATAAACCTGTCCTGTAAGCCATGGATCACAATGGGTTATTAATGAAATAGCTGTGAACATCAGCGTATCCTTGTGGCAGATTTCTTTCATAAATGAGTTGAACATTTTCCAATTTCAGGAAAGTGCTGCTACCTATAAACTTGGAGATTAAGGGCTTTTTCCCCTAAGACTCAGATCCCTCGGGGCACTTGTGTTCTGGCATGCATCCCTTATTTGCTGAAGAAATTTCAAACTTGGTAATTTAGCACCATACTGATAAAACAAAGCAGGGAAGGAAAAAAAACCCAGCACTTGGGCATGCATGTGAAGGAGGAGAGAGGTGAGTTTTACAGCTTCAGGCATTTTTTTCTGGGTTTTTTTTTAATGCACAAGTCATACTGCAGATTTTTTGTGAGATTCATAGAGAAAACATTCCCAAGATACAACATATAAGATGCATATCAATCCACAAGCTGAGTTTTGCAGATGCAAAATGACCTGCGGAATTTGAAGGAGGATGAAGGCCGTTTTATAACCATTTTTTTCCATATAATTTATTTAAGCCTAAGATGTTGGGCTAAATTTGCCACTAGCAGAATGATGAGTATTAGTATTATTAGCATTACAGCAGCACCTAGATGCCCCAGTGGAAACTGGGACCCTTTGTGGGCAGAAAAATAATAAACATGAGACTCTGTCCTGAAAAGCTTACAGTTGGCATGGATGGGATAAAAATTGTGCCAGATGGGAAGATTACCATTTTATTTTTACAGATGGAATACGGAGTTCTGCTCATGGAGAAAATCAGTGGCAGACTCTCATGCAATATTTTCACGTAACTTTCATTCACTGAGAGTTGCTTTTTATTCCTTTTCTTTGACTGCAATGAACAGAAACTCTTCTCTGCCTGCTGGTACTTACGGCTTCTCATGGATAAATAGTGGGAGTCTGCTTGGTCACTGCCAGATAAAACAGGTCTGCATGCTTTAATATGGCTCATCTGTAGCAGAAATTCTACTTTATCTCCCTTTTTTTAGCTAGGAAAATATTTTAGCTTTGGAAAGGAGCAGTTGATGCTTTGGAACAGATCTTTAAATGTAAGCACATTGTGCTGATTGGTGCCATAAATGAAAGCTCCTCCTATAGAAGCAGTTTTGGGGAGGATACGTCAAACTCTGCCTTTGACTTTCGTGGCAGAAATGTGAAACGGAGTTCATGATGTCAAGTCTTGTTGCTAGGAGTCCCCCAGCAATCACGCAAGTGCTGAGCATAAGATGGATCACGATCCCCACCAGGCAGAGGGGGAGAGACTGCCCCAACCACTCCACTGTGTGCTCCTAAACCTCACTAAGTGGCTGCAAAAAGCAGCAGGAAATGGGCATGTGCTCAGGATAAAGCTGCAATTTTTTGGGTCCATAGAAGCAAAATGAGGCAATGTGTTAAGAACAGATGTCTTTCCACCAGGAAGGATTTCAGAGGCTGCATGATCTGTCTTCTGAGAATCCAGTATAGTAAATACGGCACTAAAGATCATTTCTTTCCTTATGCTTCCCTGTGCTGGAATCCTCACATGGGACAAAGCAGGAGATCCACTGGGTTAAGGAGCTGTTGTAGGATGTTTTGACTGAGGAAGGTGGTCATCTTTGTGGGCTTTTCAAGGAGTCATAGTGAGATCAGGGTGGCCACGTATTCCCCAGGGAAGCACCAGCATCTCTAAGCCCTGAACATAGCACTGACATGAGGGCATTGGCTACCTTGGGGCTGAACTGGTGGCCAGAAGAATTGATCAAGCCCAGACAGAGTGCCATTTCCACACAAGATTCCTGTCACTCCTGGGGTCACGCAGGACACTCAGACCAGATCTGGGCTGCTCCAGGGCTGCAGATGGAGAAGCTGCTCCAGCTCCAAACAAAAGTCAGTCCTGGATACTCCCACTGCCTTCAGCTCAGGACCAAAAGGCTGGAGCACAGCATTTTAGCGCTATATTTGTGAGCCCTCCAGAAATAAATGGGAGCTAGAAGCTGTCCTGCCAGGCACTGTGAACAGAAGCTCAAGCCAGTTGTGTGTTGCACGCAGGACATCTGTCGGCTTGGGTGATAAAGTAAGAATATCTGTCACGATATGAATGACCACAATTTTCCCTAGAGCTTGTGGTGCATTTAACAGTGCTATAAAAGATGAAAGTGGGAGTTATGAGTGCTCATTAGCACTTCAGAATTACTTAATTATTTCATTCTCTAAATTAATCCATTAATTTTGTCTCATATGGAAAACAGTAGGTTTAGATCGAGGTTGCTGTGGACCAGGAAATACTTCTATGGAAAGAAGAAACTGAATTGGTTTGAATGATTTATAAAATGTGAGGGTTTCATTCCAAAATATCATTTATATGCCCAGAAATCTACGCAGCAAACCTAATCCAGCAAAGGAAAATGAACATTCTCAACCCATGAATAAAGATAGGAAGTAATTCTGCAGCAGATTCAGCCTGTGCCTGCCCATGTACAACAAGTGATCTGAAGCCTTTTTACACATCTGCTAGGTTTGTATTTACCCTGAGTTTAGGACACAAAATGTGGAGACAAAGAACATGACGATAACCTTGAAGAAAGAAATAATAATGACAGCTACTCGCCACACTGAGTTAAGCACATCCTTCCTTCCTTAATGCATCCACTGATGGGAGAGAAGTAGGAAGGTCAATGCCAGAGGCAAAGACTGACCAAACACCCCAAAACTCCAGTAAATCCTGTTCCTTTTGATAGAGTGCACCTCCACCAGTTTAAGGCGTAAAAAAAAATAAGATATGAGTGGGGTTTGTATGAACAGGATATAAGAAAGACCTTGCTGACCTGATTTCCAACCAGTCACACGAAGAGTGTGGTGACCACGGATGACGTTGTTCCAGGTGATTCACTGCAGCTCTAGTCAGTAGCCAAGTGTCCAGCAGACACATCTGAAGTGCAGTGACCTTGGCTTGTGTGAGTGAGGCCAGTAGTAAAAGCAAATGGAAGTTAAAATGAAAGATGTATATTTTTAGAAGAATTTGTAGTGTTTGGACTCCAGCTTTAGATGGCTCAAGAGTATTTTGTAAGCCAAAAATCTGTTCTTCGGTTCTGGTTTGTTGATTAAATATACTTGTTACCAAGAACTTCAAGCAGGAAAAAATTTAAAAGAGACTTCAACTAAGATATTATCAGCTTCAGCTGCAGCACTGAACAACTAAAACGTAATAGCTCTTCAGATCTCAAGTTATTTCCACTGACTGCCGTATAATCAGCATGTTAAATCTGGGCACCTCTTCAGGCACAGTTATTTGTGTGATATATACAGATCGATACCTATTGATTTTATAATTTTGATTCATCTCCATGCAGTGATTCAGTTTCACATCATCTTATTTATCAAGCTTTTCTCCATACCTTTGCTTCCAAGCTTCCTGACACTTCCAGGCCACTCGAGGAGGGTCCCACCACAACCACCCCTTTTGCCTCTGCACCCAGTGTCAATGGGCATGCACTTGGTCACATTCCAAGGAATTTTGTATGCAAAAGGCCGACACAGGGTACCCGGGGTTGTTAATGCATGAGGATAAAGTTCACAAACCTCCTTTGCTAATGCCATGGCCCCTCTGCCCCTGCTGGATGTGGAGCCCAACTTTCCCTGGAGGCTTTGCCACCCCAAGGGACTGAGTGCAGCCGCGTGTTTGTTAGTCAGTGGCCGTGCCTTCAAACTTCCCTTTGTGATGGCTTATGAAGACATGAGGGGGATAAAACTTTGCACCAAATATTAAAATTTGTTCTTTTTACCCCTGGAACTTTTTTGGACCCATGCTGGCACCTGAAGCCCCTCCCTGCTGCAGCTGCTTCCGTGGACACAGCAGCAGACTGAGAAGAGGAGCTGGCACGAAAAGCCCGACGGTGACGGATTAACAGCGACCTGCTTGACACATTGGAGGAAACCAACCCCATTGCTGCCACTGACAGGGCGTCAGGGAAATCCTGTTAACCTCACTGCATTGCATATATGCAAATGACAGCAGATTAATGAGTGTCAGCACTGCCACCGTTCCCACTGCACTCGCACCCGTTCACATCACAACAAATAATGTCTGGACACACAAGAGATGCCCTAAATAGACTAAATCATGAGTTAGCAACTCAAGTCTGCCCAAATTCCAGCTCAATGGGGAAACCCAGGTCTCCAGTGGTGTGCCTGCTCCTGGCAGCCCTTTCGCAGCACCACGGTGGCCGGCGGTGACAGGATGTGGGGCAAAAGTGGTTAAAAACCATCCGCTGAAATTCATGTGGTGAATGAATTTAAGGCAAACAGGAAAAACTTCTTTATGTTGAAAATGCCCAAAGAAAATAAGTGAGCTCTGTTCCAATGCAACAATTTCCAAATGTTTCCACAGAAGGTGTTGAAGGGAGCTGGGATGTACTGCATCCGTGAAATGTGACTTATTAGGGTGGATGCCTTTGAAAGGGAAACAAAAAGGGTTGATGAAGACTAAACATTTCAGGGGGGCTCACACACTCCAGCAAGATAGAAGCATGGGCTAACTACAAAATAAGACCTATCACCATGCAAAAATAAATGACTTCATAAATAGCTTTAGATATCATGTTAAAAGCACCTTTGGGAACAAAAAGATGCTATGCTAAAAACAGGAGATCTAAAGAGCTGTTATTACACATCCATTACGTTTTCTGAGCTGTCGCATTTACTTTTTGAAGTTCTGTACACATGATACAGCAAGGCAAAACATTTTATGTACCGTAAGAAATTTGAAACAATGTTTAATGTTCAGAAGATAAAGTTAACAAAACTACACTTCAGCGGCTTTTTTATTTCTCTATTTTACGACCTTTCAAGAAGTTAAGAGTAAAAGGAAACAAGAAGGAAGGATAAGCAACCATAAGCTCCTGCTTGCTTTTTTCTACATTGCTGATCAGAGCCCAAGGCAGAAATCATAATAAAAAATGTCTTCTTTTTAATGTCTAAATAGGAGCTGTTGAAACACTGATGGTACGAAGTGTTTTGGGATGGAAAGCATTTGTTCCTCTTGCAGCTATCAACAGTCATATGTTACATGATTTTCCGATTTTTCTCCCTGAAATTACAGAAGCCTGTCACGTCTTCATGACCATTTGGAACAGTTTTTCTGCCGTTTCTGCTTTTTCTAAAACCAAAACCAGCTACAATGATGACTCGCAAGAACTATTTCTACAAGCACCAGGCAATTCAGATTATTGACATTTTCTCTGTTACTTCTAAATATCCTTAGTTACATCTTGATGACATTGACAGCGATAAGTACTGAATTTATTGGGCAGTGATCCCTCCACAAACTTTCATCCTGCTGGATGCTTAAATGCTCCTGATGCAGCTGCTGTGATCATTGGTGTTATAGCACAAACACAGACACAAAATTAACTTTCTAACCCAAATAACCACTTCGAATTCAAGCTGCTCATTTCCCTTGGAAGAAGAAGGCAACCACAAACAAAAAAAAAAAAAAAAAAGGGAATGTGATGGGAGATTGATGTGAGTTTTAGAGCATGGTGTAGTTCACTAATTTATTGGCCTAATGAAGAAAAAATTGACATCCGAGTGGCACGAACTACACCAAACACAGCATCTTGCCAAACCTACATTAGATGGAAACAGGTGCTTAGTTTAAACTGTCAAAATCTTCCACAGTAGAATATCTATGCTACTAGTTAACAGAGGGCCTGGTAGAAAGTGAGGGATTATTTCTGCTGGTTTCAAGAGATGCAAGGGAAATAGCAAGAATACCAGCAATGTTTTGTAAAATGTGTTTCACAACATATCTTGAATTAGTAATCATTGAACTTTAAAAATATATATAGCTTAAAAACTATATTCAAATATATTTTGAACATTTCTTACCATGTTTTTATGACATCCGTTACTTCTCTAAGTGACAGACTTTTCTTTCTTTAAACTAGAACTTTCAATGGGGTGTCTTCTATTACAACCCTGCAGATTTATTCTCTGTAATTCAGAGGTAAGTCTCAGCAAATCAGAAAGGATTTTAAGGGTTGGACTGTGTACCTGAAATCCAAGTTCTTGCGGTCAAATTCATTCCTGGTATACCTTCACTGAGCATTTTGGTGCTTTTTTACTAGGGAAGAATTTGCACTTGGATGAATTTATTCCTGGCATGAATTTCAATATTCATATACAGCTACTTAGAGTGACACCCTTTGACTAAAATCAAGTGTATGGGGAAAAAAGATGGGTGAGTGACTCGGGATTAGCCTGTTGGTGTTTTGAAGGATGGTGGATGTAGGACAGATTACTGCATCTCTGTAGCTGATATTATAGCTTTCTAATTATGGTAAAGAGTACAATAAGTTGGGAGGTGCCTATAGCAGGGCAGCAAGATGCAGGTCCTCTCCCCTGTGTTTAAGACAAAGGGTGTGATGGCAAAAATAGAGAAAAAAACCTGCTTCTTCAGGAGCTAATTCATGATCCTCAACCATCTTCCTCTCATTTCACTGGAAAAATTATTCCAAACACTTCTAACAGTAAACTACAGGGAGCTCGCATCACTCATGACTGAACAAGCAAACAGCCTGGGGATGGAGCAGGAACCAGTGAAGTGGGAGAACCCCAACCCACCAGGAACTCACTGGTGGTGTAATGGGGTTGGTTATTGCCTTGGCATTTCAGGTGAGCATGGAGCTAATGTATGAGCCTTTCAGAAAACATCTTTAATGACCTACCAGCCTTCTGAAACTTCCCAAATCTGAAAGGACAACTCCGTACATGTAACCATTACGTGGGTTCTACACCGACCTGGGGAAAGTGTCACCTCCCGAATCACAGGGGATGCTTCCAGTAACATCAATATTTTCCATGGAGGTCCCCCAGCCAAGCCTGCCTTGTCCCAGCCCTGCTTGGAAGGTCTTCCAGGGCTGTAACACAAGGTGGTATGGCCGAAGACCAAGTCAAGGCATTATTTTATTTTGTTTTGGTTAGCAGAGTTGATATTTGGTCAAAGGCTCCTAGCTGTGAAACGATGAGGAGCTGCCAATTTCTAAGCTAAATGTTGTACATTCATATCCTGCTACCACTAACTCCATTATGATTAGTCAGGAGTGAACTTAGAAGGTTCAGAAAGAACGTTTGGATAAACATCCCCAAATTTTGGATGCTTATCTGAGCCTGACCCAAACCCCCTGAGTATGCAGAACTGAGCTGGAAATCTGGCAAGAATGTTAATTTCCACACTTTTCATTTCTCTCTTGAAGGCTATATTTGCAGTTTAAGATATTTCCTTTAATTGGAATTAGCATAATACATTATTTCCCTATGGTGAGAACAGTTTCTCTGTAGTTACTCTGCCTGTTTGGATTTTGTCCAAGGAAGTACAAAAGGGGATGAAAGTGAACATGAAAATCCAAAGTAAATAAGTGAACCAAACTCTTTAAACCCCACAAATGGGTAGATTCTGCTTACGGCTTCCCCCAAAATAAATGTCTTGGTCCAACCCTAAAATGATGCTCTTCCTTTTTAATGGTGTTTTTGTACTGGTGCCAGCCATACCCCCGTCACATGCATTTGATAAAAATTAATAATTAATAATGATTTATGCTTTGGGGAGTTTTGTGCCCTTTCTTTTCTGGGGTATATCACTGCTTCAGATAGCATCTGATTCATTCAATTCCATTAATTATCAACACCTACAAAAATATTGTGCCAGGTATGGTGAGTCTTTGGGGAGCTTGGAGTTACAATCAGTAAGTGTTTGACCTTGCAAAATCTGCAAGTTATAAGATGCCAGCTCCATGCATATACTAAATTCCATGATGTTTTCTGTGCAAGTGTAGTATTTAAGCAACCAGTGGAACCTTCAGATGAGAGGAATTTCACATCCAGGTTGCACATGGGAGGCCCAATCTGCTGTTGAGAAGACCCAGCCTATGCAGGTGTGAATCCAGATGTTAGACCCGACCTTGCTGCAGACCTTGGGGTGAAGACTCTAAAATGAAAACCTTGCGAATACCCAAAGTGAGGTTCTTTTCAAATTAACCTCTTTGCGAATCCGCTGGTGATGCGAGGTGCATTCGGAAGGACACGAGTGACCTCAGACCCTTTCCGAACGTGGGGCTGGGAAGGTCGTGTCAGCACCCAGCTGCTCACCCTTCCTCCTGTCACTCTTCCCAAGCAGAACTAATTATAGCAGCAGCCTGTGTGTGCGTGTGGAGGGAGAAGCACAGCACATGGACCCATCCACACACATCCACAGACCCAAATCTTTGCTCACATTTAATAACGAGCAAAACAAATAAAAATGAGTATTGACATGAATGCCTGTTGCCCAACGTTCCCAGTGAAGTAAAGTAAGGCCAAGTGCTATTCCACGAGCAGTACTCAAAAATATTCCCCTCCGAGCTCTAAACCAGAACACGGCATTGAGACTAGCTTGAGCACTGACACAGAAACCCAGCCTGGTGTTTCCCAGCTCGCTGTTCCTTATCAGGGAGATCTGGGCAAGCTGCCGGGCAGTGACTGAGGGCTGTGCCGCTCCTCCCTGCCAGCCGGGACGGGGCTGCTTGGGAAAGGAGAAAATGTCATCCAGCCCGAACACAAAGGGCAAGATGGTATCTCACTGTTGGTGTGGTGAAGTCATGTACTAGGAAAAATATATTTAGCTGTTCCTGGGCAGTCCCCAGGAGGCTGCAGAGCTGGTCTGATACCAGCCTTGTTCACCTGCCCCAAAGTGCTGTGTGAGACACTCATGGCTGTGGCAGAAAGAGGCTCAGAATGACTCAGAGGCTCAGATTGGCCCCCGTGCCAGTGACCCCCAGGAGCACTGTGGGAGGGGGGGGAAGACACTGCTTACACAGCTGGGGACGTGCCAATATTGAAGATGCCAGCTTGATCAAAGACAACAACCAGGATCATACAGAGAGATCTGCTGTAAAGTCACCAGAAACACGCCCGAAGTGAAGAGCAGAGGCATGAAATATTCCCATCATGAAATCCTGACTCCACTGAGGCCAATAGAAGAACCTTGATTGCCTTTTGGACAGAGAGGGCAACAATTCAAATGTTTGTTTAGCAGTCAGAGAAGGAACATTACTTGGTGTACAGCCCAAACTGCTTTGTGATAAACATGTTATAAAACAGATATTTGCACAGAGTGCACACAATGGGAAAGTCACAGGGAAAGGTGGGTCTGGAAAATGGGTTTATAAAATTGTAAAAATGCCATGGAAGAGCACAGGCTGCAGCATGGTGGCAGTTCTGTTCTCCTGGCTCACCATTCTGAATTTTTGCTGTTTCTTCTGTCACGTTACCATAATTTTACAGTTGAACTCAGCAGCTAGCATTAGCCAGAGTCACCCTATTTAACAACACCATAAAACAAACAACCCAAAAGAATTTGTCTCTGTAGCCATGTACTTTATAAGGCACAAGTCTGAATAAATATGTAACTGTTCACACCCTTTCAGAAGTGCTGGAACGGGAACACACTGAACCCAGAGCACTGATTTATATCTAAAGCAGCATTGAGTCCAAAGTAAGAGTGAAAATGTAGGTTAGATGGATAGTAGGTGCTACAAAGAGTAATTGCTCTCTTGTTTTACACCTTAGAGAGGTGTTCTTTGGCAAGAGCCCAAGACAAGATAGAAAACAGCCAGCTTGAATGCAGGGACTGGAAACAAAGGAGAGTCACAGCTCGTCCTACCTGATTGAAAATACCATTCAAAATCATAATGTGCACTATAAATCAAGATGAAGGGTGGGAGGGTTGTCTCTCAGAAGCTTCTCTCTACTTTCCTGGTAAGGCATGGAGCCCTTCCAAAAATACACCAGCCCTGCATGCAACGCCTGAACGGCTACGTGGAACTGCACGGCCACTTGCAATGCATGAATTCAATCAGCTGAAAGCACCTACTGAATTTAATTATGTTAATAAAAAGAAAGTTATGCATCCTCACTGACCGCAGGGGGAAAGTTGGCAAATGGTTTGAGATCCTATCTTCTGGATTTCTCCTGCACAGGCTGGGAGAGCAGAGAGGATTACTCCTGGGCAACCTTCTTGGGCCCAGCAAGCTGAATCTTAATAACTGAGCAAGCATACAGGCTATCTGTGTAATTTTTGTATACACGCTGTGATTTACTTTGTGAAATTCACATGACAAATAATAATTAGCCATTGCACTATAAACCCTCATTTCCCAATGATGCTCAGTACCAAACTGAAGTAGCCATGTGTTTAAAGGACTTTGCCTCTATTCTTAATGTCAAAATGTTAAAAAAAGAGTTAATTTGAGAAGGGAATTATTATGGTCAGGTTGTGTGAGATTCACTGTGATGTACTCTAAATGATGTGTTAAATGATGATTTCCAACACGGCCTGTAGCAGAGAGTTTGTTTGGAAAGACATTTGTTGTGGCACCAGTGGCCACTACAAAGATGAATTTATAAATACACTTAGAGCACCTGCCTGCAGAGGTGTCGCAGAGAAGTTCTGCATGAGCAGATGACAACAGATATTTTGCAAGCGCTCACAAACTGAATTTGTGCTCCAAAATAGCAATGAAAAAGTTGTCCAGAGCCATTTCTCCACGTCTTTCATTAAATGCATGCAACCACACTCTCAGATGTTGTTAATAAGCATTACATGGTGATTTCTTCAGCAGATAATGCTCCTTTAGCAAACCAGCCACACTGCTATGGTTTCTTGGAACCTGTTTAAATTTCAGCTGTGCAGGTTTTGCAGAACTACTTCTCTTGGCTACGTGATTGTGAACAGTGACATTTATAAATGAATATAATGTTTGAAGTTCTATTCAGACATATTTAGGCACCAGCATCTACAGAAACAAAGCTCTGATGCTCTGAGATTAGCAGAATACTGATAGAAAGATAACCTACGCAAAGGCTGAGTAAGGAGCAATGATAGATTTGCCCACTCTTCTTTCAGCTCTGTTAAGGAACCCTTCCCAGTGAAGTCACTTCTTTACCCTGCAAACATTGAGCTCCGGTTCTACAGCTCTGTGATTTTATGTAAATACAGCAGTGTCCATGTCAGGAGACCAATGTCACCTCCCATGAGGACAGTAATCACAGTCAGAGCTCCTCTGCTGGAAATCCCTTAATTGTTTGGCCATCAGGTCCCATCTGCTCATCTGCCTTGCTTCCCCTTTCCTCTCACACATTCCAAATGTGCCACCCTCATGTCTAAATAGTTTGTGGAGTTTTCCATCTTGTTACAGTGACCAGGACCCAGCAGGATGCTTTCCACCAAACTCTTCCTCACTTTCTAATGCCTGAGAAGATGCACTAAGTGAGAAAAGAATATTTTGCTTTTGCACTAAGACAGCCCTCCTGAAACACCAACAGTGACTGCCAGTCCCTGGTGATTCCCATGGGATTTGTATAGCAAGAGCAGCTTCCACCAGTGCACAACACCAAGTGGTTTCCCAAACAACACCCAGCAGTGGTCTTTATGCTAAAACCAGTTGTGTCTGAAATGCCTGCTGGGTTCACCTCATACACAGCCAAAAAGCAAGTAAGCCTAACTTCCCAAGTGCTGTCTTTGCTTTCAGATCCTTTTTTCTTTACTGGTTTTCCACTGCCTGGCATTTACAATATACCCGCAGAGGTGGAAAGGCTTATATTTACCGCTCTTTCCTATCAAAGCTACTTTAAACTTCAGGCACAGTGCTGTTTCCATTTGGAAATTTTTTTGCACGAGCCATTTACAAGGCCTTTACAAGCCATGGTATGCCAAGACCTCTCCGATTTCTCCAATTTACTGCAAAGGAGTCTGGCTGGCATGAAGAAGGCTCCACCATCCCACCATCCCACCCAAACCCCAGCTGGAGGACACAGTCACTGCTGCCTATGGACAGCAAACCTGCAGGTAGGGAGAAAGAAAGACTGAGAGGCAGTGAAGGTAGAAATCAGTTTTTTTATGCTCCAGAAGTCTTTCCTGGGACACACAGCTAGCCTGGCTTCTGGCAATTTCTTCAGTTTGGATGGGATTGATGGCAGAATGAACAAGTATACTCATTAAGTCCTAAAAACATCTGAAAATAGGTATAAAAATATCTGTTTATCTGTTAATAATGGCATAAAGCTCTTCAAACCTTGGCACAATCTATTTCTTAGCTTGCTACCACCCTCGCTGCTACAGTTTCCATCATCTAGGATGGGACACATAAATGACCTTCTACTATAGCCCTGGTCAGCAGAGGTTTGGTGCCAGCTTTGCGGCAAGAAATCATCATCTAATGGCCTCAGCTCGGGCTGAAAGCCAGAATTTGCTGCCGTTTACTGTTGGCCTGACTTGGTTTCTTCTCCTGTGAGCATCACACGCTGCCAAACAGAGGCAGCACCAAGCACACGGAAGCTTTTTGGGAAACTGGAGAGGATTTGGGTACTCAGTCCAGCTGGCTCTTTGGAAATTAAAGAATTAATACCACTTGGAAAGAAATTAAAGTAAAATCATGCCATAACAAGGAGAATTGAAGAGGAGTAAGAGGTGGGAGGGCGTTAGGAGCAGCAGGAGAAAGGCCAAGGTGGGCCCCTGGAGAGAGCAAACAGGGTTTTCCCGGGGCTGGGCTGGGCTTGGGACCACTTCTGGCTGCACTTGATGGCTTCACAAACACCCAGCACAATACACAAGTGTAACATAAGCCTCGACTCCTCGAGATTAGCCATGGCTGGGAAATAATGTTATCGCTCCCCATTATATTTCAGAAGCCCTTGAGAAAAAGTCCCCAAAATTCCCACGAGCTTTAAACGAAGGTGAGATTTACCTGGTGCCCATCCTCCTTTCCTAGGAGATCTTGTGTTCTGCATGTGTCACATTTTCTTAGCCCTTAGTCCCAGCCATGAAAGAGCTCAGCCCTTTGCACAGCAGTTTCACTCTCCATGAAGATGCTGCTTCTCTTTCACCATCTCTCACTCTCTCCTCTGCTAAAATTAGGGATCCAGGATTTTCCTGCTGGGTCAAAACCCAATCTCCTTCCTCACAGGGGCTCAGTTTAACTACACATCACTGTGCCAGACGGTGACTGTTAGTACCACCCAGTTTCATTAGTTATCAAGGGCTAAAATTGCACTTCGAACATTCATCAATCAGTAGGAAAAAATACGCATCGAATTAAAACTCCCAGCAAACTCCAACACCTTAGGGCTTTTTCCTTTTACAAGCAACATTTTCTTCCACTGAAAACAGAACTACTTGCGCAGGTGGTTTTTAAACACGAACAGCTGCTCCATGGAAATGTACTTGGGGAAAATTATTCAGAAAAAAAAAGTCAAAGACAAAGCCATGGGTGTGGAGCAAGAATCCATACTGCCCCAATTCCCAGGGAAATATAGGCAGGGAAGAGAAACTTAAGATATAAACAGTAAGTGGAATTTCCATTGCACTGGTCCCAATAAACACACTGGTTTTAGGGGAAGGGAAGTGGGATCAAGGGACCAGAGTGAGGCAGTAGGTGTTGTGAGGGAAAGCGTGGTGGAGGGTTACGGCTCATAAAAATCCGCTTCATCTTTCAGTGTCAGAACAATGCCCGGGTGTACGGTGGGCTGTGTTATCAGCCAGGCAAGCACAGCAAGGCTGGGATAAACAGCACCAGACAGCCAGGGGTTTGTGGTCACGATTTACTCCTGCCTTCCCAGATAGTTCCTCCTTTCTTTCTGCTTCATTTCTGTCGATCTGTCCATCTTTTAAAAGGTCCCGTAGGAGGTAGCTGTTTTTAGCACTGTTGCCATAATTTTAATTATCAATACAACATTTTTTGGCTATACGGAATTTTTAAAAGCCTCAGTTGTTGTATTTTGTCTGGAACTACCAAGATAACAGAAAAATATTTCTCCTCTTTCGTTATTCCACTACTTTTCCCTGTAATGTCTCCCTTCTATTTATGAACTCTTCTATCACCTCATTGTCCTATGCATCCCCTCAAGCAAAAACTCAGGGCACTTTGGTGTGTGCCATCCCCGTGTAGGGACACAATGTCAACTAGCCTTCCGATTACAGACCTCAGAGGCAACCCTTGAAATGCTGCATTTTCTCCAGCCCTGCCCTCCAGAAGGAGGAGGCTTTCCCTGCAAACACCACCAAAGCTATTTCACCAGTTTCCTCCCAACTCTCCTTCAAATTCCTCTTTGAATTCATAAAGATTAATCTCCTGGTATGCTATAGCTGCTGTCAAGATGACAAGTCTGGGTTTCCTCCTCTCTTATATGCATCCATTAATGTTCTCTTGGACTGAAAGATCCTAAAGCAAAAACTGTCTCTGTGCCCTTATTCCCCACTTAGGTCTCCCGGCTTTTTCTGTCCTTGTGGTGAAGCCCCAAAAATGTTTGAGTAAAGACTGAAAAAAATAATTCCTTACATTTTGTGCACATAGGAAAGTAATGAACTCAAGTAATACGAGCAAGCCCAGTGCCACCTTCCTACCTGAGCAAGTGTAATGTCACTGCAATAAGAACCCCATTACTCTTCCTGGTGCTGAGATTGTATAAAATTCTTCATGCACAGACATGAAGATGGAGTCTCCGCCTTGGGATCTGCATTCCAGGAAAATCACGTGAGCAGAGAAGGGGTGCAATGAAAGCCAATCTGATGCTGCTGAAGGCCCACATCTAACTTGTTAGTTCCACCATTATTTTTCCCTTTCTCTATACTCTATTGTGTTAATGTTCTTTGAAGGCAAGGACTTAGCAACAGGATAAGCTCTTTAACCAAACTGAATCATACCAGTAGTACGCCAAACTGGGAGAGTCCAAGTGCCAGATAGCCCTGGAAGGCGTGCAATGCTTGCAGCAGACAAATCAGCAGCAAAACCTTAAACATTCAAGAGGAACACAGAATAATCAATTGGAATATTAACGTGCTGGTAAAATGATTAAAGTTTGGCGTTACACATATTTTCAAATGTACTGACACTTCATTCTCATAAAGACCAGCTCAGTTATGTTTGATTTGTATTCATATCCTATAATGTGAATATATTTGCTCAAAATTGCTCCGTAGTAAATCACCATCACAGAAATAAGCTTATACTTATTCTTAGCATTCATGAATTGCATGGTGTTGGACCACCATATATTTAACACCTCCGAAGAAATCCAACCGCAACTTTTGAAAGCAACACCTTTATATATCATTATGGACATTGTTTCCCTAACAGTTAATCACACACTCTCCAATCATGCGTTTTTTACCTTAAGAGAGAAAAATGAATGACTCTATAGCCTGAAATGCAAAGCCCTCTACTTGACCTTTCAATGTGAAAAACCCCATTGGGCCAGGTCCTGAGGGTGCTGAGCATTCTCACCCGTGCACTGAGCACCCTTGGCTTTCACTGAAGTCGACAGAAGTCGAAGGCATTCAACAACTTGCTGGATCAACCCTGTAATCACTAAAAGCTCTCTCCAGAGTGATATAAATACGGACAGTCACTTCACAGATTTGGTCCAGCATTAGGGTTACTTTAAAACCAAAGCTGTCGGAGAAAATGTTGGATCTATGATATGACTTTGAACCCAGGTCACTAAAATCTTTCCCGACGCAGCATCTTCTTTGGGATTCTTAAGAAAGCTAAACCTGCAAAGACAAATATTATGGCAACAAAAATAAATGCCTGAGTTTTTAACCTTTTCAGGGAAAGTAATTCCTTTATTGGCTGCAGCTAAAACTTCCTACCTTTCTTTCCCTTTTTGTTGTATCTGTGAGTAATTTCTTCAGTCACATTGTTTATAAGAAGTGAAGTTATTCGTAATCATGCCTTAAGAGTATGTACACAAACTGGACATCCTAATAGAGCACTATGTATTAAATTCCTGATTGTTTGACATAAATTCTCTCTCTTTCTTTTACTCAGACAGGAAGCTTCCCATTTATTTACGAATAGGTTAAGACCCTAGTCATGTTCCTAACTGTGTTCCTAAGTGCTAACATATATTAAGTAAATTTAGAGCCTCTTCTGCATAGGAAACAAATTAAACTGGTTAAACATGGAGAAAGACTAAATGTAATCTATCTTTTGTCATGTTTATGATATCGGAACGCATCTTATATGAATGTTCCAATTTGGCTGTTACAGCAGATGGGTTGCTTATGATAAACCACAACTACAGACAGAGAATGTGATAGTATAAATCATAAAGAAGATAAATAACGAAATTCTTTGAAATAACTTTGGTTAAATATTTAGACATTTGGTTTCCAAGCTTGCTTGCACATATGAAATAGTATTCTCTACCGATGGAAAGAAATGCTCTCAACAATAATCATATTGGGACAACCAATAAGGTCTAAAGGACATATTTGCATTTAGAGACCTCTTTGAATTTATGAAAAATTTGTATACACAGGGAAGATACTGATTCTCAGGAGAATAGTCCTGGATGGAAACCTGTATAAAAAAGTAAAGACAACTCATGACTGAGCCATTTTCCCACAGGTCAAGGCACACTGGAGCTCTCCTCTGTGCTTCTTTGTGCGAAGTGCACAAGTCTGGGGGAAAAAATGAAGTCTTGTCTTTAACCTCCCTTATTTATAGCTGGCCTAGCCTAGGCAGGTACCAAACCTCAAAATTACTACCAGGCAAAACTTCAATTTTCCAATTCATAAAAGTCCTAGAAACCTGATTTCTACCACTAACTTAAGACGGAAGATTAGTGTGCAAATCCAGTGAGGGATGCATGCCACTGAGCTTACAACTGCACCAAAGAAAGTAATCCACTCTCAGGGATTTTATTTTTACTGGAAGCTTTACACATTTCAAAGGTGGGTATGAAGTCCAAGTTCCTCTCAGAGAGAGATCAGACTTCTTGAATGCAACCCTCATCATCCTTCCCTAGATGTCTAGAAAATGGGTGAATTGCCCCCAGGAGATACTGCTCTTTTTGAACTGATGGTCAATTTAAATTACTGAACAGTAGATGGCTAATGTAGGTCAGATGCCTAATGATGGCATTTTATGGGGCTGATGATGGAGATGACAATCTCGGTGTCTCAGTTTTAAATACCACTTGTGTATTTTTCTTGGTGAGTGCCCAGAAGAACAAAGCTTGAGCACGCAGCAGTTAAACAAAAAACCATCTATGAACTGTGTTAGAAAATGAAACTAAACCTGTGCCTCCTGTCATAAACAGGATACCTCCTCTGATTTTATTCAGAGCAGGACTAAGACTTATCTTCATCTGAGTTTTCCATGAGACACGCATCATTTTACATCATTTGTGGTTAGTTCCATTTAATCCCTACAGCAGTGAAAGCAACTGAGGCATTCATTAAACAAAGATATCGGTGTATCCACAATGGCATCATTCCTCTGCCCAAATCCTGGCATGACTCACATCCCAGGCATCCAAAGGCTGCAAGGGCAACCCACAGCCAAGTGCGGGCAGCCAGTGTTCCCCTCCCAGGAACTGACGCACGACGAAATGTGCAGAAACTGGAGCACACATGGTGCCCCCTCCTTTTAAATTAAGGATCTTGCCTTTTTAAATGAAGTGATTATGATGAGGGCAGTGGGATTAAGAGAGGACTGGGGCCTTTTGTGCAGGTGGTTTCCCTAATGGGAGACTTTCTAGCAAGAGAGCACTATATATTCTTCAGGCTCAAAGCTAAACTTCTATTAAAACCAATTAATTAATTGAACAGGCTTGTATCGCTTTACAGTGCCCGGGCCTTTACTTAAAAGAAATCAATTGTATGAGTACGGCTGAGAAATAACCACTATAATAGATGTTTTAGCTCTTGCTTTTACTTTTCTCTGATAGCCCTTAAGGTGGTCAGAGGTAAAAGCTAAAGATGCATTGTAGCCTGAGGGATGATTGAATGAAAAAATGGGGGATGGGAGCAGAGCTATGCTGATAGACCAATTTCCCACCACTGCAAGCCAGCGCAATTGATTGATGAATCCTTGCTCTGTCAAGAGGCAGCCCTTCAGATTTGATCACATAAATACTCATTCAACTCAAATTCTGCTTGACAAGCCTCAGACAGCTTTGTTCTGTCACAGATATCATTGGAAGGAAAATGCTCCATTAATCATCCTTAATTAACTTTACCATAGTCTGCTGGAACCAATATGTTCCCTGGTTAAATCCCTAAGACTTAGCTAGATTTCTGTAGTTATCAAACACAGAGTTGTTTTTAAAGTTCCTCTCCCTCATTGCTGCTAACTACAGGAAATCTTTCCCTGCCTGTTTTCTAGGAAGGCACTTGCATTGATCAGGATGTGGCTTAATCCTTTGACAGTTAAGCTCCTTTGCCAGAGACACACAATTGTACCTATTTCTGATTATAAAAGATTACTGATCCATCCACAGTAAGTGCTAAGGTGGTGTATTTCCAAAGCACCCCCTTGTTTTCAGGCTGTGGGAGAGCCTTGCAAACATAACTGAAAAAAAATAAAACCCAAACCAGAACCAATGTGCAAAGAGGGACCAGGAAAAAACACAGCGATTTAGTTGGATTTGGGGGGTAACTCGAAGTAATAAATAGTATTTCAGGTGCAAAGTGGGGGGAAATCATGAAGACATGCTCGTTAGCCAGGGCTGCCACTATCCCTTCTCATTCAGCACTTTTGTTCTGCTGCGGGGCTGGAGGAAGCCCTGGGACCATCTTTGACCCCCAAGAGAAAGGATCTTCAGATATCTCCTGCTCTTGGTGGGTGTCCTCCATCCACAGGGATGCTCCTGAAGCACATGGAAGGGCATTTAACCCGTGCAGTTCCCTCCCTTCCTTGGGTATTGTTACACTGATAATACTTCTTTCTTCACAACATCTTTGTGATCTTTTTTTCAATGTGGTGAAAACACTACATTCTTCAAGGATTTTCAGTGGTACCTGAGGGGTCTAAAACCTTGCTGATTTGCTGCTCTAGGTGCTGCACAAGAGGTACGGAGACCAACAGACCCTGCAGATAAATTCCTTATTCATTCACTTCCATTGGCTGTGATACATCCCTTTGAAGGGATTCACTGGAGATAAGGAAAGAAAATAACATGGAAGCACTTTGACTAAATAGAAATAAGTGTGGAAACCTTCTCCTCAGTGAAACAAAGCCTGGAATTGTTCAGGGTCAGGTTGGATGGGGCTCTGAGCAACCTGGTCTAGTGGTGGCCTTTCTCACAGAGACTAGATGATCTTCAAGGTGCTTTCAGACCCAAAACATTCCATCATTCTATGGTATTTGTTAATCTCACAAAACCTTTCTCATATGAGGAGTCTCTATTCCTGAAAACTATATTACTGAAAGCTTAGGAGGACACGGGCTATCTATATTGCTAAACATTTATGTGTGAAGCTGGGTGCAAGCAATGAAATATAACCTAAATTGTTGAGCAAATTTAATGGTAAAAGCTAAGGCTTCTTTTGTTATGAAAAAATAGTATTTTAAAGTAAACACTGCAGCACAGAGAGGGAAAAAAGATCGTACTCTATCCCTGTGTACATCACAAATCTTCTGCTTGCTCTGGGGAGAAGTCACTTTGTGTTATGTTCTCTACCAGCCTTGGACTGTGGTCAATTTAATCAATGCTCCTCCTGACGGCAGCGCTGCTCAGCCGAAAATGGAAGTGACCATTTCAAGCTGTGCTCTCCGAGCAGCCAGCTGGCCTATTTTAAACTCTCTGGAAACTTGACATACTAATGTTTCCTTTACGGCACCGAAGGAACCAGTTATAAAGGCATCTTCTCGGGTTATACAGCAGAAAAATGCAGATGCATAAATCAGGGCTACCAAGCCTCTGCACACCGGAGGGCCAAACCAGAGAAGCATCATCTGGCAGCAAACTGAGAATTATTTCGGTGAAGAAACGAGAGATATCTACATTAAAAAATGGAACCAACTTTTGTTTTCTCTTCTTGTCCTCAGGAAGAGCTGAAGCCTGAAGACATAACCAAAGTTGTGACCTTGTCAACTAGCAGAAAACTTTCTGTAGGGTTGAGTTTGCTTTGCCATCAATGTTCCTTTCCCCTTTCTTTCCCTCTTGCTTCCTTCTCCTTTCTCCACACATTCGTCTCCACCCCTTGCTCTTTTTTCTGCTTTATTTTTTTCGCTTTCTAAGCAATACTTTGCAAAAATTTTTCTCCCTACTGGACAAGGATCTTATCTGCCCTCAGCTGCCTCCCCAGCTCGCAGGGTTGTGAGTTAGGTTCCCCTCTCACCTCAACACAGAGGTGCTCAGAGACAGGAGAAGGGCAAGATATTTAAGGTCTCAGAGGGAAGGAGTCTCCTAGCCCTAGTTCCTGGCCAATTCCATCTGGAAAACAATGATAAATCAGATTTATCAGCACTAACCTGGGTTCTTCTCTTAAGGCAGGTTGCAGGGAGGTGAGGGCCCTAGTGATCCTGCTCCTTCCAGCACTGGGATCTGTGGTTGTCTTTCTTATTCAATCTTGCCTCAAAATATAACCATGATATAAACGGATGGACAAAACGCACAACTGAAAGAATACTTGGAGCGGGAAAATTAAAAAAATAATAATTGTATTATCTAGACCTGTATAAGAATGTCCAGTCCATCTTTAAATCACAAAAGGAAATAAACAGGATCAGATGTATAGTGAAAAACCTGTAAATGTCCTTTCTCATTATGGAGGTCAAAGAATACATTAGTTATTTTTAACTAATGTCTTATTCGACCCCATGCAAACTTAAATCAGTTTGGGTCTGACTGATTCAAAGCTGTTCTCTGGTTCCCTGCTCTGCTGTAATAATTGACTAGGCTAGACTTTAGAAAGGTCAAAAAAGCAGCCCCGCTTCATATTATTTCAGCTAATAACTCAGTTCTTAAATCAAAATTTAAGAACTAATCTCTCAAAGCACTATTTCCTCCCCCTCCATTAAATCCATATGTAATTTCAAATTAAATGATAGATGTCCAAAATCGTTACTTTTTGCTTAATTACTTTTAAGTTACTGGGGGACACAGCATGAGGGTTTGTTAGAAGATCTAGGATTCTCCAAAAAAATCGGAATTAAGAAAATCTAAGGAAATCTCAGAAAATGCAGCAGTGACTGAAGAACCTGAGGAAAAAACAGCAGGCAGTGGACAATCTAAAGGGAAACCAGGCAGACACATTGCAGCATCTAAGGAAGGCTCAGAAGTGGCTGGGCAGCAGGTCTGTGGGGCAGGTATGGTGGGGCTGATAGGGAGCTTGTCAGCACAGATGAGATGTGGGTGTCAGGACAGACTGGGGGCTTTCTTGGAGTGGAAGACAACAAAGGCTCCACATTAACCCATCACCACTCTCTAAACACATGAATTCCAGGAGGATGCCAGGATATGGCTTATTGAGTGCAAATTTAAAGATTGGCTTATGTCAAGGGTTTAACATAAAAGTTAACACGTTAAGTAGTGCATTTCTACCTAAGATTCTCATACCAATTTGTAAAACCCCCGAATCCAAGTGCTTAAATTTCATTACATTAGTTTGTGATGTTACACTCACTCAAAAAAAAACTTACTCCATGATCAATATATTCTCAATTCATTCTGCTGTCCTTATCTGACTCCCTTCAACAGAAAACTGGCCTTACTCCCAATGTAGGAATGCAAGATAAAGATCATCAGCAAATAGAGTGGTGTGAACTAGGACTATCATTCCTCCAAGATCCTTGTGGTCATATTTCAGTTTAAAACAGAGAAAAACATAACCCTGCTTGCACATGAAGAAGGGGATGGTTTTGTCCCAGTGGAAGTCACCTAAAAAACCTCTCCTGATTCCCAAGGGAGAAGATGGAAGGACGTTTGGCCGAGCACATCTGCAGGCACATCTGAGGGACCCTTTTGGCACACACCTGGTTGCCCCACACATCTCCTCTTGCCTCAGTATCACAAAAACAGAGATTCAGGTTGGACACAGAACAACCAGGCATCTGTTGTAGCCAACCAATCGACATAACAATGTTTTCTCTCCCTCCAGCTCTTACCTCCCCCAAAATGCCTTTTCTTTTCCCACTTACAAAGAGATTTTTTTTTTTTTAAGACACCAAATGCTGGGCTTTGACTGCTGTTTATGGGATATGTATTTGGGGCTGCAATAAACTGTGAGTGGTTTGAGGTTGGCTCTTCAAACCGTAACTACAGTTGGGTTTTTTGTTGTTTCTCTCTGCCGAGGGAGCCTTTTCTTCCCTGCTTCCCCGCGGTCACTCTGTGCTGTGCTTTTGTTTAGCCTCCTGGCACAGGGTTGTTTATTTGCACTAACAGCACCGGCCCTGCTCCCCGTGGACTGTTTGTCCAGTGGCCTGTGGAGCCTCCATGGCTTTATTGTTGACAAGTGGTAGGTGGGATCCAAGTTTTTGTGGTTAAATTGTTTATTGATAATTACCTGTTAATTACTACTGCTGCCAGCTTCCTATAATTTATCATGATCACTTTTATTTTTTGTTTCTCTTAGAAATAATAATGTGAAAGAGGAAGGATAACAAAGAAGGAAAAAAAAGGAAGAGAGCCAAATTGCGATCACTCCTTCCTGAGTTTTAAAACTGCATCATTTGATTAATTTAAAGTCTGGCCAGCTCTCATCAATGTAACCCATCAGTTTGACAAGGATGTCCCCTCCCCAGGTGCTGTCAGACGGGTCAGCTCTTCTCCAGCATTCGTACAAGACACGCATTTGGTGTAAGAGAACACAACCACACCTCCCCTGAGCTGTGGAAAACCAAACTCCCCAGAAAACAATTTTTTTTTTCCTTGTAGAGAACACAAAACTGTTCCCTGCTGTGTCTGAAAGAAGGAACATTTTTCAGGGGTTTGGTTTTTTGGTGGATTATTTGGAAGCTGACTTTGTGCACTTTAGATGTCACCATAGGACATCTCCAATAAGACCAAGTGGTTCCTTCAGTTGTACCACTCTGAATGTGTTGATCCAAACCAGGACGAGCCAGGCAGCCACATCCCCCAGCTTTGGTACAACTGCCTGGTGAACCAGGAAGGGAAGAACCTGCCTGGGAAAAGACTTGCCCTTTGAGCACAGACCACCCTGGCCACTGTCTGAGGGCCAATAGTCTCTTCAGAGAGCTTCTGGCGGCCACAGAATTTCTCTTTGAAGAGCAAAATTAAAACTAAGCCCATGTATTTATTTCCTTGAATGCACTTCCATGCCTATGAACTCTGGCTTGTCTTAACTCCATGTTTAAAGCCACAGTGTTTGGTGTAAATGCATTTTTAAGGAGTCACGGTGATAACCAGTATCTCTTCTGAGGTGCTGCCCAACCATCAAATTAAATCTGATCAATAATAAGGAGCATGAAAACCAGCACCATCAGCAGCCTTGGATATGGAAAACCAAAAGCAACCCAATGTCAAGGGTACCTAATTCATTTTCCTGAACACCTTCTACAAACCATTAAAATTGCTGTAAACAAAAAACAAACGACTATGGTTCCGTATTTTGGTGAGTTGACACAGTTCCCCCTTTTAGAAGCATTACAGCTGGGAAGGAACTGTGTCTTCATTTCAATACGTTCATAGAATTTATTCTAGGTGCCTATTTACACATTTCCTGGCCTAAACAATAGCTCCCCCACGCCCCCTGTGCCGTGTGTGCATCGGTCACTGCCCGGCATCATCCCTCCTCATGACTCAGGCTGTGTACAATTGTCCGGACAACTCACAACAGTTTATCATCATTGTTTGGTATAATTGGAAACAGAAGTATTTATACATACCCGTGTACCCTACAACTAAATTTATAAAGGCAACTGTCTCTCTTAATCTATAGCACGGCCAGTGTAAACAGTGATTTGAAGGAATATTCAGATTTATTACGTTACTCGCTTAAAGATCAATGTTTAAAATGGATATATATTGCATTAATCCAAACACACAACAAATCATAAAGCTATTTACACAATAAATTTACAATTCCCACAGACACTTTAATCCTGTTTCTGTTTCCAAGGAGCGCTCTTGTCTGCACACACACACATATCCACCCGCAAACATACTCCCACACTCAGAAAGTACTATTGTAATGTTAATTAACCTAATTTATAAACCACCAACTAGATCTGTAACCTCAGCACAATATACATTTAACCATAAAGATGTGAATTAAAGGCACATTAAGGGGAAGGGACAAAAGGAAAGAAATTTGGTGGTGGGGCTGACCCGCGATCTCGACCTCAGCCCTGGCACCTCTGGCGTCACCTCTCTGTGACTCAACAGCATCACTTTGGGCTTCAATCCTGCTTGTCTCACCTTCCTACAGCTCAGCCATCCCCCAAGTTGTTTAAACTTCATTTCTGTGGTTTAAAATAATATCCCATTGACGTGGGATCCAAAACTCCTTCAGAGCTAATAAAATGTCACCCTGCCAAACTGAGGCGATACGTGCCAACCTTTAGCCCAGTGTGAAATTTTATAACTGAGTTATAAACCCCTCAAAAAACAGAGCCTATAATGGAAAGGCTGACAGATTCTTAACTATACAGTTTCCAGTGGGCTTCTGCTTAATATACTGTATTTCTTCGCCTTGAAGATATTAATTTACCTTTTGAAATGTTCATTGCTAAGATTAAGCGTAGGGTTTTGAAATGTGTTCGCAGGCAATTTATGCAGGCACACAAATGTACTCTTCTCCAGATGTACAGAATACTAATTTGAAAATGATTTACACGCCGCGCCGCTCTGTACATCCATCCCCTGCTCAAAAGGTTTTCCTCTGACACAACACTGGGATCATCTCATATATTAACCCTCTGATAGCATTAGAAATTCACTGAAAAATTGATGAGGATTTTGGTCGATGGCATGGGCTGGAATGAATTTTGTGGATTTCAGCAAAATTGTCAAGAAGGGCAGAATAGACACAGAACAGACTCATCAACAAGTGAATACACTGGAAAATAAAGGTCTATCCATACAAAATAGATATTTCTGTGAGAGTACAAGCAATAGAGAGGTTGAGAAATGCTGTGAAAAGACAACAAAGTTACTAAATCCTTAGGAGAACTAGTCCTTAACCCAGTGACTTGGTACTTGGCTGTGTACATGCACCATAGTGACCATGGTATTTCCACAGCAGCCCCTGGCTGTGCACAGAAGACTAGAATAATCCAGGAAAAATGTAGTAACAGGCCCCACAGCTGACATTAAAATGAGCTTACAGACTTACACATCACTTGGCATGTGAATATTTAGCAACAAACATTCCTTCAGCAATTGAAAATACATTTAAAAAACAATTCTACTCTTACATCTCCATCAGGAGTTCTCTCTTCCCTTCCTCACTGGGTCCCCAGCTCCTCCACATGTAGATGTTTGAGTCTGGCTTGGACGTCTGCTATGTACACAGCAATGGTTTGCTGCCCAACATGACCAAAAAAACCCCACATACACTTGAAAACAACCTATCTCAACATTTTCAAAGGAAAGATCTTTTCTTTGAAGCGACATGAATGCCTATATTCACTATAAATACGGGAATATAAAATGCATCAGTGATGAAAAAACACACTTGCCTTTGAAGGCTGAAGGCACGGGAGAGGTGAGCAGGATTTACTTTATTTTTGACCATAGTAAAATTTCCTGGGCTTTGCAGCCCCTGCTCAATCTCATGTGGCCTCTTGGAGCACCATGAGAGAAATAGCACCGGACACCTGAAGGCTCATTCAACACTCACAGGAGATGAGAGAGAGAATTTATAGATACAGTGGGTGAGATTTCTTGAGGAATATAGTCTGCTTCATCTCTACCTCAATGTTATCAAAAATATACTGGCAGTCCAGATGAGTGGTTCCCACAAGAGATAGACAAAGCCAAATATGTGCACCATAAACACACAACCTTAAATTGCCTTAAAGTAAAAGGAGTAGAGGAAAGCTTTGAACTGCCCAGGAACCCTTCTGTTGTTTGAATTGCATGTTATGCTGTGGACCTTAATAAAATTAGTCCCCTGCTATGGACACCCAGGCTAAACCAACCAATTCATTTGGGAAATTTGCTCATTGGAGGATTGCTGGAAGTGATGCTTTTGGTAATGACGAGAGGGGAGAAGGTACACTTATTCCTCAGGGAACAGACCAAAATACTCCTCTTTATCTTTCACCATGAATATTTTTAGGCATCACTAAATACCACAAACACAGAATTCAGTATTTTTGCTGAAGAGTTGAATGTAACTATGATTTTAGAAAAGATACTTATGATATCCAGTGGAGGAGATTCAGTAATTTGTTCTGTCAACTGGGAGAATAACTTTAGTAGAAAACTATTTCATCTGCCCCTGCTTGAGATGATATATTTTATTTGAAATAATTTCCTCAGCCTGTGTCTGGAGGGTGAAAAGTGACTTGGTCTTATTTATCTTTCTTTTGGGGCTACATGAATTTCAGACTCATGAAAGTGAGCGACTGATAGCAGTTAAGCCAGGCAGAGCATTGGCAGGTGAGCTCAGAGCTTCCACTCTGCTGCCAATGTGTCTCCACTGCAGCCCCAAATACCTCTATATTCTAGGGAATAGCCAGCCTTTAACAGGCACTGCCACTTTTAAAATACCAATAACTGTGATCTATGACTTGGATTTCCTATGGAATGGCAACTAGACTGGTTTCAAAAGTACTTTTCCCCTACCTGCATTAAGGGTTTGTCGAACACCCTTTGCTGCAATATCCAAATGTTAATTCAAGCCATTAATTCCTCAGCACGGGCACTGAAACGCTGAGTGCCCACGTGGTGGGAGGGCTCTGAGGGACAGTGGGGCAGTCAAAGATGTGCCTTGATTTAAACCACAGAGGGGAGAAATGCAGCACCCCCAAAAAGCAGGAGAAGCAACCAGCTGCAGGAGCAAGGACTCAGTGCTGAGAAACTGCAGCTCTCAGAGCTTAATGAGAAACCAAGGCATGCCTAAAACAGAGACAGAAACGCGGCTTTCCAAAAGCACCTCTTGTGGTACTCTAAAGCATTTTGGCTTAATTCTGCTCTACAGCTTCTCCAGAAAGAGCTGGAGGCAGGGTTGAGCTTGTTTTTGTGCTGTGAAGTCGAGCCCAGCCTCACACGTGATGTTGAGATGTGTGTTGGGGTCCATTTTCCAGTAGCCACTGGATTTGGCCCTACATGGTGTGCTTAGCTTAAACAAATCACAGTGCAGCTACAAAACTACAGAAGTTTCAGTCGCCCTGGTAACACCAAATGGACTTTACAGGAGCATCCTGGAGACAGCACCACAGCTCCTGGTTAGGAAACACTACAGAGACCTGAGTACCATTTGTTTAGGTTAGCTCTGGGTTTGCAGGTTTAGGTTCTCACTGCATGGAGTATTTACGCCGTGCTGTTCCTCACAGCCCACGTTCTCCATGAATAAGGAACACATAAGATGATCTGTACCCTCTATGAATCATAAACTATCAGTTTTCAGTGCAACCTTTCCTCAGTTCTCTCCTAAGAACAGGTTTTATACAGTACGTGAAACGAAGGGTTCTAAAGAATCATAAGGCAGAGATGAATCAGTTAGGAAGAACCCATTAAACATGAATCCATGGAAATCCTCCTTTTTTTTGTTGTTGAATATGCCTACAATAAACGCTACAGTGTGACTTGCAATTTCCTCAAGTTCCTTTTCTCAGAACAATGATGGTTGGCAGCTGCTCAAGCTGCTTCAGTAAACTTTGCAAGATAGAAAGCAATTTAGTTTCCCTTTAAGACTTCATTGCTAAAGTTATGCCCATTGATTTCCAGCCTCATAATTAAAATTCCTCATTAAACATGCTTGACAGCTGAATGTGATTCCTCTTACCTGCTACTGCTACCTCTTTTTTTTCCTTGTGATACCATTTCATTACAAAAGAACAATAGATTTCCTTTCAGGGTAATATAAGGGCACGGTGAGTAATGTACTTTCTATCCTACAGAAGGCCTAATATTGTTAATTTGCTAAATCAATTAAAAGAAACCACTTTGGAGCACGACTCAAGTCCTGCATATGGATCACATCAGCCATAATGTGCAGGAGTTCAAAGGCTGGCATTTCGCCCCAGTTGGCACCTAACAGTTTACTCCGATCCAGGGAATTTGGCTCTTGATTTCAAACAAATGCATCCTGAAGGCTTAAGGCCAGGAGTAGCTCCGTGTGATTTATGTTTCATACTTTCTCATAACACAAAACCTAAAGAGCCTAAAAAAAAAAAAAAAAAAGTTGTTATTACAGGGCATTTGCTGCAACGTTCATGTAAATACAGAATTACTCAACTGCCCTGTGCACCTTGTGTTGTTTAATATGAGCTTTTCCTCTGAGTGGCTGTTTGATTCCCTAAAATTCCTCCTCCTCCTCCTGCCAGACTCTGACAATCCAAAATGGAAATGACCTGTTTGCAATGGTTTTGCTCTCCAGGCCAGGCTCGTACACAAAGGCAACCACCACCTTTCCCAGCAGGGGATGTTTCCCTGAAATATGCAGCCAGGAGATGGTACTGGCTGCACTGGGAATACCCCACAGAGTCCCGGCTGTGAAACCAGCTGCAGGACTGGGGGAACCTCACATCTGCCCTCAGCCCAACATCAACCCCACCTTCTGCTGGCCACCACAGGGGGGTGGATGCACGAGGAGATTTCCCAAAAAACTGAGGGATGTTTATGGGGTTAGCAGACCTGACCTTGGCAGGGGCTGACTTCCAGAGCCCTCAGAGCACCCCAGGAATTCTTAGGCTCAAGCACTTGGCAAAGGAGCAGAAACTCCCTTCTCAATCATAAAATTAGCAATGAGAAAAGTTAAAAATGACAGATTCAAATTTACAGGCACAGTTAAAACATTTAGTACTGCCTAATATGCCAGGTTCCTGGTGTAAAACACATTGTCAGAGCTGATTTAGATATGAAAGTGGGGAATGGATCGCTGCTTACAGAACAATTAATTGTTCCGCAGTTTAGGAGAGCAATTAAATGCTTTTTTGTTTTGTTTTCTCTCATTTTCAGATGGCTTTCCAAATTCCAGTTTGGAAATTGAGGATTCCAGAGAGCCAGTCACCATTCCAGTGGAGCACTAGGTAATTAGCAACATATTACCACGCAGTACTGCAGTGCTGTGTCTTTCCATGAAAAACAAATAAATATGTTGTGTAACTGTGCACTGCTGGTCCCCAAAGTTGGTAAAGCCCAGCCCTGCATGGATTTTCTCTCCTGCACATGAACATAACACTTGTTTATAGCAGTGCCCAGTGACAGTTAATGTGCTGTCAGCGTTTTCATTACAAGCCCTATTTTTCTATGGTTTATAACTTGGATATTTTTCCTTCCCAAAAAAATGCGGATGTAATGCTTATGGACCTGATAGTGTGAATATTTTAAGTCATGCTAAGATGAAATTTGGTACCACAGGCTGTGAATGTGAAAGTGAGGGATATTCATTCTGACAGAGATTGCAGAAATAAAAGCTTTAAAAGAAAACGACAAATAAGCATTCGAATTACACTGGTTTTATGACAGATACTGCTAATTCTTTCAGGTCACAGGTGTGGTATGTGGGCAGGTAGCGATTACTGCTGACACTTGTCCTTTCTCTGAGAACTTCTATCCACTAAAAAGATTTCAGGAAACCTAAGTGAAGAGCTACCATTGCTCTCACAGCTGGAAAAGTACAGATACCGTGTACTTGACAGAAAAACACCAGATCAAGGTTTAAATATTACACACCACGAAAAAGACTGGAGCATTCGCCATGTTTGCACTGCAGAACCACCACAACAATGCAATATGTGCCTCTTCAGGACCAGCTGTGGGCAGGATCGAGGAGGGTAGGGGGTAGGTTCGAGGCAAAAGAGCACCACGACCTAGATGTTCATTTTGAATGCACATGCTGTAATTTTTGGACCTTTTGGAGGCAGAAGCAGCAGCCTCCAGGCAAGTGATGAGGAGTGAACATGCAAAGCAGATGCCAAGAGCTGCTCAGGAGAAGTGAGGACAGCAAACAGAAGAAGTGGCATTGTTATAGTGATGCTGAGCTAGAGCCACCCCACAAGCTGCCAGCAAAGGCAGTGTTGTCCCTTCTTCCACAAAACCCAAAACCATCAGGTCTCTTATTTTGGAGTGTGTGTCTTGCTGAGGAGCTATTTGGCTGTGCCTGATGCGGGTGATCCTGCAGCATATCAGGGAGACACAGGACATATCCCATGTCTCCACTCTTTGTTTTTTCTGGAAAGGAAATCCGTCTGCGCGGTCCCCTGGGAGCCATGGGCCACTCCACTGGAGACCTGATAAGCACAGGACAAGGACCTTTGCCATTCATTGATGTTGGCTGAACTTAAAGCCAGCCTTTCAGGAGGCACCTTGAGCTGTGTGGGCAGCGGGGCATTCATTCTGGCTTCCCTGATGGATGAACTCACCCAGCACGTGCTGGTGGAACCAGCCTGGGCTTGTCTTCCTTTGGGGTCACAGGACGTTGCAAGCGACTGAGAAAAGATTTGGCATGTTACATTCAAATTGTCTCTTCCAAGCAGCAGGTTTGCTGAATAACCTCCCAAATAGGTTAAGTAGGCCAGGCGTGTTTGAGATCTGGAGTTAACCCCCCTTTGGATCTGCAGTGCATCATTTTCACCCACCCACTTAAACAGGAAACTACAGAAAGCGAAGGAACAGTGGGAATGCTCAGAGGGCTTCAGAAACCACCCCGCTCCCCAGGCTCCAAAGTCCTCTTTTCCACAGAAAAACACATTTTAGAATAATGAATGCGAGGTGGAAGGGGAGAGGTGCAGGAGGGAAGGAGATGGGTGAATCTTTGCAGGCTCATCTCTGGCCGTTCCTGAGCATTATTCATTTCCTGGAGCCGCATCCATGGGAAGCGATACAGTCACTGCTCTTTCAAATACCCAAATGTACGAGGCATGAGGGAGTTCTCTTTGTTACCACATCATTCACATTTTTGAACTCTATATCATCCTTATGCTTTAGGAGAATCTCCTCCCAAAGTAAAAAAAATTTGGTGGGGCTTAGTGGAAATCTTTTGTGGCAGACAGAGCAATTTAACAAAATGGACATTTATATAGAAAAGCCCCCACTTTTGAACATGTCTGTGAATCAAATGAACACAACACATCTAAAACCTCTCTACTCTTAATATTTTGTCACTGGTAAGAGGGAGACACAAGTTTTGAAGGTGAGCCTTGGCATCCAAATCCCTCATTAAAATCTGTCAGTTCTTGGAAACATCTGGATGTATTTTGTGCACACGAGAGCAAACCTGGCTCTACACTTATCTGCACCAAAGAGGACTCACAGCGGATGCCAACAGGCTCTTCAGACCTCCTCTCTCTCCACAGGATGCTCTCAGTACCCTCTACCTGCCATTTTCCTACCTGTTTCCCACTTATCCACCTGCCTGTGTGATTTCCTTCCTGCCTTCAGAGCCCATGTACAACCCAGAAGACCTTAAACGTCTCCACCAGTGCAACTGGGAAGCACTGGGGTCTTTAAGGGGTGCTCCCATAGTGACACATGGGATGTGCATTGATCTGGGGACAGAAAATAGAGCACACGGAGCCTGTGCCGAGACAGGCAGAGGAACACACTGACTTTGGGAAAATCCTCCTTTTCTGAGCCATTGGAGCACCTCAAGCACAAAGAAATGTTTGTTCTTAGTCCTGAGGCAAAAGTAAATTAAACAGCACAGATTATCTCTAGAGAGAATCAAAGGTGAATTTGATACACGAGCGTTTACTAAGGATAATCTGAGAGAGGTGGCAAACACAACCATAGGCAAAGATTTCAAATTAATTTCAAAGCAGATCTGTCCTAGAAAGTAATTGAAAACATACCCAGCTCTTACAGCCATGTAAGAGCCTTGCCATTCCTATGCAAGACAACCCCAAACACTCCATATGGGATCCTGACCAGTCACATGACTTTTAATACCCACATGATGGCACTAAAATGGCCTATTAGATTTACAGTGTCATTAACCTTCCAAAATAAAATGAGAGAATGCTCTGGTGAAAAAAAAAAAAAAAAAAAAAATAAAAGAAAAGAAAAAAAGAAGAAAAAATGTACATAAATAAAAAGAATGAAAAGACAGAGAATGAGAAAAAAAGAAAAATAAAGATATGGAGAAGAAGTAAGAGAAGAAAGAGAAAAGAAAAGAGACAGAAAAATAAAGAGAAGGAGAAAAAGAAAATTAAGAAAAAAAAAGACAAAAAGAAAAAGAGATGAGAAAAGGAAGAGTAAAAGGAAAACGAAGTAGCCTAAATGCTGCTGGGTTTCGGGTAACCAGTCCGTGAGGAAATGCTGACAGGGGTCACTGTGGCATAATCTTTCATTCAGCCCCAAAGCTGTCACATCCTCCCCAGATGTCTGAAACATAGATATAAATTTTCATTATCCAGCAGAATAGGGGCAGAGGTACACAAAATGATTTTTTTAGCAATCAAATTATGGCTCATTGTCAGATTATGTGTAAACAGTAATTTTGTGAAGTTTTCCTGTGGTCATTTATCTACACCCACGTTTAGTAGTACTGCTGAAGCTGAAATAAAAAAGGAAGGTTTTTCAAATTACATTATTGTCTTCATAATCAAGTTGAGAGACCATAAAAACTGAATAAAAAATTAATATTATTACGGAAGAATTTTGTCTTACCCAACTAAACAGTGAGGTCGCAATATTTTTTTAATGAAAGCAGAAAGGATGCACCCCTTTAAAGGGATGAGGAAAAACTGCTGGCGGTGTACAAAACTAAACTGAAGTATCTAGTAGAACTCTAAAAACTCAGTATTTTCCCCACGTTGAGTGAGCACAGGGTCACACCAGGGTGCAGCTAAGCAGCTTCTCAGGAGCTCTGCAGACCCTGGGCACTGGAAGCCAAAGGCTCCAGTGGACAGCCCAGTCCTGGCAAGAGAAAGATGAGACCTCTGCCACCTGAACCAAGGCAAACAAACGGTTTACAAGTGGAGATGGAACTGTATTTCTTATGGAAAGAAAAAACAGGTCGTGCCAGAATATTTTATGATTCTTCAAGGTGAATTCAACAAAGTATTAGAAACATACAACTTGCCTAGATCCTAGGTGGTTAAGATAAATATCTTACTTAATGACCACTCCTGGTGACACTAACCACTGGAGAACTTGGTAATTTTAACAGGTAAAATATTCCTTACAGGTGATGGCTTTGCAGCAGTGGTAAAACATACACTTTGCTCTCTGGCCCTGCTCTGCCTTCAAAAAAGCTGAAGAAATGGTTGTGCTGGTGGCTTAGTCCGCAAACAGAGGGAAAAAATGCCTTGTTTCATTTTTTCTTGTTTACGAGACAATGCTACTCATATTTCTTCACGCGAGACAATGACACCAATAGTTCTTTGTGTCAGGAGGAAGTTGCGAGGCAGGATCCCTGCAAGGTCTCTGTGAAGGGCTGGTATGCTCAGAAATGCAAAGCCTACAGCATTATCTGCTTTATTATCTTGCTTTGGGACTGTACCAAATGCTCTGCAAGTCTGGATCACTGTCACCCTGTTACGATGAAAGAAGTGCCTTCGGTTATGAGCTACTCCGGAGACACCAGATTAGAGTTCAAAGGCTATTCTTTGCATTAGCAGCAAATGCAGGAATTCTGAAGCAAAGTGATATACTCAGTGTGAGCTTTTGCATATCACTCTGCTATTCTGCTCCGTAACCGCCGCGCAGTAGTCGGAGCTACTGTTTGAACCCAAGCTCCCTACGAGTTGAAAGTTTGGGGCATGTTTATTGGATAACCCAGATTCTTTTCTAGTAGCCATCAGCAAACACTTTGTATATGTCACAAGCCTCCCACTCCCTTCCAAGAGATGGGGATTGGATGGAAGGAGGAAGAAAAACACGGCTATTATAGATTTAATACATCCCCCGGAAGAAGTAAAGCATGCCCGACTTAAATTTCATACAAGGCATACGGAGAAAACTCAATATTCTCATTTAATCTGGGAAATTCCACTTGGAGAGGGAGTTTTATGGATATCAAGAGCCAGATTTCCCGCTGTAACAGTCTGGCAGCGCATTTCCCCTATCTTGGACTCAGGCAAAGCTGACGGAGCCAGCTTGGCCACCTCCCTGAAATGGTGCTTCCCACTCTCCCACAACAAAGTACCACATCAAAAGCTGTCCCAGCCAGGGAACATCATGAAATGCGTTTGGGCAAGAGGCGTCTAAGCAACCCCACCCCCAGCTCACACTCCCTGTGTCCAGGGACCTCTGTCTTGGGCCTGTGATTTTATTAAAAAATCCCACAACAAATTCCTGCCTTTGGTACTACGCAACCGACGCACAAAATGATGCTGGGTCTGCTTTAAATTAAAACAAAAGTTGCAGCAGATAGGATCTCTGATACATACTGAGTTGCTTTTCTCATCTGAGATTCTTCCTCAAACAGCTAAAAACAATTAGGATAAATGAGTAGATATAAAGGTCAGCAGTACAAACAATTCTGGGAAAACCAGATAGCTCACTGGATAGTTCCTTTACTTCCGTCACCGCAGAATGAATAGATACAAGTCCAAACGCACTCCCAGCGATCTGATTAGAAAGATATCCAGAGCTCCCAAACAGCTTTTGTGGTTTCATCTCTTTTTTTTTTTTCCCCGAGCTGAATTGCCTCTGTGCTGCCAATCCACCCCAGATCTGGTGAGGCTGAGGCTTTGCTGCAGCAGGAATTCTCGGGGTGTTTTTGCCATGTTATGGTGGAAGGTGCCGGAGCCCGTACGGGAACACCAACATGTGGCATTCTGGCACGTGAATGTCATTCCTTGGGAATATTAGTCACCCCCGTAATGTCTAATGACATCACTCTGGAAGGAAATAGAACAGGAGAAAAATCAATGGACAGCAGATACCTACCTATTATGAACTATAATTGTGCATTTACCAGTCTGCCAAGCCATAAATCTGGTAGTTTAAAACCCATTTTAGCATACATTCATATATGTTAGGAGGCTATTAACACAGGGGTGAATTATAGCAAACAGGCTTCTGAGCAGAGTCAGGATATGTATTTTTTAAAATAATTATAGTGTTCAGCACTGTAGTTAAGACTCAAAAGGGTTTTGTATTCCACCAGCTTTTATCCCTAACCAGTCACAATGGCAATGAATACATCGTCTCAGATTGCAACTTTCCAGCCCTGAACTCCTTCCTTGCAGCAAATATTGATCATGGGGGGCAACCAGCAAGGCCCTTGTTAAGAAAAACTAGGAAATAATTATTGTATGAGGTTAGGGCCAGACCCAGTTCTCACTGAAATGAGGGCAAGCCCTTTCACTCCTTTTATTTCGTGTTAGATTAAACTATTTAAAAGTCTCAACTCCAAAACAGACAAGTTAGAAAAGCCTGAATTAGGCCTCCAGAGATGTTTGGAATAGTGTTTGCCTTGGCCAACAGGCAGTGTTAATAATTCAGGCTGATGGAGGAAAGAGCCGCAGCAAATGGCAGATTACACACCAACAGATTAGGAACAATTGTGCAAATACTTCAGCTGTGGTAGCTCAGGAAAAATCCCTTTCTTCTCCTAGCAGTGGTCTGTCATGTAAGGAATCCTTAATAGGTTTTGTATGAGCAAATAATAATGATTTTTGGTCAAAAAATACAGTTTTAAAAATATTCATTTTGATGAGGAATTCGTGGGAAATGGGTATTAAAACACCAGAAAGACTCACTAATTATAGAGAACAGATACCCATGGAAATCAGTACATGGTCACAACACCAGCCAGAAATGAAAAAGCAGCAGTAGTAGTGCAGGAAAACTCAGCTTTTCATTTAATATTGTGACACTCATTCACTCAGTTGAGTCCACCATAAACGTCGAAGAGGTCTGAACTGCACACAGAAAGAGCTGGCCATGTGCACAGACCTTGATTCTGACTGGAGTGCTTGACTTGGCTTCAGCCCTAACACCTCCATGGAACATAAGTTGCAATTCCTAAATATATTACTATTGTTACCTATGGGGAAATACAAGACTGTCCTCTTCCTCAGACTGCAGCCCAAAGCCACCATCTTTCAAACCCCTTAAAAAGTAAATGTATGTTCTACATAATCTTCTACCAAAATGGCTTTCTTTTTTTGCTAGATAACATAACAAATTGCTTTAACTCAGAACAAAGGTAAATTTAGTACTTCAGGGATATCTTTTTGGCTTTGACAAAACTGCAGCCTCTGATTTAATTGATTTTGAGTCAAGTTCCTAGAAATTATAAAGAAACTCCAAATGTTCAAGGTGATCTTAGTCCAATTCTTCCCTACCATTCTTTTTTTTTATTTTTTAAACCTTGCACTCACTGATTTTGACAGTGGTATCAGTTCTTCCAGCTGCTCATTAAGAGGTGGCAATCAACAGTCTCACAGGCGGATGAAATTACTTCAAAAATTCTATTACACTTTTAAAGACATCTATAATACATATGTGAAGGTTATCAGTTAACGAGAGAACTAAAAGAATATCTCGTAAGCGCGTGAATAATGAGGGAAAAGGTGGTGAGGAAATAACTGAAGTTTTAGGAGATATTACTCTGACCCTTGAGAGGAGGACGTGCCCATAGAAGTGTTACAGTGGACGCCATGAAAACAGATATTTGTCCAAAATTAAAATAACATTTATCTTTATCGCAGCGGTTCTTTCATGGTGGGTAGAAAAGGAGGAGAAACTTTACTACAAATTCCCCCGCTGCTGGAGCTCAGCGGCTTGTTTCCCACAACACTCGCTCTGTTTCTCTGCTATTACGCGATCTTCCCCTTTGCGCCGCGGGGCCGAGCGCGCAGCCTCCCCACACACCCAGCCTCTTCCTCCCAAATACTTATCTCAGATTGATGATGTGGTGCAGGGCCTATGGCTGACAACATGTGCATGAACTCAGTTTCCACATGGTTCCGCCAGAATACGAACGCTCGCTTTCGGGGCCAACGATTTAACGGCAATAAATATTTACTTGCGGTATGTGGATTCCTAAGGTCATTTTGCAGCTCCAGCAGTTGCTCTGCTGAGTAAGTCTTTCTTTTAAGGATGCCTCTTTGTGAAAGACATCATCTAGTTTCTAAGTTTTAGTTTTTCATTAAAATGTAGGGGGAAGGGTTCTTAGCTGGACATGTTGATCCCCAGTGCCAACATTCTTTTAAATCAGAACAAACTTATTCAGGACTCTAAATACAGGCATAGGAGCCCAACTTTAGGCACCCATTTTTAAAACTTTTAGTGCGTTTCCTAACAGTTCTCATTACCTTTTTTCCAAAAGTGAATCCCACCCTGAACTTTTTCATACGTTTTCAGTTCCTAATTCAAGCATGAAAATCTCCAGGATTACTCCACATCTGCTCATATCAGCAGCCTTATTTACACCCTAGTGAGGTGACACCTCTCCCATCGTGCCATGTCGAGACTGCATGTCAACTGTGAGATTCTTGGAAAGCATAATTGACGTTTTTGTAATACACCAGCTCAACTTTCCTATTTGCTCCCTTTCCAAAGAATCCTACGAGCAAACCACAGCCAGCATTTTCTTGGGAGCCAGGTTTAACTGCTGGGAGACTGACTCCACAGGATCTGGAGAAATCAGACAACCTAAATATCGTAGGATGCAGCAAAATGCCAAAAGTGGAGCTGGGACTGGAAGGGATAGATCTTCTCCAAACAGGCAATAGAAAAAATTTGGGAAGACCTTGGCTTGTGCTCTCCCATTATTGAACTGCTCCTGCCATAAGAGCTTTGTAGTTACGTAAACACAGAATAAAAGAGTTTGATCCAAATCCCTCTACAAGACTCTTTTTGACTCCAGTGACCCTTAGATTAGCCCCAAAACTAAGAGATGGCAGATTCTCGGGATAAGAGCATCATCACCTCCAATGTGCAAGTATTCCCATCTCGTGGGGTAATACTACCATTTTTGTGCAACAGAAATTAGAAATAAAACATACTAATGGGATATCTAATATTTCCAGTAGATAAAAAAACCTACAAATTCCAGCTTAATCCAGTCTTTTCCGATTGCCAAGATGGGAAACGGGTTTATATTTTCCTCTAACTCTCCCAAACTTATTCCAATCCCTTCTCAATTTTTTTATGAAGCCCTTGAGTGCAGGTCAATTTTTAACAAGCTCTCAACCTTTTGGCACCTTCTGTTCCTTTTCAGATCATTTTGATATTTTAGCTATTTCCTGGCCTGCTTTCAGTAGTGGTGTGCAGGTTTTCATTTTCTGAGTTGTAAATAATTATGCTCTGCCGTCCTGGATTTGTCTTCCACATTCCATCTGGGATGAGATGGGCCAAATAATTTCCTGTTTTCTATATACAAATGATAAATGCCCATATTTGACATAGCTTTCAGTAGTTTTCATGCTGGAAACTTTCCTGATGTTTCTCCCAGTGTGTGATATATAAGGTGTCACGTTTTATTGTGTGAATATCTCAGTGCTCTGCTCCAATGGACAGCATTTTTCTCAATTTTTTTTTAACCTAGAGAGTCAAAATGCTTTGCCAGTTGGAGGATTTAATATTCTAATAGAGGGCAGGAAGCAAGTAAAGCTATGTGACAGAGCAGACACTGCCTGCACTCTAAGTGTGGTGAAGGACAATAATTATCACTCCACAGGGAGTGATTAGGCCCACTGAAGCTTGAGTGATTACCCTTTCCTTTGCTGACCCTATAATCGGGCCTAGATCTCTAAAGTTATGTGCAATTTTCAGAAGACAAACTCTTAAGGAAAGCACGAGTGGTTCTCACACACCACATGCATGATCAGACAATTCCAGAGGCAGAGCAGAAAGAGCAAATATCTACTATGAAGTCTTTATATTATATCAATACCATTCAAATTCTACTGTCTGTGCAATAAACTCTTAATAATTAGTAGGAAGATGAGAAAGAGTAATGCAATAGGACAGAGCAGCAGTTCATACTAATAAAAAGTCATTATTTACCAGCAATGGCACGGGGTGTATGGGTTTTTCTCACGAGGTTTCACAAAGGAAGAGAATGGCACTATCTTAGGCACCGGTCTTGCCAAAATATTTCACAAATGCTGAGGTTTTCAGTAGCAGTCAGTGGAGTGAACAGGCCAAAGCATACCAATGAGAATAAGAAAAGTAATCAAAATAGTGTTTAAAATGACAAGAAACAGTAAAATGGGCCAGTTTGGTCTTGGGGCTTTTTCCTCCTATAATATCAATTATTTATTCAACAACATAAGACAAGAATTGAGAACACAACTGTTCAGGGGAAGTCAAAATGTTCCCCTTCACCAGTTTCTGTAGTCAGTGCATTGAGGAAAAAGCGTGGCCCGCAGCACAGATAAACCTCACTGCATTTACCACTTGCCCTTACCTCACTTCCTTCTGACAACAAATCTAGGGTGAGCAGATAAGATTATAACCCATCTGCTCCATTTTAGAGTGACAGGTGTGTACCTTTCCAAAGCCAAAATGCAAAAGCTCTCACTCAGCTCAAAGGCTGGCGGGGCTGTGTTTATGATAACTGCCCCAGCCCAAGGATACAGGGAGCATTTTAGCTGCCCTGTGAACTCCTCATTTTTAACCCTAAAAGAGCATAATGAGATAAAGATGAAGCTGTACGAGGCATTGGATGCACTTGGGAGATAAGTCAGTCGATTATCTGTAACATCAGAGCGGGCTCTGCGCACAGCATCCGCCAGTCCTTGAGTGACCTGCTGGACACACGCTGAAACCATTATCTCAGAGCCCGTCAGTCTGCGAGTCTGGGCTCAAATACTCCTCTGCCAAGATTAGAAGAGTTGGGAGGGAACATAATATTTGGCCAATTTAAAACACTTGACAAGTTAGACCTGAGTTGGGGGGGACGCTTCAGATTGGGATGTCATTTCGAGTATTTCCACTGACTCCAGAGAGACTCAGATCGTGGCTTTCAACCCCAATTTCTGAGATCCTCCAGCAAATAATCACATTCTCTAGTCTCAGTCAAATACATGTAGGAAGGTAGACAAGACGCATTTGTCTGATGTCTTGACTCAGGACCTTAGCAACAGCCAGAGAGAATGAGAAAAAAAATCTGTTTGGATGAAAAAATCTTTATTCTGTTTAGCCCAGGAACAAATCGTGCTACTGTTTCATTCTTCTTTTGCCATTAACTCTGTTATCATGTTGCTGGCAGTATTTCTCATTTCAACCTGCTCACCATATGTGCTTGTGCTTTCTGTGCTGCTAATTGCCTCTTTTTGACAATATCATCTGTACGTGCACACCATATTGCCATTTTTATCACTCTAAGCCTATTAATGGCCAGACTTATAGTTCCCAAAGGAATTAATATTAACCAGCTCTCTAAATATTGTTCATGTCTTTCAAAAACTCCTGACTTTTAGAGCCTGACTCTGGTTGTGTGTAATTGGGCTGCTGTATTTCATCCTCTGGGGCCTGAAGTCTTGAGTTTTGAAAGTGTAGCTCAAAAAAATTTATGAGAGTAATATTAATAACCAGGAAAGGCAAAACCTTCGGAAAAGTAAACAACTCGTTGCTCATAGCTGTTTGCTTACCTAGGGTCAAAATCTGCCCTCAGATATACACGTGCAAGTTCAGTGGGTCCCCTACATACAGACTTCTGTGGAAAGAATTTGGCCTTAGATGACTTCAGAGCTTTCTTTGTCAGCCCCATTTCCCAGAGAACACTGAACACTCCTACGTGTACACACCAGCTTAGGCTTCTCTGCTAGAAAGAAAACAGTTGTAAGGAGATACTCATTTACCAGTGCCCAGAGAACGTGACAGAATTTTGACGAGGAATTTTATACCCCTAGTTAGGCTTGAAAAAATAAATGGTATTAACATGCCACTCAACAAACTGTCCCCACGCTGCTGGGAACCGTGCAAGGCAGATAACAAATGTGCAGCAAATGAGAACAGTGTTGTGATTCACTGTAATTCCCGACAAGACAAGACTCCTAAGAATACATAACATTCCATGTAATTTGGAGTGGGAGAACTCCAGACAGCAGACGACTGCCTTCCCCATGGAAGAAACGTGAAATTAATATAATCAAAGGGTTTTAAAGCAACTTAATCCTATAACTTTGGGAGGCAGAGGAGAGGGATTTAACATACCACACATGTCATTGCGGCCCCTGATGGTGAATGTAGATGGGTAGAGCATGCTGGCTTTGCAGACCCCAGCTGGGGGCACCCGGGAGGGTCTGGAGGTGGTAGGACACTGCTCAGAGGAGTAGATCACTCCTACACAGCTACTGCAAAGCTATTCCTGGAGCCAGATGCTTAATGATTAGATGCTGGAGACTCCAGCGCCGCAGCATCTAAATCCTTCTCTGGAGCTGGGTTTAAATCAAAGACCGGCTGGTGGCCCTTTGCAATTTTTAACCTCTTTTTCATAGAATGGCGTGGGTTGGAAGGGACTTTCGAAGGTCGTCCAACCTCTCTGCAGTTGCTGTTAATCAGCATAAATGCCCATTTTCTAGGAAGCCTGTGAATAGACATGTGTTGGCATTAAGATCTACATCTCCCTTATCAGGCACACAATGTTTCACTCCACATCCCCCTTTTTCTGAAGGGGGGTGGAAAGCTGGACAAACACTGGGAGGCTGAAATTTAATCTAGAAAGGATGCAACTGGTGTAGGCAAGATAAAGCATTTTGAGGACTATCAACTCGAGGAACTAAAGCACTGATTTGCATTCCCCTACTGTCCAAACAGTTGTTTTCCTCTCTTTTTCTGACCAGGAGATGAGTTCCCTTCTCAGGGGTGTAATTCAATAGAAGACAAATGGAAGACAAATGGAAGACAAATTCCAGGAATCATGTCACTGGGGCCCATGGTTTATCGTGAAGCAAGGAAGCAGTTTAGGAAGGGAAAGAAGGCCTCTCAATTTTTTTTAATATGGAGCCTAATTACTGCAATGATCCTTCACACCATTAGAAGGTGTGCCAATATTAACTGTGCTCCACTAATTAGTTTATGTCCTGCATTAAAAAACAGGCTTCACTCTTTTGTTTGACATCTTTCTGAAGAAAGGGATGACTGGAAGAAAGGAAGTGTGACTTCACTTTTCCTTGTATTTTTTTCTTTTTCTCAGCTCTTTAGGATTTCTTCACTCACTTATCAGGACAAAACTCATCTCAAAACAGCACTGAGGCTGAAAGAAACCATTTTAGATAAACTGACGTCTTGACCAGCATTAAATTTTTATCTGCTTTATAGTGAAAAAAAAAAAAAAAAAAGGTGGATAAGACACCTTTGCACATGCAATTACAGATCCCTAATGGACAAACCAGGAGCTTGCAGTGAGTATGTGCCCTGCTGACTCAAGCTGCTGTTAGGGAAGCATGCTGAAATGAGAATCAAGTGGAAATTACAGTTCTCTGATGCAACAGGGTTTAAATGTGCAACAATGATCTTGATTGATCTGGTCTACATACATACAAGAATGATTTTGCATGTAAATACAGTGAAAGGAATCGGAACGACAAACCAACCCTGACTCATCCTAGAGAAATAAATCTAGAACTATTGGCAAGAACAAGAATCTAATTCTGACTTTTCCCATCCCGATGAAAATTTTGTGAGATAAGTTCAATATTTGTTGTTGTCAATATCCACCTGAGCCCTAAGATGGAATCAACCTCAGTTACCCTCAAATGGCACCACCAGAGCCAGCACTGGAGCCTGATCTGAGTGATGGCTGCTCAGCCCATCTCCTGCCCGGGTTTATGCCAGGGAATTAAACTCAGTCTGCATTTTGATGCTGTGGATGTCAGTATGGATCCACTTGGGTGTGTGGTCTGCCTGGCGCTCAGGCTGCTCACTTTCATCCACGCTGGACCTTTCACTTGACTTTTGACCTTTCACTTGGCACTGTCCTGTCATTTCCTTGGTTTCACAAATTTTAGCCTCTCACTTGACCTGTGAACTGCGACCTTTCACTTGACCTCTGATCTCATAAATTCTGGAAGTTCATACACGTAATCGTGGAACAAATAAACAAAGCCGCTGCGAGACGCTGCCGCCAGATGAAGCCCAAGGGGCTGGGGAGCAGGAGCCCAACCCCAGCATCCTGCTTCACCCCTGGACACGTCCCTTTGTTCCAGGACTGGCATCGTGGCAGTGGAAAGGGACGTGGGATTGCACAGCCTCCAGCTCTGCTACGGATGAGCCTCATCCACTAACCTGTGCAAAATATCGTGACTTCCAAAGCCCTGGGAGGGTCTTACCAAACAAAATCACCAAGATGAGTAGAAGCCTCTCACTGCAGGTGTTGAATTCTCACCACAAACCTCCCCTGAGCTCTTTTCCCCCTCCTTGTCAATGCTAATCCTAAAGGCTTCAAACGCAAAGCGACGTTCAGCCGTCAGTGCAGTGTGACAGTGCACAATGAGGAAACTCTTGGCAAATCAGCTGGCTGAGATGGTGCTCTCAGCTGAGAACAGCTCTGTCTGCACCAAATCCATAGCAGGGCGTGCACAGGGGATGGCAGAAACAGCACCAAAGATTACAGCTGAATGAGGTTATCAACTTATTGCAACATAAATTAATCTCCTATACAAAGCAATAGTAAAGGTGAAATTTCAGGGTCAGTGGTAGCTTTACAGGAGGATAAGGTCTTCAGAGAAACTTCCAGCACATCTTCATATATAAGTAACCTCAAAGTATGCAGGTATTTTAATGGTCCAGTCATTTTTTTTGTCTTACATTCAAATTCTTTTCAGCAGTCCTCAAATGTATAACATGAATATTGCAGGCACAACTTTATAACACTGCTAGCCCAGAGCAAACCCCAAACTACGTGTTTTCTCCTCTTTCTCTTCTTGGTAAAGGGAAAGACAGAGATTGGAAGAAGGCTTTAAAGGAGATTTAAGGATGCGTTGGCATCAGGTGCCTTGAAAGCAAAGCAGCTTCTCTTTGGTATTGCAGGGACCTAAAGCCAAGCAAGTGGCCAAAGCAGCTCACATGCAGAGTGTAATTGTACATGAGTAGGAAGCAAGGTGATGTGGGAGACAGACAGGAGCAGTGCCAATCTGCCAAGGCATCGCAGAGAGGCTTTCTAACAAAAACCAGCCGGGGGACCTCTGATTTGTTCTGACACATAATGTAATGAACCAGTGCACGCTGTCACTTTACTTGAATTCACTGTGATTTTACATTTTGGAAGCAAACTATTTTAAATTCATGGGAAGAAAGACTATGCAGAGAAAGCCACTGGATAGAGGGAATGGTCAAAAGTTTGTGTTGCTTCAGTTATAGTAAAAGATTTCAAATTTTAAGGTGAAATTCCGCATGTCACGTGAAACAAAGAAGTGCACCTCACTTGAAAATGAACAAATTTTGTGGTGACTTTCAGAAAAACACTTTGCAATATAATAAAGCATATATGTTGCATTTTGAGTAATCCAGGCTCATCTTCATTAGCCCCTTTGGGGAAACCTCTAGGCTTTTTTGCTTCCTCAGGAAGATTGTCAGATCTGGTGGGTCTCTTCTAGCTTATGAAATCTTGCACTATAATCTTACTGCACACTTGGATCTGCAAATCCATTGCTGAAGAAGAGGCAACACTTACATTTATTCCAGGATTCGTGTTACATGATTTTCAGTTATCTTCCAGCTTGTCTGGAAATGTCAAGGAGTTGTTGTTGGAAGGAAAAGACGAGTGGTATGGGTCGAAGGAAGATTATTAACGGAATTTTCTATAGGGCAATTTTCCCTCTGTGCTTGTTAAACCCTTTCATTAGTGATTTTATCAGAGAGCAGGGCTGTGTAAACAAAAAGGGTATAACTTGTTTGACATTTAATAATAGAAATAGCAAGCGATCTGTTACAGCACCGAAACTCATCCTTCACCCTTCAGGAGCGAGAAAGGCTCGTGGAGTGGTGATTAGGGACGACTGTGTGGTATCAAGGAGGCACACCTCGATAAGGACCAAAGCATATCTCCACGAATTAAGCCAGGGGATTATTCACTGTATTACACAACTCTCTGCCACGTTCTCAGGGGCACCGCGTGCGGCTGAGTCACCCACGGAGAATAAAATCCAGCCTGGAACAGGTTTACAATAGGGTTACTCGGACAGACCGTCTATGAGAGGGAACCAAAGCAGCCTGGATTGTTTAGTTTAAGAAAACAGAAGAACCTGGCAATTCCTACCCAGCTCTGCTTCCCACCGGCCTCAGTGGGAATAAAGGCTGCTGGTTTCCTGACTTTACTGGGGGTTTTGTCGTTGAATACAATGGGAGCAGAATCAGACCTTGAAGAAGAAAAACAGAATTGGACCCAGAGGAGCCAGGGCTGGGAAAGACCCAGCACGTTCTGGTTTAAATTGAGCAGGGCTATAAAAAGCTAATAAAACTCATATTGAAATATGAGCTAAAAGAAGAGCATATCACTGAATTATGTCGGTCAAGACAATTAATTGAGTTTAGTACTGGATATATATCATTTTTGACATGCTTTAATTTATCTCAAGTAAGTCTATGTTGTTTTCTTGTGATTAAACCTGTTTGTTAAAAATCATCTTGCCTACAGAAACAGTAATAAAGAGACAAAGCAACTTTTTCCCACACTTTGGATTCAGAAGCTCTTTCACCGCAGTGTCAAAAGACTGGAATCCCATTTCCTGCCCCTAATTTCAATGACCAGCTCAGTGGTATTTTACTGTCTATATATTTATCAAGCAGAAAGTAAATGATTTCGTTAGACACATCGTTCTATTTCCAAGATAAATCTCAGTAGTTAACTTTTATGGAAACCAAGAGGAGAGTCCAATGAGGCCCATTTAAAGCCTGTAAGCACCTGAATCCTGTTTGCCTTTTTAAAACTTCCTGAATATGCTCAAAATCCACTTTCATCCAAACCCAAATAAAGCACCACCGGCTGGTCCTCCTGTGCTCAGTGCAATTAGAATCTAACAGCTATGATACACACCTGAATTCCTCTTGCTCCCAGTATTTAAATGAAAGAATTAGTTTGTGTTGCATAAACATTCCCACACACCTCTTACAGCCTGACTCTGAAGACGCTCCATTCGGATCCTCTGCAGCAGTTTTTGATGTAGAATGGACAATTACAGCTTTTCGACACAGTGCACAAAGCCACAGTCTGGATAAATATTGGCAAGTCAGTGACTAAAACCTAATGGGAATGTTGATTGGCAAACACAATTATGAAATTTAGCAAATACATCCATTTGCTTAAATCCCACTGAGGTGACATGACTGTCCTTAGGAGGGAGGTGGGCACCAACTGCAGAGGAAGGCAGATGACCTCCTGAGGCATCAGGGGTGGCAGGAGCAGACCAGAGGTCTGGGCATGCAGGGATCAGCCAAAACCCACATCACATATTCTTGATTCAATTTAAGCAGCAACATCTGACTTGGAAAACAATGAGCAACTCTTTTACAGCAAGCAGGAGCACAAAGTGATTCAGCCAGGGAAGTTTAATCATTCAAGGATATTTCCTGGGACAAACTGAGTGCAGTTTTCTATCATCTGCTATGCTTTTAGCTTCACTTCCCCCACTGATTAGAGCTCCAGCTGTAGGTCACACGAGTGATCACTCACTCATGGCATGTGGGATTTGGGATCATCCACGCATCCTCCACAGGATCCCTGTTTTCCAGGTCCCATCCACCACACACTGACTCTGCTCCTGGCCCCCTTCCCCCTCCCAAACCTGGGCCCTGCAAGCCCAGCCCTCGCTACAGCACTGACATAAAGTACAAATAAGTTAATGAAACCGCAATATTTTTTTCTACATAGACCTGGACTGTTTCAGCCACGAGCTATGTGAGCAGCCACAGGTGTTGCACTAAATAAAGTAATAGAAAATGTCTCCATTGTAACAGTGGAAGCCCTGTTTCAAAATCCCTCTCTGCTTTTTATTAATAGTTGGATTCCTTTCTATCAGCAGTCATAACTGCATTTACCTTATTTTTCAGCAAAAATGTTTTGCTAAGAAAAGATCTACTAAAAATTACTACTGCTTTTCGGTCAGTTTGTGCCTGAGCAAGCTTTCAATCTTTTCACAGAAGGGGAGAACATAAACTTGTGATTCAGAAAAGAGAGGAAACCAGGGGTTACAAAGGTTGGGAGGCCAAGTAGTATGAAACAGACCCCCTCCGTCAAGTAAAAAACTTGGCAGGATAACTAGAAACAGACCAACCCTAAATCCAAGGGTTCATGAGCAGTAACACAATTAGCTGGAATAAAACTAATATTCTAGTGTTAAATTTCACCTCAACACAGACCAGCACTTATTAGGGAGAAACCGGTGAGAATGAGGAAAGATGTGTTTCATTTAAGAAATTTACACTGAGTGGGAATGTACACACAGGGGTTATTTCCTAAAAAGCCCATTTGGATGCTCCAAGTGACTGTGGTCACATCAGCTGCCCCGCTCCAAGGTGGATGCTTTTGTCAGCCTTGCCCAAAGCGTCTGGTAAAGCCCAGTCCACCAAAATCCTGAAACATTTGTTCCTGGGAAAAGAACCACAAATATACTGGAAAAAATGTTGAACAGGAAATGTTTGACCACTGCTACATCACAAGATATCAAAAGAATTTCACATTGGCTACTTCCTTCTCCGAGGGGAGGCAGGGGGTGCTCGGCTCGAAAATAAAATGGCCCCAGAGGCCCTACCCAAACCCCCCAAAAGAGCTGAGGTTTCAGCAATAGTAAACACACTTTCTCTTTTCCTTTATTAGCAAAATAGCAGCAAAACCTTCAACACACATGGCAAATATTGGTGCTGAGAGAGGAGATAAACAACGGCAGCCATGCGTGGATCGGGCGCAGGAAATTCCAGCCATCTGATGAGCTGTTGGCTTAACAAGCAGCTCTTCACATGTCAGCGGCCAGCAAAGGCTATTTTCTTTTTTGCTGGTTCCCTGGAAAGGCACAGAAAAGGCAAGGCAGGGGCAAAGCAAAAGCAAGGCGAGGCGTTGGGAAAGGCATGGCGGGGGAGGAAGGCAAGGCTGCCCTCCGGCACGGCAGAGGACGATTCGGTGCAGGAGCAAGCGGAAAACCTGTTGCTTTGTGGAGACAGACGGGTGTGTGTCTGCCCCCGAGACTGCAGCCCTACAAATTCCGAGCTGCTCCCGCAGCCTTGTCGCGGCCTCGCCTCGGGCAAGCCGCGTATGGTTTCTTTTTGAACAAGCTATCTTTTAACACTCACAACCGGGATGATTTAACAGAAGGAGAGCGTCTCAATTTTTGCGAGCGACATCCCCCCTAGACTCTACCCAAACAAAGCTACTAATGTGTGGTCATTTTCTTGGCAGCGTGGCTGCATGCTGATAACACCGCTGCCTGCTATTCTCCCAGGAGCGGGCCTGCTGGAAGACTGCTCCCTACCTCATCCCCTGATGCTTCTGATGCGGGTGATCCTCCGACTGCACGGCGCCAACCACAACATGCTACCCACCGTGAGAGAGCAGGACACAGGCTGCTCTAGTCAGGAGTTATCGTCTATCATACTGATTGACGAAACCAAGAGTGAGCAGAAAAAATAAACACGAACAGAGGCTGCAGTGTATGGGGCAGTCAGCTGGGAGTTTTAGTATTTGGCCTTGGTGATCCTACTCTCATGGTAGGTTATCTTTTCCTTGTGCTATCATTTATCATAACTTTGAGGGCCAGAGGGAGAAACAAACCTACAATTTTTCTATTGGTTACATTCATTAAACTCTTCTTTTTTTAGCACCACTTCCTTTGCCCCTAATAACAATCCCACCCCCTCGATCTGTATTCCCTAAAGAACGGTGAAATCAAATCTAAGTACAGTCCTCCCCTTTTACTCCTATTACAGCAATAGACCATTGCAAGCAATTAACCTCTGTTATTCCATCAGACCCAGGCCTCAGCCGCACGCTCGCCCGGCAGTGCCTGGCTGCAGCCAGCATTAACTCCTGCCTCAGCTCCCTCCATCCTGGCCCCCAACACTATTTGGACAGAGATGCCGGTTTTGTCACGACCATCTCCTTTTCAAATAATGCCAGTTGACTTTTGCAGGCACGGCCCAAGTTCTGTACTGGGTCTGACAGCCACCGTAAAGCAGTCCCTGAAGTGTCAGTAACAAAGATGATTTGTATGGGGCTTGCAGTCATCCCCTCTTCTAATAGCTTTCTCATTCCAGCACAGAAACACCGAGCAGAGAGCAGCTGCTTAAAGCTGATACAAGCATTTCTTCTCTCAGCAGGCCGTTCTTGCATAACCATTTATTTTGCAGAGTTTTAAAGTGCCTGAAGGATTTAATTATGTACATAGACAACCCCTATAAACTCTATTCTAGGCTTTTTATTGACTTTTGTGCCAGGCAGCTCTTAGGCATTTCAATTAAGTGTTTTTTTATAAGAAAAGCAACAATATAGTAAAAGAGTATATTCTTTATAGATAGTTCCAAACAGTTTGTGCCGATTTAATAAAGTTTATTTAATTGACGAGGATTTAGAATATCTTATGCTACAACTTGGAATACACGTCCTTCTGGACCATGGATCTGTTTAAAGGGGCCTGCCAGGACCACTTAGGTACCAGGGGAAAACAGCTTGGATCTGATTACTTAATCCTAATAACGTGTTGTGAAACTTTAGGAGACTACCTGTCATTTAGCATCGTGGTCAAAACTGAAGTGGTAAATAGCTAAGAGCTGAAGTTTGGCATTGTCTCGGTCAGGGTTTTAGGGATCCTGGAGCGGGATAGAAAAAACGTTCCGTGTTCCCAAATTTTCCGGAAGGGCCAACGCTGCCTTTATCTGCTTTCTAAACTATTTACAAGGCTTCTGCAAACCTGCCTTCATTATGGCATGGGATATTTCAGTCCCAGCAGGTGGCCAACAGGAGAGCAGGCCTGTTTGTGAAATATGTAATACCCTTTTCATATACTTTAACCAGAAATGTGCACCTCAACAGCCCTCCTAACCCTTCTAATTTCCCTTTCTCCTCTTAATCTGCTCTGCGAGCCATGAGCATGCATTAAAATCTCCCTAAAACATTTCACCCAGAGGCAATGTAATTCCGCAACAAGCAACCAACATTTCACAGCTCTGGAGTAATAGATTAATTTGAACCTAATGTTGCCCGTCGTTTACTGCTCCAAATGTTCTGGTGTAGACATAGCCCCGAGGCGCAGCGCTGTGGCATGCGCGGCTCCTGGAACCAAAGCTACAGTTGGCTTCACATCTGTGCATCACATTTGCCATGTGCCTCATTATCCCGCGCCCCACTGTGCCTACCTGTCCCAATCAGCCTCTCAGCCACAGGCTATCCAATCTTTTTCCCCCCCCCGACTAAGGATCTTTGTTCTCCTTCTCACTTACTAAATTTTTGCGAGACCTCTGCACCCAAGCAGTAGGGATTCTGCGCATGTGAACCTCCGAGCTTCTCCAGGTTCTTAATTCTCCATTAGGAACAGGAAAATTACAACATTAAGTCTCTGACATGTCACTGCATAAATTGTACCATTTGCAGAATCTAATATAAAGTTGGTGACTAAGCGCATAAGCATGTAATAAAGAACTGAGTTGTTTGTTTTGACTTTAACAAGTTCGGTCTGCATCAATTATCTGTAAGTAAAGAAAGAGTAATTTCCAATTCCAGATAAAAACCCCTGTCACAGAAAGAAAAGATTATTACACCCAAAATCAAAACCAACTGTTCCCAAAAGTTTAAAGAGCCAACCTTTTAAAATTCATTGATACAAGAGCAAAAATACATATATTTGTGTGTTCAGATGAAAATAAAATCAACTTTTAACAGAAAAGTGTGCCTATTTTAGTATTTAAAGCTCTGTATTTAATTCTCTATTTATAGAAACGTGCAAAAAAGGCACAGTGCCTTTATCTCAAGCCACTACATAGTAAAGAAGAGAAAGTAAAATACAGTCTCAAGCAGGAGTAGGGATTTATCTCAAACCAAACATATCAGTCTGAAACCCAACAGCTCATCACTGCATTAAAAGGTTACTTTGTTTTTGCTTCAGTGTACTTCAGCACTTGAGTTTGCTTTAAGTTTATATCCTTTGGACTTTTTCCAGTGAGGAGAAATTTAAAATGCTTTTGGTCTAACAGTGCAATGTTCAACCTCTTGAGGAGATGCAGGGGGAACTGGAGCCTAATGGACACTGTTCTGTTTCCTTCCAGCAGCACGAAGGGGCCTCGACGCAGGTAAAACACCACATTTCTACCTTCTCACAGACCCCTCGTGCTGGAAGAGGACCTGACACGACTGAAAGTCCCTTATCTAAGCGCTGTTAAATTGAATAAACTCTGGTGGCACAACTGAATTTCTCACCCTGTGAGATCCTGAGGTTCTTGCTGCAAACTTCTCCTGGCATCTTTTTTAACAGCAATTTTTACCTGCCCTTCCCTGAGTAGTTGTCAATTCTGCCACCAGTCTTACCTGCTGCAGTTTACGAACTATATTAGATTTCTACACATAATTCCAACGCACACACTCCTAGCACATTTCATTACATGCTTGAATTAATTTATTCTATATGGAATTTGTTACCTTTACAATAAAAAAAAAAGTTACTATTCATTATTGAGAGCAGACAGATGGAACATGTTCAATTTAAGACATCAATAAGAAGTGAGGAGGGGGGAAATCTTATAATCCGTGTGGCACAACCTATTCCATCTGGTACTTCCAACTTGTCTGCCAAGACTTTTTTCCTATATAAAAGTGAACGTTTCTCTTTAGAGTTAACGGAACATTCTTGGGCATTAGGACTCTGCATCTGATTTATAGATAACAAGCAACAACACACACTTAACATACAATATTTGGAAAGCGTAATCTGTTTCATAAGGTAAAGGTTCTGGGCTTGACCTAGGAGAAAACCAAACAAAACAAAACAAAACAAAACCCACAAAAAAAGCACAAACTCCAGGAAACTGTGTTTATCTGAAAATGTTATCTGGGCAGTCAGAACAGAAGCTGCAGCTTTTGCTTTAATGAACCATGAAAGTGATTCAGCAAACTGCTTTGGTCTCTTAAAAACAAATATTAAGCAACACCAACGCTAAATTATACAACAAAAAAAAAAGTTAGCCATCTCCCAGCAGGAAGAGAGACCTTTTTAGCACATTCCTACCAACATCCAGCATCTAGGAGATAATGCCAAAAACTGTGAGGTTTTGGCATGTGTCAAAATCAATTTTAACTGTTGGTTTAAAGGCTACTCAATTAATGGAAATTTATTTCCAATGAACGTTAAGATAATGGAGCTAAAGCAATCACTTTTCTTAATACAACTCGTTCCAAGAGTGTTTAATCAAATAGGTGGAGTTTTTTTTCTAGTGTCTTTTTGACGGAGCACTAACGGTACATTTTCCACACGTTCCATTTCCATTCTTGAAGTGTGTCCCCTAATTCCTGCAGTGCTTTGCATTAAGCTGTCTCATTATACCAAAGACATTATGTCACTTCTCTGTTTATGAGCACACTGGCCCTCAGCCCTTGCAATAACACCCAGCCACAAACACCCACTTCTGGCAACCAGCCTAATGACGGAAAAGATTGTTTCAAACCAAAAACGAAGAGGAATCCAATTATCCACCTAAACCTTACAGGCACGGGGGAACAACTTAATTTGGCATAATCACGTACCAAAGGTTCACATTTATCTTTTACATCTTGAGGAGAGATTACGTGGGTTCAGTTGGGCGGCCACGGAAATGAGTGGCCACGCTGGAGGGCTGCCGGGTCTCACGTGGGTGCACTTGGTGTGGAAAAGCAAAACAACGAGCATCTGCCTCGTGTATCCGATGTCTACCTATCACCTCCTGCATCTCTGGCACAGAAAGAAGAGTGTTTTCACTGCTAATTTTATGGGATTTGGTTCCAAATGTGTAGTATTTGCTTTCTTTGAATGCCGCCAACTTTTCTTGTGTTTTAAGGAGAAAATCACGTCAGAGCGAGGCATTCCTCTGTGGATGGGCCGTGCAGGGATGAGGTCTGTGTCAGCTGTAGGACCTCTGAGCCCACCACAATCAGAGAGCTAAACGTTCCTATCTGTGTAAAACCGGAGTAGCCACGATCATTCAGTGAAGATATTCAGGATTTATGTAAATATAAAAGAGTTCAGCCTCACGGGGGTTTTCTGGGGTATTGGTGAGAGGAGAGATCCCACCCACGTGCTGGGGCACCAAGGTCCTCCCCTGCGGCATGCCGGCCCCACGTGGGCACCCAGGGCAGGCGGGTGGGAAGGATCCACAAGCAGAGGAGAAAAAAGCCAAAAAATACAGCGAGGATGTTTGAAAATTAGCAATACATTTCTTTCTGCCTTTGGTCACGGCTTTTTTTTTCCTTCTGACTTTCGGTCAGAGTTTCCTCTAAGGCCAAAAGCACCGTGGGGTCTTTTTCCCTCACTGAAGTTACTGCGTGAGGGGGGACATTTCATTCCTGCCGACGTCCAGAACCTGCACATGATTAAAGCTGAGCTGGGGCAGAATTAACATTCTGCTAACAAACCCCTCCTGCCACGGGGATGGGGGCCGGGAGGGGCAGGAGGGCCAAGGCCCCGCAGCCGCTCCCCTGGGTCAGGGCATGCTGGGAGGGGAAATAAGCTACAGAGCAGACAATTTTCAGCTTGACTGGTTTTACTTTCTCTACCAGGCCTCACGAAAACAAACTGACAAAACAAAGGACACAAAATTAATGACCCATGCCTTCTGTCAATTGACTCTTAGTAACAGTGGCTAGTTCACCTTAATTTTATTTTATTTATTTATTTTTTTCCTTCACTTTGAGTGAGTTGCCGTAGGCAGCGGTTAAGGTCCATTTAAAAATTCTTCAAAGGCATCGTTTGGTTTTCATTAATTTGCTAACTGTAGTTTCTGATGGTGAGGAACAAACAATGCAAAAGAGTTTATTTAAATTTTAAAAAAACCCAACAAACCTCTTAGCCACTGCATGTGTTTTTCCAGTAATGGTTGTAAATAATGGCGTATCTATATTCCAGGGAAAGTCACACTACTCAGGGTTTGCCATCTCCTCAAAACATTTCGCCCTCTTCATTTCCTTTTGAAACGCCATTATTTATATGGCTGAAGTTTCACTTGACAGCTCGCCAGAAAGCCAAGTTACAACAAACCTTTCACTGTGAAGCAACAACATTATTTCTGAGTTGGTTTTACTCATGTTTTCAGCAGAGATGGATTTTATGTCCTAGAGAATCCCACTTAAAAAACGCTAATATCTTGATCCCTCTTGCGCGGCATTGTGTTTCCCAAACCTTGCTGCAATCACGGGTTTCCCTTTTATAATTCCTGGCACTTGGGGAGAAGGTGCCTGATGCTCCAGCCAGGAGCACTCACGTCCTTTAGCCCTGCATAGCTAAAGCACTGCACAACTTTTTAAATATTTACCCCATTATATAAATGTCCATTGAAGGGCACTTACATAAACGATAAGCGCTTACAGCAAACACTTTTAGAGAGCAGGATCTGTGGTATGCAGAGGAGATAAGGCCACTTCCTGCAAATCCTTATTCACAGAATTAGTCCTTAATCAGGCAAATAGACTCCCTGATATCAATGGGATTTCACATGTGAGCAAGGGTGGCAGGATTGGGCTCTTAATGGGGCATTTTAAAAATTCACATCTCTTCCCAGTAAAACCTGTAACACCTAATATTGACTTTAGTGGCAGTAAAAGCATCCCACTGTGCACGTCCTAACCAGAAATATCCATACTGTGCAACCTGGCATCCTCCCCTCTAAATATTTAGTGACATGTCTGTGTAGATTGACACCATTATTCACCAAGAGACTCTTTTTGGTTTATAAAATAGTGTGCTCAGTGATAATCTGTACATTAAATAATTAACAGGTATGTCACAGTCTAAAATACATCCAACAGAAAAGACAGTATTCAATCAAGGAAAATTAAGATTACAAAGATGCTTCTTGTCATGAAAGAAAACAGTAAATTAAACATCATTGGAAGTTTTTAGAGAGCTGGTGTAAAAGCTACAGCAGGTAGTCCTGTGAGAGACACAGAAATACGAAGCTGATTTTACAGGTCTGGGGAGTGAACTGGAGTGGTGGCGTGTCTTGGAGCCACTGCACCAGGCTGGGGATGGGGCCAGAGCCCACACCGGGGCAGGACCACAGCTCCTACCTTTGAACTTGAAATTCTACTCATGCACTGGAGGAAAACGAGAACCAGGATTGCTAAAAGTCTATTTCCAGGCAGCCTAACTCACCACTTGCTGTCTATGAACTTCCTAGAAAGTTGGAAATATCATAGCGCTGCTCGCTTAGTGCCACTTTTCGTGCTGTTTGTCAGCATTTCCATTACAAACCTTTTTAAAGGGTTTCCAGCTCAGCCACAAAAAGCCACTTCAGGCTGAAAGCCGGCGTACAGCTTCCCAGTCTGGGAGCGAACGACTTTGTCAAGCTAAACAAAACGTGGTTTATCTCTCTTTAGCAAAGGAAAGGCTCCGGGAGGTTTGAAAATTAACAGAAGCTTCTACTTATACAAAGCTGTACATTCTCGTCCTATATCCTATAGCATTAGCATATAAGTTATAAATTGCTGAGGAATATTTATTTATTTATTTATTTAAATTACAAACACACGTAAATATGATCCCCCTCTGGCTATTCTGGATGAATCAGGGAGATTTTGCCAACCTCCCTCAGTTAGGGACTCAGCTGTTGGTGACAATTAGAGAGAAGGAAAACAAGCCAAAAAAAGCTTGTTTTTCCCTTACTCTACCTCTTGCAGCCAAGTTCTGTGAATCACAGGGTGCTGGTAGCTGAGTATTGACCAGTCAGCTCAATAAACAAACAATTACACACAGCAGCTTTTTTTTATCTGTAAGTGCCAAAGCACTTGAGAAGGGGGCACATCTGTAAGCAACTTTATTTTACAAGATGATCGAGGTCCCTTGAGGCTGCTTTACCCTCTGCATGGGAGGAGGAGAGGAGGTTTAGAAGGGGGTGAGTGCCACTGCCCTGGTTGCTGGTGTGTGGTGGCACAGTGACAGACCTGGCACTGGCCACAGCAAACACATCAGGATTAGGAATTGCAGCTCTGCGGCGCACCAGGGCACAACGGGAAGCTTGAGTAGAAATCAGCCAAGAGGCACAATTAGGCAAATTAATGGACCTAAAGTCCACCCAGGGCTGTAACGAAAGGTATCACCTCTGTCTTGGATCACTGGAAACCAAAATAGTATTTCTAAGGAAGGGTCACTCCAAGCTCAGCTAATCCCTAAGTCATTTTCATTGGGATCTGCTACTGGTGTTACCTGAGATATGGGATGGATGGATGGATGTGTGGGCTTTCAGCTGGACAGGAGTGGAGCCTTTTCTTATGCCTTTATGCTGGTGCTGATGAGGGGATCCATGAGCAGGGGCTCCATGTGCCTAGGGTTGCACAAGGGGCTGGCAGGGATGTGCAGAGACACTTGGGCCACAGCTCAGGGCAGCAGGGATGGGGAAGACTAAGGCAGCCATCAACAAGGAATAACTGTGTGTATCCATTAAAATATCCACAGGTCACAGCAAATATGACTCAAGGACTGCCCTGGCAAACTGAAATCTCCGCAGGTGCCCACTGCAGCCCCCAGGCAGGTGGAGGAGCTCAGCTTTGCATAGAGGCAGAAGTGGCCATAAAGGTTTTCTCCTTTTTTCCAGTTGGAAAGTCACCTGCTGCAGCCAGAGTTGTCAGTAAACCACACACCGTGAGACATCTGCAGGGCTAACAAATAGTTTCTTCCACAGTGAGACAGGCTTTTTTATTAAAGAGAGCTGAGATGCTGTGTGCAGGAATGCAGAGTCCACGAAGAGTAAGACACCAGAAAAACTGATGAAAAATGCAGGAATATTAGCAAAAAGAAAAAAAAAATTGACACTGCCTGCCCATTTAAAAATGCCTTGAGAGAAGTACTTCAAATTGTAAGAGTTTTGCATATAAAGGGATCCATATCAACAAAACACTGATATTTCTGCTCCTTTTCCTTCATCTGTCTCCAGTATTCATTCATTGAACGTATGCACACGGCAGCCACCGAAATAATGGGATACTGGTTTAAATGATCACTGGATTAGGCCTTATGGTCTTCATTCAGCAAAGCATTTAAGCATATGTTTAAGGTTAAATACATACTTTTCATGCTTAACTCTACAGGGATAAGCTTAAGTATATGCATCAATTTGAGCAGATACTTAAGAGCTCTGCAAAATCAGGATGGACATGCTCAGACATGTGTTAAGTGCACAGTGTTCTTTAACTGCTGCCTCATGCAAAATCTCTGGTGGATTCACTGAATAATGGAAAGTGCCTGTATCCTGTGCACAAACTCTGACCTGGGACAATTTTGGGTGATGCCCGTGGGTGCCGCAGGTGGGTCCCCCGGGACCACCAGGAGCTCCATGTGGGCAATAAAACCTGAGGCTGAGAAGTTGCTGCACGAATGCTGGGTGGTCTCTGGTCATGCTGGAGCAGGGGTTATTTAATACCATTTGTAATGGTTGCTTGGGGCAGGTGGTGGCTCACTGAGGATGGGCTGTAGCACAAATGTTGCTGTATGTTATGCTGGCGAGGCACAGAGCACACAGTGATGGATTAGTAAGGATTTGGTCCCAGAGAAGAACTTCACTTCCCAACCCACTTGGAAAAAAAATTCTGCTCTAAACTTGTGTTGTTTCTAATGCTGCATGAGGATGTAAAAAAAAAAACCAAAAAAACCAAAAAACAAAACCTAAAAATCAGCAACTATGTTACTCACAGGGTTTGGGGGAATTTTTTTTTAATCTGTTGTATCAAAGGTATAAAGAGAACTCGCTTGATCTTAGAATTCAGTAAATCCCAAATATTTAGCCTAAACTATTTCTGGAGCTGTCTGAAATAAAGGTTTTGCAGAATGTTGAGCCTTATCTAATTTCACCAGGTTATTTTAAAGCTCAAATCAAACCAGTATAAATAATGGGTAGAATTACTAACCTGCAGGGAATGTCATCACAAATTTCCTGGAGTTTTCCATGTAACTATGAGCATGACTGGTCTATTTACTGAAAGTAGTATATACTGTATAATGTTCACTGAAAACTCATGTAACTCATGCAATATGATAACCACTAGGGTGCTACTGTGACGTAAAGGATATATTACAATTTTATCCAATTCAAACAGGGAAAAAAATGGTTTTAATCGTCCTGCCCTCTAAACAAATACTTTGTCTGTTCCGCTGAACTTGAAATTCAAGGTTATGTATAAGTCATCCTGCAATAAAAATAATGTTATGGAATAAACAAGACTGCACCACGCTATGATTTGAGTCTTCAATCACGGAATTTTTTTGGAAATATTTATATGAAGCGAATGCGTTATGTGTGCCAGGATTTTTTATGGTTCTTATAACGCAGTTGCAATGCATCGTATTGTTATGTGCAAAAGCTCCGGTGACAAGCACATAGATCCCAGTGCCGGGGCTGGCTCTGGCAGGAGGAGATGTTTCATGGAGATGATAGGTCGAGCCTTGCAAGGAGCAGCCTGGCTGCAGCGCTGTCTCAGCCCAGCACGGGGATGCTGGCACAGGAACCTCCCACCACCCACAGCTGGGGCAGTGGGACATCACTCGTCCCCCCCGCCCTCACGGGCTGAGCTGCGGGCAGTGGCTGCTCTGGAAGGGGCAGAGCAAAGTCTCTTTGGCAAGCTGAGGGCATCACATCTTGGGCACAAATGCCACAGCAGAACTAGATCATGCAGTAAAAGCAAAATCATTTTCCTGCTGTCACACTGCAAAATTTGTACTGCAAATGTGGAATCTCACATTGCTTTGATGTGATCAGAGAGCGCTGTGTGAAGGGAGTGACAGTCCCAGTGCTGGATGAGCTTTTGAGAGGCAGAATTACATCCTACCTTGGGTGCCTTTAATAAAAACAAAATAAGTAAGGTGAGAGACAGAGTTTTGTAGCCAGCTCTTCCTCTCTAATATTTCCCGCTCTTTCCAGACAGAGGCCACTTAGACACGGCTGCCACCAGTGATGGGGAAGGTTGTCCTGTGTTTCCAAACTATCACCTTCCAAAAGCTTGGGCATTGCTGCCCTCCCAGAGCTGTCATTGTGATGGAAGGCTGTCATTCCCTCACAAACTGTTGCCCAGGACAGTCACCTACATTTACAGTCTTTCCAAGATTTTTGGACCATGCATAAAAATAAGGAGGAACCCAAGGTTTATACCTTGGGAAGAAGATACCTCCACTAATTTTCTTTTTATAATGAGGTCTCCCACTGCTGTGGAAATGAGATTCATTTCTATGTTCTCATGACAAGCAAGGGTTACCCCAATTTCTCTTCACAAAATTTTTAGGCTTGTAATATGATTTAGTAACTTCTCTAATTGCTTGTGAGAAGCAGCACCCACTTAGCACCTCCAGCACCTCCCTTTGCTGAGGGCTTGTGAGTCACCCTGTGCCAAAAACATCAACAAAAATGAAGTGTCCTGCAGAAAAAGCTGCTTTTGACACAAAATTTTGGGAGCCTAGAAGGATTTGGAGCACTAGGGATGACTGCTGCCATTACCCTGCTGCTGATGGCATCAGTCCCTTCATAGCAAGGGACATGTTCCCTATGGCCATTCCATCAGCCCTTTTTTGCTTTCAAGGGTTTGAGGAGAAAACCAGAAAAGCGACTTAGTGAAAACACATCTGTCAGCAGGTGTACGACCCTCCTGTGTAGCTACACACTGACAGGCACCACATAAAAACCAAGTGCATCACCAGTAAGTGGGAATGTTCCCCTTCAGACACCCAAGGGACATTCACCCTTCACCTAACGCCATCCTAAATGTACAGGAGAGTATCAAATAACACAAAAATAACACTTTTCCATTCCCTAGGTCATAAAAGCATCATCCTTCACTGCTGGCCTGCTACTGGAAGAGACGTGTTGCCATCAGCCACTGAAAACCGCGTGATGGCAAGAGACGCCCATCGCAGTGTCACCCGCAGGCACGTGTGACGCTCACAGCAGGCACGGGAGTATTTCCAAGGCAGGATTGAATTTTCACTTGGCTCCTAAGCACACAGCTCCACTGCCAATGTGGGTTTATGGATGTAAATCCCTGTTAACATCTCAGGAAGGGTCACATTTGAGTCGCAAACGCTGCTGAGGACCAACCTCTGCTCTGCCCCTGTCCCTGAGCTGTCTCCTCTTTCCCCATCCCACTGCAAGATCCAGGGAAAAGCTTTCTCCCAGAGCCTTATCACAGCAAACAAAGAAACAAGCCAAACCAAAACCTGAAGATTTACTACCAGAAGCCCTCATCAGAATATACTATGTATCTCATAAAATAAACATGGTAATGAAAACCGGTTTTACCGAAGCCCTCAAACCTATGAGCATTAGCAGCTGCTTTCTGTAAAGCTGGTGTTCATGTCAGGGGGAGATAGACACCAGCCTGGGAGATGCTGTGCTGGCTCTGGTGGAGTTAAACCCACCTTGCCTGGAATTTGCCATGTTCTGTAACCCCACGCCGATAACGAGTGTGTACGTACAACTCGAAAGCTCCAAATAACTGACTCTGAAACCCAAATCTGAGTTGTAATTAGACGCCTCTTTTGCATAAACAAAATCAGACTGTCTTGTGCTTGCTTTAGAAATTCGGCTAATCTTTGACAGGTTGTTCTCATTTTCCAGTTACCCGCTAGGGAATGCACATTGGCACTCTGGCAAATAATTTTTGGCTGTGCCCCTTGGTTGCAAATAGTGTCATTGTTCTTGGTTAAATCTGTGAAAATTATACCTCCAACTCCTCGCTGCTGGCTGCCTGCTAGAGCATCCTGCATGGCTCGGAGGCTGATTTCTTTATCAGGCTCCATATGCTTCCTCGGCTAAAGGCTACGAGCAGGGCAGAAATCTGCTGTTAAAGGAGCTACCGACACTCTGTGCTGAGTGACAGCCCAAACACAATCTGCTTTTTGAGTTCCCATGAACAGATTCGCCTATAAAACCAGCATCACGCATCTGCACTGCTGCCACAGGCAGTGGCCAGGTGAATCTGTGGGCTGCAGAGAGGCCTTGGCATGAGTTTTTGGCAACCATTTTCCCAATTATATCTGTCTGATTTGGAACAGGTAAAATGTTTCAACACTGCAGATGGAGGATGGTTGCTGAGAAGACAAACACAAAAGGTGTATAAGCACGTGATTGATTTAAACCAGCACATGAGACTGCAAGTGGACATTTTTCTTCTTGTCTCTGTTTAAATATTCAGCATCAGAGAGAAGTCAAAAGGTGATGCTTTCTACCCAGAACTTTACTTTCATTTCCCCTACCTTTGCTGAGGATGAATTCAATAATTCACATGCAAATTCCTAAAATTTACTTCTGAAAGGACACGGCAAAAATTGTAAACTCTAAGGGCATGGGATTTTGTACAGCAACAAACAAGCTGAGCCTTCATTTCTGCCTGGGGCGTGCAGAAGCTTCCACTGCACAAGCAGTGACCAGCAGTGGCACAAACCCAGGCTGCTGGTGCTGGCACCTGGTTTAAGCTTGGTACAACCAAGCCCTGCTCTCCCCCAGGCAATGCCCTAAAGTTCCAGAGACAAAGGACAAATATTAGCAATATTAGTCACACTAGAAATGAAATTGCATTTGTGGATTGGCGTAACCCACTCGTTGGTTCTGGGTTCCACAACATCAGAGGCATGCTGTAACCTCACGTGATGCTCCTGAGCACCAGACTATGTATTTAGGGATATGCTGAGATGAAAAGCAAGGGGGAAGGGAAAAAAAGAAAAGAAGCGGTGGGGGTGAGGGGGGGGAGAAAATTCAAGCCTGAACATAAAGTAGAAAGACAACACCTTATTGGCTAAATATCTGAAGAAACTGCAGGTGTGCACTCAGCCTTCAAATTCCAAAGCATGTTCAAAATCTTTGTGTTTCAATATCACCTTATATCAACTTAACTACTCAAAACGGAAGCACAGAGGCTGCTGGGAGCTGTGGCCATGCTGGGAAATCAGTGTTCACCGACGCACCAGTGGTGCCAGAGCTGAAGAAGCAGAGAAGGGGTGGAAAGGCACCAGTGTGAAGGGTGCAGTGACAAGGGCATGACTGCACCATGCACCCTCTGCTGATTTCAGCACTCCCTATGATTATACTGTCCTCCGTGCCCAGCAAGGCCAGAGGCACATCCCACCTCCAGCCACCTCCTGGGAGGGTCCACAGGAGGTCAGGATGCTCCTCTGAGCTGCCCAGCACTGGGCACAAGGCTGCAGACACTGCCTGCCTCAGCCTCAGGGAGATAATTTGGAGGAATGTTCTCAAAGCAGACCCCAGAGCAATCCCCAGTCCTTGGAGACTGAGGGCTCCAGAGGTCCCTTTGGCCTCAGCTACACAGTGATGCCACAACTCTGCCATATTGTGTTTCTGGTACCAGGAACAGTATTGTCATTTGCTCCTCATGGGACATAAAACCTGAGTGTTTTCATATTGCTTTGCTGAGCATTATGGATGGTGAATTATACCCAAGCAAAGAACAGGAATGCTACAAAAAAACCTATACTTTAACTTGAAACGGTCTAGGTTAGATCATGTACACTAATATTTATGGAGCCAAAAGCAAGAAGTTTATGTAGCAATTTGATTTAAAGTAAAATATAAAACCTTAATGCACTTTATAGTCATAGGAACCCCTAGCCACGTGTCTCTCTATAGATAAACAGATGCACATGAGTAGATACACACACATTTATAGCATTGGGGTCCCTCTAATCTGCAAAACAATCTTATGGGGTTTTCTTCAGTCAAAATGAATTAGATGAATTAATTAAACAAATCAAACTAAACTTACTCACAGCAGCGCTCATTGCCTAAAGAGCCTCATAAATCCGATGAATGATGGGATGATGGCAAATACATCCTCATTACCATGCTAAACTCGGTTTGCTAAATAAATTAGTCATGTCATCGATGTCGTCACTGCATTCCTCTGCCCCAGCCGCTGCACAGCTGCCTCTGTTCCCTCTTCTGCTCCCCCAGTACCTGCCAGCTTCAAAGGGGCACTTGGGGGAATTAACGACTCAAATGTTTGCAAAGCATCTCGAGATCCACCAGGTGAAAGGTGGTTTATAATCCCTTCCTGGATTGCCCTGACTGTGTCAGCCAACAAGAGAAGCCAGCAGTGCTGGACCTCGAGGGTTTTCTTGTGGCCTTGGAGGTGTCCACGTGCCATGTGCTGGCATGTTGGGGTGGGGGACAACCCTGTACGTGCTGGTGGGAGCAGGGTCAAACACCACCCAGGCTACAGGATGCACCTGTGCTGGCACACGGTGCCAGAGTTCAATTTGCCACCATGAATAGAAAAAAGTTCTTCTCTGTGAGGGCAGTGAGGCCCTGGCACAGGTTACTCAGAGAAGTTGTGGATGCCCCACCCCTGGAAGTGTTCAAGGGCAGGCTGGATGGAGTTCTGAGCAACCTCCTCTAGTGGAAGCTGTCCCTGCCCTGGCAGGGGGTTGGACCGAGATGATCGTTAAAGGCCCTTCCAACCCAAACCATTTTATGATTCTACAATAAACATGGCAAGGTTTATGGTTCATGGGGCTCGGTGGAGGACTCTGCAAATGAGGTCCTTGCTGGTGTTTGCAGATCTGGCCCATCCTGCCTCTTAGCCCACCGCTCATCCTTCTCATTGCTATTTCTCTCAAGGATACATAATATCCCCTAAACCCGCAGAACAAGTTCTATTGCTTTTAACATGAGAAACACTACGTTTTTCCCTTTTCTTTCTCTGCTTATGGACTTATTTTATTTTTTTTTTCCAAATTTCTGGAGAGCAGAGAGACACAAGGCAGTAACATCCTCCGTCACTGCATCCCTCCACCCTCCAGCCAAGCATCCTGTTCCGTTCCCGGCAGGGACAGTCAGCCGGAGCTCACGTCATGGTCCTGCACATCACCCCATCACTACTCATGTCCTCCAGGGATCCTGCCAACGCCTCTGAGCCACAAGCGACAGTGATACCCTGATATTTCAAAAGCTTTAAAAGAAAACCAACGGGGAAATAATTCAAAGCAGCTATATAGGTATTAAACTCCTCCTTCGCAAAGTAGCTGCCAAATTTCAAGCGAAATATTTGGCGTTTTCTCTCACAGTCTAGGAAAGGGGGGAAAAAAGCAAAAATTCATTACGTAACTTTGAATAGAATGAGTTAGGCCATCTTTGGTTCCTGCTCTGGCAAAAGTCCCAGGTAATATTCCAGGAAGCTGCAAAGAGGCAGTAGGCAAAGAAACCCGTAAGCAACTATCTGAACTCACCGTGTGTATGTGCACATCTCATTCACTTCGGCGGAAGTTGCACACATGCATTTGCGACTAAAACTTCTCTTCTTGGTGTAAATTGAACAAAAACATCCCTGAGGAATCTACCTACAAGCACTGGGATTTGCCTTTGCACTCGGCAACATTTGTATTCCTGGGTGCAATTTTCAGCTGTGCATTGCAGGAGCGAAGGCATTACTCAGCCTGCTTTATTTTCATATGAATGAGGGTTACTGTAAGGGGGAACATTGTTTTTAATATTGGCCCTGAAAAGTACAAGCCAGCAGATGGCAGTTTAAACCACATTCAGTCAAAACAACATCATATTTTAGCCAGGGCCATTATTGTCAGATCATTTCAACACATATATTTGAAGATTTGACTGTGAGGATGGTAACGAGACGAAAAAGAGTGTCTGGGACTGCTGGCAGGATTGCTGCACCCCTGTGAAAGAAGTTTCCACACTGGCTGTTTCCACTGGTCAGCTCTGCAAGGCCATGGGCTCGTCCTCAGGTGTGGATGAGCAGAGAGGGGATGGCAATGCCAGAGGAGCTCGATGTGCCCACATGTGCCCACGTGGGTGAGGTCCATGTCTCCTCCATCCCCCCCTGCCATACACACACCCCTGTGGCTGGACTGGCAGGGTTGTGTGTGACACATGTGTGTGACTGCCCGTGCCTGGAAGGGTGTTTGTGTGCTTGCTCTTTCCAGGGTGCTTTGTGGATGTTCATTTTATTTGTTATTTACAGCAGAGAAGGTGTTGTCCTGCAAATGGGGTTTGCAGAAGGCACTAAAAATGGCCAGACTTTTGCCTGGTCTCATTTTCCTTGCTGCATCAGTGAATCTCCCTCAGTGCTTGCAATGTTTCGCTAGGTCCAGACAGGTACTTAACTAGTGTCAAGTAATTTTCCTAATTCCCAATATTTAACTGTGGACAGAAAACTGAGGAGAAAGGGATTTACAAATATAAACCAAAGCATTCACGTTCTTCAGTGGGTTTTGGTGAGCGAGTGCAGGAGGGAGCACCCCGCAGCCTCCTGGTGTGGATGGGCTCACAGCTCCCCACACATTCCAGGATGATAAACCTTTGATATGCCTTACACTTCACTGCCCCGAAAATGCAACTTTCCACATTTATGAATACAAACAATGCTATTATCTCTACCTTTCCAATATTTAACTAATCTAAACACTCAGGTAAAATGTTATCTGAAATGGTACTTCTATAAATGCATTAACTTTGTCTTCCTTTGACTTTTAAGATATCTTTCCTTACTAATACAGCTGAAAAGATTGTTTGGAAAGCCTTCGTAAAGTGGCAGAGCAAACAGATGAAGGGCGTTCTTTAGTAGTTCCTTATTATTAGCTTTCAAATGATACTATCTTCTTGTACTTTTCTTAACGAGAAAATAAATAGAATTTGTCTCACACACAGCTGTGTTTTTCTTTAGCTAAGGAATGCACAAAGGGAAATTTAAAAATCATGCACTATCAGTGAACAAGCTAGATAAAGTAAATAGATTCCAGCCAACTTGCTTCTAAAAGATTAAAGGTTAATGATGGAACTTACCTTGCTCAATTGATTTATGAATTATCAAAGTCTACAAAAGGTACATCCAATTTTCTGGCATTATCTGCCAAGCAAATGCCAAGAACAGACACACACCATCTCTCAACTGAGCTGCTGCGTTTTCTGTCATATCATTCAGTGCTGTTTACAGATCAACTGGCATTTCAAGAACATTTATTAAAGCAGTTATCTGACCCCAACTGATTATTTTAAGGAATTCAATGACTGATGCAGGATGCTAGTTTAAACATACAATATGATGTCAAAGATCCTTCTTGGTCTATCTGAGATTATGTGGTAAAGCACTGAACTGAGGAGATGCACAGAACACTGGTACCATCTCAGCAGTTCTCACTTATCGGCGTCTTTATGCTAAATAAATATGTCTGGATTTGCTAAGTAACCCATAAAACAATTACCCAGCTCTCAATTGTGTCTGAGCAACTCTAAGACAGCGCACCAGAAATAACATGAGCTTGCTAAAGTCAGCTTGTAATCCCTTTCTGGGACAACGAGTACCAAGGTAAAGCTGTACCTTTTGAAGTGTGTGGAAGGTTTTTGACAGCCAACCCCGTAAATCCCTGGGCAAACAGTCTGCTACAGGTGGATTCCCACTGCCAGCAGCCAGGGAGGTTTGAAGACCACAGTAGCCGTCCCACTGCAGGAAGGCTGAAGTGGTTTTGCCATAGCCTGCCATTTATTGATCGCATTTCTTACATAAATCCTAAACTTTAAAAAAGTGTTTAGCCCAACACAGCTTCTGCTGGAACATCAACCTCCCTCAAGATACGTATTTCTAGTGGTGAACAGTTTAACTGAGTCTGAACACACCAGTGTGGAGACAGTACTGAAATTATTTATTGTTTATTAATCTACTTTAATCCCTGTTTCTCTGTTGAGAAGCCTAAAGGCATCAAAGGCTTAATGTCTTTGTGTGCCATTCATGGGCAAATGAATATTTTAACTCTGCTCTTTAATGATCCTTATGGATTTTTAAATCCTGGCCCATATATCCTGCCTGTTCCTAGGAATGTATGTTTTAATGACATCAGTGAGAGCTGTAAGCAAAATGAAGGTGGAATTGGTTCCTTCATGAATTAATCTATTCAAAAGATGAAATTGGACCCATCAGGTCAAAGAAGTATTTTCACTGGAAATTCAACTCACCTGAGTCTTCAACACCTCTGTCCCTCTTCCTCCTCTGCTCCCTAACCATTCCCACCTCTCCACCCTTCAGCCCTGGTGATAAAGTAAACAGCACAATATAGGGCATCGATTTGTTTTAACACCGGAGTGTGTGACCAACTTTTTAATCTCTGCACTAAAACCAGTGCCACAAAATGCCATAAACCCTTTGAAAAATGTCTTAAAAACAGAGCTCAAGGCCTCCAGTGTCCAAACTTCCAGCCAAATTCCAAGGAAATGGAGGAGCTTGGGAAGGGAGGCAGTGAGAGCCTGAGGATTTGGTGCACATGCTGGTGGCCTGGGGCTATTTAATACGAGTATCTTAATTAAATGGTAAATTCCAAAGGAATTTCCATCTATTCCTAATTGCCTATTACTTTATCAGGCCAATATGAAGGAGAGAAAGAAAAATCCATTGGAGCATGCATGTTCTGCTGTTTATGTGCCATATGAACAGTGCTATTAACCCGTGCTGGCAATTATGATGGGATTATGGCATGCCCACTATGGAAGAATTTAATTGCAGTTATATCAGATTTAAGGCCCTTTCACAGATTATTTCACTCTAGGCTACAACACAAGCCCTGGGTATCACAGCAGCTTTGGGGCTGAGGCCCCACAGTGTGTGAGAACATCAGGTCAGCTGTCACACAACATTGCTCTAGTGAAATTTGCCCTCCAGCCACACCAAAACCTTGTCCTCATATAAACTGTGCCAGTGTCAATTTGCAGGAGCCCATGGGAGAAAAAAAATCAGTATTGTCTGGCAGAGGGTTCCATTGTCTCAGCTCAGGGAGCAAAACCCTTGAGAGGCCAGTGAGTCTTACCTGCAATCGCATGAAATTCCACCTGGCTTTGATTTGAAATGATAAACCAAGCCAGCTTTTACTGGAAATTGAGCTTAGATTTGTGCAAAAAGTTTGTAAACCTCAGCCTAGACAGCTGCCTTCAGCTGGCAGCACTTTCCATGGGACTTCAGGTTTCCTGGCAAATATTTTTCAGGGCTCTGGTTTCTCATTCCCATTGCTCCTGGCCTTCTCTCTACGGAGTTACATGTCATGATGAGACAAAGTAGAAATCTTAAGACATTTTCATTCTCTGTTAAAAGCAGCTATTTTAATAACACATTGTGCCTGTATCTATCCCCACTGAGTAAATTTTTATGAAACAAATTGTCCCATAAGCTTCAAAGAAGGTGCCAAAAAGTAGATGACTGCAGAGGGGTGGCCAAATGAACATTCAATTTTTTCCTTGGTAGAAAACAGTAAAAATAAATAACCAATGCCAAGCTATTTATTTTTTGCAGTATTTAGAGATGCTGCAATGAGGGAAAACCCACACCTCCTAGATGTGAACTGGGGATTTTAATTCCCCACATGGAGCTTTATTCACTATGGATCCTGTGGGCGTGAAGCACAGGTCCTATAGATTTCCAAAATGCAACAGGAGAACAAAGAGACTGAATGCCCTCTTCGTGGCAGGTTACAAACATTGATTTTCTCTTATTTTACCCAATTTGCACTTAACTTTTTCTATTAGCCCTTTGATTCTGCAGTTTTACAATGTTAAGCTCTGAAGCTGCAGCACAAGTCCATGTTATTAGGTACAGCCTCTGGAAATCCTTCAGCTCAGTTCATCTTCAGCTTCCTCCCCAAAAATTGCACCTATTTCAAAGACACTTCAGAGCACAGGTACCAACTTTTAGTATTTTATCTTAAATATCAAAACCTTTGGTATTTTTCTTGCTGTTGGGGAGAGGCTCTTCAATGAGTCTGGAGACCTACCCAGCCAAGAAAATTAGTATTTGAATGCTATGATTTGAAGTGGGGAGGAGGAGGTTGATGGGGCTTCTCGTCGGGTGACAGTAGAGAAAAAGCAACAGTGAGCTGATTGAGATGAATGCTGCCTTTAAAAGAACCAGAAGCATCTATTCAGCGAGAAAATAGGAGTATTCCATAAAAGAGATGGGAATCAATTACAGCCTCTCATGAATACAAGGCATGAGCACTAGTTAAAGCAACAGCTCTTGACCCACAAGGATAACCTATTCCTGAACCACGGATCACTTTGTAAGAAAACATAAGTCAAAACACGCATCTGAGATGCTGAAGCTCCTTTCTTCATCAGTATTGAAAAAGAAAAAAAAAACCCTGCAAGAATACAAATTACTTTGTGCAAAAATAAGCATTATCAGTGCAAATTACAGCTGCCCCAATGGAAGAAGCGTGCAGTATGTGTAATATTAGACACCTCTGCCCCGTGAACAAGGCTGTAGCTGGAACATGACTGCCAGGCAAGGAGCTAAACAACTGGAAAAGCAAAAATAAACTCAAAAAGCCACTGGATCAGAAGAAAAGGAGATAATTTAAGTTCTGGTAAATTGGGATGACATTATAGAATAAGTGGTTGTAAGAAAAATCAAAGATTTGAGAACCCATCAGTCCAGCCGAAGTCACACAGATCTTTCTTCATAAGCAATGGCTTTTCTCCAACTTAATTTCATTCAGATCAATTACCATTAGCCAGATCCAAGCACAGACTTGAGTAAGTCAAGCTGAGGGAGAGGACATTAAAACTAATAGTAAAAGAATTGTAACACACGGACTGGGAGATGGTCAGGCTTACTAACAACATGGACACTGCCTCAAAATCCAACACACAAATCCAGCCTTAGCAGCCTGCAAGAGAACGGGGCAGTGCTCAGTTTGGATTAACTTAATAAAGTCAGGAGTAGGGATTTGGAAATTACTGATGTTGTTATTGCAACTGTTTACTTTGTATAAGCAAACAGGGGGTTAAGCCCTTACAAGAGTCGCTCCCAGGAATTGTCAAACAATTTACAATCCTGAGAAAAAAATGCATCAATATTGGATTTGAAACCCATCTTGAGAGACTGATCAAATATGAATTCAGTCCTAGAGAGCACACTTCAGTACAATGCCTGAGCCCTTAGATAATCCCCAACACTTGGAGGTTGCCTTCCCCCACCCTGCCAAGGGGAAAAACAGAAGGAATGAAAAAGAGAAAACTGAAGGGCTAAATCCTGCACTACAATCACTCCAATTGAGTGAGCAAACCAGATGCCTTATTTCTAAATGTGAAAGTGGATGGGACATCCCTCAGGGTATCCAATGGCTTGCATTGCAAATCCTGCATTGGGGCTAAGGCCTTTGCTCTTGCTTTTTAATATTTTAGCCGTTAGTAATAATTATATAAATATTCTAACAACTACAAATGTCATTAATTAAACTTATTACATTGCCCTTATAATATTTAATACATATTTTGGCCACACTGAAATCTATTAACCTCATATGAGTTTGGAACGTGTTTGAATCATATTCTTTTTGAAAGCCAGTGCCATTTTTGGTCCCATTGGAAGGCTGTGAAAGACAAGAATTCCAGTGCAATCTTTTTGGCTTTAATTTGAGCTGAAGACACCTGAGCTGAAAAAGTCACAAGTACATTTGTAGCCCAAAGCAGAAGGAATTACACACCAAGATCTAAGAAGAATAATTTTCAGAATGTGAAGATAACAATTTAATTATTTCCTTCAGAAAATCAGAAGTAAATTACCAAAGCCAGCACATCCACATAATTTGGGATAGTGTCTGAAGTCTTCATTGCTCTAACTCTTCGTTGTCTCTGCTCACAGCTTGCAATTAAATAAAATGCTATGAAAATGCAGTGCCAGCTGTTAGCAACGTCATCTACGACTGGCAAAAAATAGAATCAGGGAAAATTAAACTACCTGGTGTCTGACTATAATTAAAGTCCAACGGACCAGGCATGGCTGCTTCTGTGTGCACCTTTCTAGGGACCAGCAGCTCCAGCTGAAGGGCAGCGCATGGCTCTCTTTCTAGTACATCCATAGGAAATGGCAGTGAAAAGAATTCTGCTTTCGGCAGGTGGTGTTTTTTCAGAACTAAGAACAAAAACACAAATCAAAATCCTTACTCTTCCTGCGGTGATTTCTCATGCTGATAACTAAGTCCATTTTGCATATTGCAAAATCACACCGACTGTCACTGTAAATTTTCTCCCGTTATTGACAAACTGTTTGCAGATCCAGAGACGAGTGGGCCTTTTCCTCAGTCCATGATTATGTATATATATATATCACCTACATCACTGACATCATCCAATAAACTTAATTGACGGTGGTTTGTCTTAACTAACCTACGTTTTCAAGGTGTTGTCATGCAGAATGAAATGTGTGTGCATTTAAAATCCGCACCCCCTGGGATGGCTGGCGTAGGTACAAATTCCCGGTTATAAAGCTGAGTTATAACCCAGCCTTCCCAAGAAATGCTGATGGCATGAGTGGTATGATTTCTGATAAGATGCCCAAGCCTTCCTTCCCTTGGTCCTACCTCCAAACCAGCACGTGCAGGTTTCCCAGCTACCTCCAGGGATGGTTAATCACCAGCCAGCGATGCATTTCTCTCCCTGCCTATACAGACCGTACAATGGTCCCCGCAACATCACCTCACTCTGCCTCTGCAGTTTTGCCACGTGAACTTTATTCTCCATGGGACTGCCTGACGAAAAATAATGAACGAATTTCTCATGTTCCACAGAATGGGACACATCACGGCAAGACTCATACCAGACTCATGTTGTGATTCAAAGGAATCATACGGCTCTGCCTCACCAGAAACCACTTGGAACAGGATCATTGCTTTGGACGCGCACAAGGCAGCCGTGGAACAAATGAGCTCGCCAAAATACAGCAGAGCTTAAGACACTTCTGAGTTTTTAATATGTTATTAGAGACGAGCAAATGCATCCGAGAACAAAACACACAATTAACTGATCTTATTCCAGACCCTTTCGAAATCCATGCAGTGAAGTCCCTTTTCCCCTCCCTGCCACTGAAGCCCAAAAGACACATTATCTTTGAAAATATACTGCAAAATTCCCAGGGTCAGCGGGTCTGGCATCGTCTGCTGGGCTGGCTGCAGACTCCGCATCGCGTGCGCTGGGGCTTCCTCGGGGGAAGCAGCACTCGCTGCATTCCACCTTCTTAATGGGGTGTAATCAGGAACACGTTTGCTTCAGACCTATTAGCAAACTTCCCGCTTTGAACCCAAACTCTTTTTTAAAGTCATTTTTATAAAACCCAAATATCAAATAGTTGTCATTTTTTTGACAATGCTACCTGGCTTTCTCTCTGATGAGATTTCAGCTCAGTGTGTTTCCCTGCTTTCTGCACTAGAAAGGAAAGACAGACATGCTACTTGCTCAGTCTCCTTTAATTACTTTCTTTTCTTCTTTTATTTTTTTTTTTAATCTGTACAAAGTAATGGGATGTTATGTTTGACCGATACTGAATCTGAAACAAAGTCACAACTCAGGGTTGGAAAAGCCTGCCTTAATTTTTGGCTACAAAAGCTATATTTGTTTTTGGATCACTGCATAAATGGGGTAAGATTAATACTTCCTTGGTTTCAAAAACACACTGTACAAATTTGCCTGATTCAAATGCTAAACCTGTGAGTTGTCAGTTTAAACAAGCAGCATGTTTCTTTCTCTTTGCCATTATCCAGAAGAAAAACAAATCATAGAGCCTCCTTCCCCACTGCACTCCAAAGGGCTGTCATTAAAAAAAATGACAGTGTTTGTAACTGCACCCACACATTTTGCCCAAGTATCAAAATTGCCCAGTTTTAATACTGGGGAATTCCAGTCAGACAGAGATGCTGACAATCAGCCCAGCTTAAAAACTACTATTGGGTACACAAATGGCCAACTGAAATACTGGCTTACACTGAATCAGATTTATTAGTACACTCACAAGACAAAAGGGCAGAAGCTGCTATCCCATGTGACTGCACTGCTCAGGCTATTGCGTTTTAGCCAGGCACCCTTGAAAGCAGCTGAAAATCCTGGATTTGGCTCGAATGCACTCAGAAAGTGCATGGTTCCAGAGGGATGAGGAATGCACCCATTACCCAGCAGGTTTGCCATAGGGGTTCATCTCCTTTGTTGAGCAGGAGCCTCTGCAGGCAGTTCCCCGCACCCAGTGCCCCACCCCAAACAGCTGGGGAACCTCCCCAAAATCACATTTCCCTGCTAGCTCAGTGGAGCACTCCAGCTGTGGCTTGCTCTGACTTTAGAGGACGCGGAAGGAGTTCTCCAGCCTTGGCTGTGCTCTGAGCGGAGTTCCTCCCTGGACTGCATCCAGCCAGCGCGGCTTTCCCAGCCCAACCTCCCAGCCTGCAGCATGGCCCAGAAAACCTTCACGGAGTCCACCCAGTCAGCCTGGCAGGGAGAACGGCTCAGAATTTATGTTTTATTAAAGCAACATCAGTAACACCTTTCAGTGTGCATGAGCATCTATTCTTACGTGCAGTAAAAGCTCCCATCCAGCTCTTGGCACTATCTGCCATCGCAAGGAGAAGAAATGTTAAAATCCCTCTGTCTAAGCCACTGGGCTGGGATTAAGATAAACTTAGGTTCAGTTCTTAACTCGACCGCAGTATTTCTGTGCGTTTCAGCTGCCTACGAAACTCTTTCATACCCCGGAAATCCCAGTTTATAGAATTGCCAGAGCTGTGTAGAAATGGGAAATTTCAGTTTTGGAGGAAAAAACCTCCAAATCGGAACTGAAAGCCAAAAGGCCAATGCTGCCCTTGAAACAAATACTCAGGAAAAAATCCTGGATTCGGAGACGCTTAAACACATAAGTCAATATTTCATTTAATATTTAAACTTGATTAGGTTAAGTCCATTCACTTTTGTGTTTTAAAGCCTGAAAAATGTTAAGAGAAAAAAATGTTGTATTACAAAGTTGCATTTAATATAAACAAATGATTGCACGATAAATATGTATCTCAAAACAAGAAATATGCTGACACTGGAGAAAAAAAATGGGAAAAGTGAAAACAAATGTTAATTTTTAAATAAGTCACTTCAACTTTTCCCAGTAAAAGTGTGGAAATATAGACCCTCTCCCACAAAACACTGGTGCCCTATTGGAAGATTTCTCAATGATTTTCCCTACAGTGAAACAATATCACTATCAGGTGCTGCGTGGATGAAGACACCAGATGTTTCTAGACATCCACATAGTCACATTCTTTCAGAAGACAACTGATAAATAGCACCTGCTACACATTTTGCTTCTCATGAACCAAAAGGCCTGGAAGGGGAATGGAACCACCTTGTCTTTTCATGCCTACAGTGACTCAGGTGGCTGTGAAGCCACGTGCTGAAAAGGAAAAACTTCCAGGTTCATTTTTTTTGTCGATCAATTTTTGGAATTTCCTTCTACTTCTAATCTCTCTCCCGGATGAGACCAAGACCTCCAGGAGAGAGCTGGTGTGTTCAGACAGTGGGTGGTCAGGATATGTTTTGAGAGATGCAAGAGCTGGGTTTAACTCCCTGCTCTGGATCAAACGCCTGGCCAAGCTGAAGATGGCTCATGAAAAGGTGATACTGGCTTGGCTGGGGTCTGGCACTCTGCAGACACACTCATCACGCAGGGTAGTCACATTTTCTGTGCCTATAACCACCACACCCAACCCTGAGACATATTTCCAAAGGGAAACCTCAATGCAAGGAGAAGATTCTCATGAGAACCTCTTGGGTTTGATGAATCCATGTTTTCTGCTAGAAAACAATTTTCTTTATTTGAGCAGGAGAATCACCTAAGGCTCCAGGCTGGACAGTGGTTTTGCCTGGAGGCCACATCTTCCTGCTTAGGAACCGGCTATTTACCAGCTGCTCCCGGTGCTCTGGACTAAGAGTGACCATCCCAGTGCTGGGACTGCTCTGCCCACCTCCCCTGGGCTCTACACTTTGCCTGCTGCCTGGGACGAGCATCCTGCCTCTGGAAAGAGTCTTGTCCCTTCACCAGTGGTGCTTTACAAGCTCCTGCAGGACTGGTTTTTAGCAGCCGATGGCAGACGTGGGGACGCTCACCCAAGCCTGCCCCAGAGACCTGGCAGTTTGAAGAGTTTATGGCCAAACCTCAGCAGAGCTGCTTCAGCCGGCTCCCAGGGAGAAATGCTCACACGGTGCTTCTGTTTCTCCTCACTCGTTCGGGCTCCACATGTGAAAAACCAAAGTGTAAAAAACCAGAGCCTGATCTAAGTGTTGCATGGCCAAGCCCGGCAGCTAAGCCATCATTAGGTGTTGACTTGACAAATTTTCTGGGGTCGATACCTGTGTAGTCTTTCCTATAAAGTAAGCCAGCTTGTTTCTCTCTTCTTGCTGTTGCAGGCCAGTTTTAAACCTCCCTGAAGACTTTATTTGTAGGATGTGCCTTTGCTTATGGAAAAGTAACACGTGCGGACAAAATAACTGTTTTTCAGGTTTGATACTCAAGCCCAGCTGAAACTAATCAAAAGTCTGAGATCTCTGGACCCCAGTAGGGCAAAACTCCTAATGAAGACGGATGTCGGACAACAGGGGGAATGAAAGGGTATCTGGTCTCATCTATACACCAGGGTGGATTTCTACCCAAGGGAATAAAAGTGATTGAGTTGTGTCCTTTTTAAACATTATCCTTCTATTTCTTCCACTTAAGTCACCTCATAAGTGTGCTTTTCCCTGTTTCCTTCAAGACCTACAAAAGATGCTCATGCTTGTTTGCTTTGAGGGATATAACTGGGAAATCTTAGTCTCTCCTCTTTCACAGAAAAAGTTCTTTATCGTTAGCTTCGAGGATTTACTCAATGACTTGGCCAGCTCAGCCAAGTCCTACCTATGCACCCATGTGACCAAGCTCAGCTCCCACTCAAGCACCTAAAGGAAAAATGTAATTCCTCTGCAGCAGCAAGATCCACCAGTTTTTGTTGTGAGAAATGTGTTAAAAATGAGAAAAACAGCTCAATGCCAGAAATAGCCCATCTCAGGGCTGCTTAAGTGAGACCAGAGTCTTTCTTAATATCATGTATATTGTTGAAACTGATGTCCTATATCTGTCCTAGCTAAAGAAATAGAAAAAGCTTGTGTGCCATAAGATGTGGGCATGGCAGTGGCATCTTCTTTTCCACCCCAACTCTTGCATCCACTCATGCCCTAAAACATGTCACTTCATTACATCAGCTTTTATTGCTCCACATTCTATTAGCCATGAAATTATTCAACCCTTTAAAAAGGGAAAAAAAGGGGAAAATACTGGAATTTGTCTCTATCACCAAAGAACACCAGAATTTTACCAGGAAAAGTTTAATAAACAAAGGCCCTTGCCCCCACCCTGCCTTGCCATTTGTAGTTTCCCAGTTCCCTTAATGCCTAATCTTCAGTCGCTGTGAAACCAGATGGTTAAACAATTAAATAAATCACGGGCATTGCTTACTTTGTCTCTTCTGTAAGCACCAAACAATAAATCTCACAACTTTCTTGCCACGAAAGCGACGGTGAACGCCCAACCCCAGCTCAGCAGCCGGACTCCTATTTCCTGGGCCCACAGAAGATAGAAAATATCACATTTCTACCTCACTCGACCCTTTCAATATCCCTGTCATGCTTCAGTGCTTTACAAGGCATCATTTCACTGTTGCAACAAAGATTACAGGGAATCTAACAGGTAAGGCCCCAAGCAAACACGGAGCGGAGCGGACCCAAACAGGAGGCACAAGGACTTCATGTCTTATCTGCTCCCCATCTTGGCATTTCTAACCACAAGGACTGCCCTGCTGACAGCCCTGCCTGTCCTCGGGCAATGAATCTGTAATAAGATATACACACACAACAAATAATAGAGGTGGTTTGTTGTGTTTGGGGTTTGTTTTTTTTCTGAAAAAATATATACCGAGGTAATTAAATTGCTAACATGATGGATGGCCTCATTTTATATTTGAATTCAAAGTGACTTGCTATAACATATAAAAAAGTGACTTGCTGCAAAAAAAGGATAATGCTATAACTTGCACTGAAATAGAAATATGGATATTTGTCTTTAATTCTGAAGAATCCGACTTTGATGCTCTTGCAATGACAATGTAAAGCATTTGGATGTTTTACCCCAAATCCTAGAGCATTTTGGAGTCATTTAGTAACTCAAAAGTAGAGAAACTGAGGCACTGTGAGATTGCAATGCATTTCAGATAACATAGAAAAAAATACTTGGAAAAAAAAATATCACAATAACCTGGGAGGGAGACTAATTATTTAAGTACTGGATCTTATACAAGCCCTGTAAAATAATATATTGTATATGGCTTTGGCAGCATCACCTGTAGTTAAAGCTGTACAAACTCCCATTTACAGATCCTATTTTCATCTGTACTGACCGAAAGAGACTCTAAGAATATCATATCAATACCACTGTCACATCATGGTGATATCATGGTGATATGGGAAAATTGTCTGATTTCCTCATCCCCCTTCCTCCCACCCCACAGGAAAAAAATAAGAGGCACTGACCAACAGCTAAAAATATTTCAGAATAGCTTCAGGACTTTCACAGAGCCATTAAACAAACTAAGGATTTGATGTCATGTTTGAAGGCCTCTGTTAATGGGAAGTTTAGGTTGTAATGCATTATAATTTAGGAGATCTAACTTTGCATTTGTTCTTTCTGCGAGAAATTGGTGATCCATACTGCAAGCTGTGGAAGCATTGGCCAGCAGCCATGAAAGTATTAAATGTAAATGGCTTGTTACCTCAGCAGTTATTTGCTGTGCAGAAATGCTGGGTTTAAAAATCCACTCCAAAACCCTGTAAATCCTGGTCTACATTTTCTTGCTTTTGCCTGACACTCATAGAGTTAACAGGCAAAACATTTCAATAAAACTTCCATACAAAGGAGCTGAGATGTTAAAAACTCACTGTTCACATCTGTTCATCATTTCATTGTGCGGCCACACGTTAGATAACCGTGCGTACTCGCGAGAGCACAAAGCCCAGCCCTGACCTCAGCTGTGACATCAAACAAGCACACGGGGGAATTATTCCGGGCTTTTGGCATCGGCGTGGTTGACTTCCACAAAGCGGGGAGCAGAAAAACTGTGTCTGACGAGTGGTGAAACTGCAGGATTAGCAACCAACTTTTATCAGCCCTCTGCTGCGGGTTTCTTTGCAATAGGAAAATGTGAGCATGTAAATAGGTCCATCCCCTAAAATTAGGCAAACATCATAACAGGGCAGTTAACTAACCTGTAATTACACTGTCACTTGTATTAACTCCATCACCCGCTAATAGAGTAAGTTATAGTGGAAGCAGCCAATGTTGTTAGGAGGGTTATTTATTTTATGCCCTAATTAATCAGTACTGACACTGAACCACATCCTTCCTCCTTCCTCATTATTTAAATCGCTCATTTATATGGATGAGCCTCTTTGCCTTGTGCATTTCATTAATGCCTCCACATGCTCCCACAAGGAAAGCGGTGGGCGCTGTTCCGGCGAGGGGGCAACAGAAACGCCTGGAGGGTGCTCTGCTCTCCCAACCTTTATTCCCTGGGAAGGGCAGTGGGAAGTCAATGGGGTTGAGTCTCTGGGTTCTCAGGGGTCTGGTCCTCTCACGGTGCAAGGGAAGAAGCAGCTTCCCTGGGTTGGCCCAATTTCAAGCATTTGGTACTTGAGGAGACAGAAGAGGACATCTTTTGGGAGGGCACTGACACACAAGGAAACCTTTACTGCAAGACAGGCACATGCTTAAGTGATTTCCTGAATCTAGGTCCTGATCCTAAAATTGGAAGTGACAGGTAGAAGTTCCCTTACCCGCCGATCACCCGTCCTGAGGCTGCGAGTGAAATAGAGACGTAAAAACTACTTGGTCTGCAGGATGGAGATCAAAGCGTGGTGGGTTGAAATCGACTAGAAGGCAATTTGGAAAAGTGAAATTCAGAATATCTTCTGCAGGGCTTTATGTAGGGGTACACAATCTCTTATGGTTCCCCTAAACTTTGGGGGGTTTTTTGCCACATGTTTTTAAGGGGTTACCTCTGCAGTACTTCACAGCGGAACAGCCAAAACAAAGTCTAAATCAAAGTAATTTTGATGGAACAGTTTAAAGCCAGATTTTTTTTACAGTCATTTGTTTTACGTTGCCCTTTTTCCAAATTGTTTCTGACTGCACAGCTCCCAGGCAGACACTTGCTCTTGTACACATGCAGACTCTCCCGAGCCGCATGAAAAGGCTACCAGAATTTTTAAAGTGACTACTAACTTGTTCAAACAAAATGCACAGGTTGGCTCACATTAATGACTCTCACTTGATGCAAGCAGCCTCTCTGAGGCTCTCTTGGAAGGTCAACAAGGAGATGGGGAAGCCTGGCTGAGCACTAGGCAGCAGGACAGAGCCCAGCCCAGACTCACTCACAATTTCCATGCTCTGCTGCTCTCCCTGGCATCACAGCTAAAGAAGTCTAACATTGAAAAAACACCCCAAACCTCTTTAAGTTGTTATTCTGCTTCCTGCCTTCAACACAAGCAGCTCCTGAAACAGTTCAGTCACTTCCAAAGTGGGGCTGAGCTCTGAAAATTCAAAACTCACAGGGGATGTAGAGGGGGATGCATAGCCAGGATTGGGAAAGCTTTAATGGTGTAGCATTGCCCAAAACCAGCTTAGCAGGATAATGGAGAAGGTCTTGTACCCCAGAGGAGAAAAATCTGAACCCAGCCCATTCAGGACTCCCTCTGTGCCCTTCGGGATGCCCAAGAGCCTCTGACACCTCTCCAGACCCACACCACACTGCCCGGGGCAGGGACACCTGGAAACGCAGGCTCGTAGGTCAAACCGGTTATTGACAGGCTCTTTGGAAGCTGCTTTTTCTAAAAGAAGACAAATGGCACAAGGCTGTGCATACTTTTCTTGTGTAAAGCTCAAACACAGCTTTGGTGGGCTTTCAGAGGACAAAAACCAGTTGCATGATTTACTTCAAAGCTGACAAACGTGATCCTACTTGCAACAGTAACAAAAGGGATTTTTATAACTCCAGGAATTTTTAACCTGAAGTAAGCTGTGATGATCTAGTTCAAGAAAATATTTTAAAACATTGTAAACTATATTATTAATTTAGATAACATTCTTGCTTTGGATGAAACATGTACAATTTTACCAGTGCAGCTTTCAAGCAGCAGCTCCATGCCAACGCTGGTAGCTGCAAACCAACACAGTTCTCAAAAATCAGGAAACATTATCCAGTGCCACATTCTGAAACCAAAGGCCATGTGCAGCTCCATTAACTTGTGGTTCAAGGCCAATAATTAAACCATCCAGGTTCCATCCAAATATTTTTCTGACTCCCCAAACATTTTGCCAAACCATGAACTAATTTTCACCACGAAGGCTTTCTCGGATTTAGCACGTATTTGGAGACAGTTGCTCACTCGGCAGAGCTCCAGAGGCTCTCGAAACCTTGTGGTGCAAACTGGTCAAAAGTTGCCAAGTGTGTATTGTCCCACGAAGCTTGGTGTGTCAGAAACCATATAAACCAAACCAAAGCTGTACAACTTTTCCATGGAGTTCATACCCAAAGCCATGCGAGGGCCTGTTGCCCACACTGTGAAATGTTGCTCAGACAAACCGGATTTTGTCCAATCTTCCTTGTTACCTTCTGACTGTGAAGGAGGCCTCGGCCAGAATTTTCCTCTTTTTTCTTATTTTCCGTGAAAGCCCCCATTTTATGTGTTTATTAGTGAAGAGAAAAATGATGAGCCGTCAGTGGGTGTCATGATGTTGATCCTTCCCCGCCAAAGCCCAAGAGTTTATCACACTCTGTGTTTTAACACCCTTTTTTCCAGTCGCATTTCCTGGGCATTTAAGGTGCATTATAACTAGAACACACAAAATCTACTACATACATGAATGCCCACTTAAACCAGCTGACAGGAAAAGCATTTAAGGTCTGACATCTTTGGAGCGGAGCAAAAGTCCAAAACTCTGGGACCAACCAAGTGCCCCATCCTGCTCCCATTTCAGTCAACAGCGCTGGTCCCAATGGCTCAGCGCTGACAACTATGAGAATTGCCAAAGAAATGCACATTAATTATCATTACTGTGTCTGTTATTGTATAACAGACTGTGATTCTGTACTTTATCTCCTGGACCATTATCTCCTGCCATGTGATCTAAGTGTTGATACTGCTAATGTAAAGGAACACAGAACAGTAGTCATTTATCCTGCAAAAGACCTCATGCTTTTCTTGTTCTATCAATCATTAAACAAGTAATGTCTTTTGTGTTATTGCCTTGACATTCATTAACACTCACGTCACAGGAAATCTTTGCAATTAAAAACCTTATTGACGATCTGTGGTTGTTTCTCATTGGCGTGTAACAAGCAAGATAATAAAAAATGAAAACAATAGTGTTATCATAGATAACTGAGGAGGTTTTTCCTTTTTCTTTTTGTACCTCGACTATTTTAACGCTGCTGGTCTCTTTTTTAATTTGAACATGGACTCGAGGGCTCTGAATGCTGGCAAACCGCTTTTTATCAGCCCTGAACATCTGAACACTCCTTTGACACTAATCCTGTATGACCAGCTTTAGTGGAAACACTCAGCCTTGGAAAAGTCGGGCTATATGAGGACAAGACAAAAGTTTCTCCCTCTGTGCTATTCTGCCCCTCAGAGATGTGTAAGGACCATGCGTGCCAACCAGTGACACAAGAGCACTGTGCTTTACCCACTGTCCAAAGCACGCACCAGTTTCCATACTGCCGGTGCTGCCCTGGGCTAACGCCCTGCAGGGGATGGAGGGAGGTTTGCAGGGAACCTGGAGCCCTGAAAGGACACACAGAGAGAGCTGGGATGGACTGCAGGCGACCAACAGCTTGGGTCTGGTGGGTAGAAAAGTGGGGAATCTCTTGAACATGGCCATGCCTTCTGCTGTGTCCCAAACCACCCTCCCTTTTTACACTTCCGTGGAGCCCCACCAGTTTAGGCTGGTTAATCCAGATGCAACCTTCTGCTGGAAAAAAAGGGCCCAAACCTTCTGATCTAGCAGCTGGCTGCTGGGAGGCACCAGAGGTGAATTTGCATGTGCTGTGAGCATTATCTGTGCTGCCCTTCCCCGTGGGACAGGGCACATTACAGCACTCACATTAAAGTGCTGTCTCTGGAGCTGAGTCTGTGCTTCCTGCAAACACAGATTCCTGTCTGACTCGGGCCCCTCTGTCTGAAAGGTGCCTTCTGGAAGATAATAAGCACAACCACAATTCCCACAGACATTGACATAATTGAAAAATTAGACCATTAGGCTCTTACATTCTTACAGGCTGTTTTAATTGCAGTCCATATATCTTGAGCATATTTACTGAATGCTCCATCTACACAGAGGTAGCTGAGAAGTGAGGGCAAGTCTGCAACTCTGTTACAGAATTCAGACAGGAAAAAATATTAAATCAGAATCATCCTTGCCTTATTTACTGCTATATTACAGTGAACTCCTAAAGGCAGAAATACTACGGCCAGAAGGAACCATTATCAAATTTTGCATCTGATATTTTGCTTAGTATCACAATTTTTGCATTTCTGCTCTGTGAGAATAATTCAAATTTACACCATTACAAGAGAAAGAACCAGAGTCATTAACTTCAGAAACTCTATGCCCATGAATAACATCTGGGGCAGGCTTCTGTGTACGTCCATATCTCTTGATAATAACCAAAAGTGGAAGCAAAATTCTGGAAATAGCCCTATGGTTAATGGCGTATTTCTGGTTCCCAAATGTGGTGGCCTTTCTTTGCAGCCTAAAACTGCATTTATGGTAAGCCAGGGTGCTAAAGAGCACACAAGTGTATTTGACATAGTAGCAGACAGTCTTTTGTTGGGCACCAAAGTAGTTAAATAAATTCCTATCTTTTCCTTTTTCTGGTAATTTAAGCATTAGTAGTGTTGATACCAAATCTGGACTGCCCATGGCTTTTCTTTTGACATCAACAGTAATGTTCTTAGAAGCAATCAAATTTATAAAACAATCCAACAAAAAAGCAATGTAACAAAACATGACAAGTGTATTTCCCTGAAAATTTAAGTGGAAGAAATTATTTGGTATGTCACAGGCATTTACATAATTCATATTTTATGCCGCAGAATAATTTTTTTCTCCTATCCTGTAACAAATACAGCCAAGTAATTAACAAAACTTTATAATTAAAATAAGTTATTTCTATCTTTGGTATTTGCTGTTGTTCATCAAACTTAATAAGAGAACAGATTTTGCAGATCTGAGACCAACAGCAACACTCAGTAAATTAATCCGACAGCAAACCCTGCTCTCCCCTTGGTGTCTCCACAGTTACTCAGCTCTGTGCAGGCCAGAATATCATAATTTTTACTCAATCTTTCAAGGCCATCTAAACTTTTTCAAGGTTTTTTCAGCATTATACTATTGAAATCTGAAGCAAGCCTTAGGAGATATTCTTACCACAAAAAGAAATTTAAAAAAACAATCATCTCCTTTAGGAATTCTGTAGGAGATAAAACAGAGAACTCCATACAGAAAAGGTCGCCTGCTCCCACTGCCAGTGATGGGCTGGCTTCACACTCAAAACGGGGCTGCTGCAGGCAGCAACTGCACTGAGAGGGAGAGTTTTCCTGTTAAACCCAGTGAAATCACAGAGCTGGGACTCACACAGCCTATTTTCTCATCTGACCAGGGCACAGATCCTTGTGCCACCTACAGAAAGTCTTTTTATCTCCCTGCTCATCAGTTCCCCATGAGTAATGCAACGAGCATGTTGGACAGAAATAAGAGACCTCAGGTATTTGGGCATTAAATGGATGAGCATTGTGGAAAAAGTGTATTGTGAGGGGAATGTATAATGCAAACAGGGATGAGATAAGAGATATCTGATTCACACAGATTATGCCTTTTGTGCCCAATATATGGGTGGCTAGCAGGTAACCGTGCAGGAATTACAAGTAATATAAGCGGGCATGAGGAAGCAATATTTTAACTTGAAAGGACTTGTAGAGGGATGAGAGAGGATTTGCATAAAACCAATACAGAGCAGATGGGAATGGACAAGCCTGCTGGTATCAAACACACGCCAAGGGAAAATTACAGAAGAACAAGGAAGTTATTGTAGATGGCACTTCGATATCCTAACCCTCTATGAAACCAAGAAAACCTCTAAATCCACCAGAACAATCGCCTCAAGGGTTTAGCAAAACGCCCCAAGTTTCTGCTAGAAAAATATCACATTACTGGTGACAAAAAAGCCTTATCATGCTTTCCCACCTTTAATTGCTTTAGAAGGCAAAATACCTATATATGAAAAAAAACATTGAGGGTAAATGCAAAGGTTACCGCTGTACTAATGTGTGTTATCTACTTGCTATTTTTTCTGATTCTGTTTTGTGAACATGAGAAAAGGCAGTCAATGCCAGAAATATCTTTTCTGACAGCAAATATTTGGGCAAGTTTATTGTCTTTAGCCATACACCAGACCTTTAAAAAAAAAAAAAAAGAAGAAAGAAAAATAAAAGAAAATTTGCTCTGGATTCAAAGAAGATTGCAAAGAAAAATAAATGTTATGTTGATAAATATCAGTGTTCTAGAATTGCGACAGGTCCAAGGTGTTTTCAGAGGCATGTGTTGGAGGCTGTGGTAAAAGGCAGAGAAATATGTAGGCAGAAGTGTGAAAGAAGTCTGGGCAGAGGTGTGAAAATAGTTTACAGTTTATTAAAAAAGAGGCAAGAATGCAGAAACTTTCCCGAGCTGCAGCTGCCCAACTGTGCCTCGCTTTGAGCAAGACCTTCTGCTGGGGTCATTCTGGGAAGCTGGTGCCTCTCAAGTGCCATGGTCCCCTCGGTGGGACCCCTGGCAGGAGGGATGGAGGTGTGTGGATCTATTTAAATGATCGTGTTTAGAAGAGAAATGTGCAGGTCACTCCCTCTTCTGCAATGGCAGACTAATTTTATTCTGTCTGTACTCTAGAGGAATCAAATGCTTGATGGATGGAGCCTAAGAAAATCCTAATTCAGGTGGAGAATTGTAACACAATAACCCACGAGTAATTTGTTATAGAGTGACTGGGTGCTGGGAAATGCTGGGGGAAAGAAGGAAGCAGAAGGTTAGGAACTGGGTAAAGGACAGGCTGTGCTCCTGCAAGCACTGAGGAGTGGTTTTGACTGAATCCCTACGATGATGCCACGGTGACAAACCTCTTCTCCCATCATACCCACGGTGGAAGAGAGGCCCGTGAAGCTCCAGGCATCGTGACACTCATTTTTCCAGTAATGAGGAACTACGGAATAAAACTTCAAACAAAGAAGCAGCAGAGATGACCATGGTGGATTTAGCTAAGCAAAGCTTTGGTGCTCATGTGGCCTGGGAACTGATTTCTGAGGAACATTCCTCAATCCTTGCTGGCCCTGACATGATTATACAGATGTATTAGAGTGTAACCAAAACCTTTCAATACCAGCATGGTAAGCTGAGACACCACTTGACAGTGCTGAGTTTCAGCCTGGCTGGACACAAAGGCTGAGCACACCTCTGCGACTCAGCACCCGAAACCCAGAATTACATTTCTGCTGGATGACACTTCAGTGGTGACAGACATTAATAGCCCTGTTAAGCATAGATAACACAACGCCACTTCGGTGTCTCGCTACGAGCCCTTGCCAGTAATGAGCTTCAAAGAAACAATGACTCACGGTAATACAAATTGTCACAAGATCTCACAGAGAGGGATATGAGACAGCTCAAGGACGGTGGCACACAGCCTGCCCCTGTACCCTGCAGCACACCTCTTCTCACGGCCAGATGAAGGCACAGATAATGCGACCAGATGAACAGACAACTGCGTTCAGGTCCCATGAATCACACGGAGCCTTCCATCCCCCTTCCCAAACAATCCTGCTTCACTGCTAATAAAGTTTCAACGGTTTTTTGGCACTGCCTCCCCTCCCAGCAACTGCCTGCCTGAGTTTCTGCCCTTCTTCCTCCCGGCTGCTGCGAGACCCAGCGCTGCCATGTGCCCACAAGGCCCTTGTCACCAGCCACGTGCTCTGATGGGACCTGATTCTCCAAGGTGGGAACTAATGGGAGATAAAACTCTGATGGGACCTGATTCTCCAAGGTGGGAACTAATGGGAGATAAAACTCTGATGGGACCTGATTCTCCAAGGTGGGAACTAATGGGAGATAAAACTCTGATGGGACCTGATTCTCCAAGGTGGGAACTAATGGGAGATAAAACTCTGATGGGACCTGATTCTCCAAGGTGGGAACTAATGGGAGATAAAACTCTCCTCAGGATTAGACAAAGGGCAGCATTTTGTCTGTGAAAGCACCTTTGGAAAGCCCTCTGCTCACATGCTTCCAAGTATTTCTGCCCCAAATGCTGCATTTCTTAATTAAAACCAGGCATTTTCTTACCTGCAGCACCGAACACCTTGGCTCTGGAAACTCAGCCCTGTCCTTGTGCAATCAGGGCTCAGGCCATCGCATCCAGGTGTGGCACAGAGCAGGGCTGGCTCCAGATCTGTGCATCAGCTCCACCGCGCAAACAGGTGAAAATACTCAAATCCTCACAAGAAGGAAGAAAATACTGGCAGCTTTTGTAAGGAATATCGTAAAGAATCTTACTGGGTGAACAGCAGCTTGGGAGCAATGTTTATGACAGAGCTATAAACTCTTGAACAAATTAAAAGGATTTACAAGAGTAATTCAGGTCTCAGCCCAAGCCTACTGCACGACGGGAGAGGATTCTCCCAGGGTCAGGAAGAAATGATTAGCACTGTACTTGTGGAAGAGACTTTAGTATCATTTCTTGCCCTACCTATTAAAAAAAAAAAACCCTATCCTTTCAGTTATGGCAATGAGTGCACAGGAAGATCATTCCTTATCTCCTCAGTGCTTCACCTGGCTCTTTTTATAGACCCTTTGTTCTTGTTTCAGCTCACCTGTTACGAGAGGCCTTTTTTCCCCCCTCATTTTAATGACCCAACACTTCAGACTCCAGATTTTAACTCTGTCTCAGAGATCTGAATTCAAAGCCTCCAGCCAAACTGTTTAAAGCTCAATGGGCTTGCATATATACTTTAAGCTAGAATTAGCATTTTTTATACTCCTGCTGCTTCCTGTCGGTATTATTCCACTTGTTTCATCACCGATGGACATGGATGGAAACCTCAGCAGCTAACCTGAGTTCTGCAAAGATCTGCATTTGCTTGTTTGGCCTTAATATGGGTCCCCAAACACCTGTTTTATTTGCAGAGATCTGGCCTATTGAGTGGTGATCACTGACAGCTTGTGACTATGAAAATTTTTTATTGCAATGTGAAATTAAGGAGTTATTTAAGATAAGAGGAACAGAGAGGTCTCGGAACACACTGCTGAAAGTAGTGGCATCAGCATCCACCGGTCTAAGGCAAAGTGCCCTGAGGATGTCACATTCCTTACCCACAGTCTGAGCTAGGAGAATGGAAAAGTTCTCTGGAATCCAACAGCAATGGAAGCAGGAAGGAGGAGTGACCTAGCAGAAGTCCATGGAAAATATTAGGATTGCCTATAAGTATGGAAAATAATACTGAAGAATATAAAAGGTGACAATTGCCCTTTCTATGAGTTTTTAAACTCTCCTGTAGGCATTCTATTGCTCCCCATTAATTCCCAGAGGAACATTCCAAGCCCCGTTCAGAACCTGCAGCAGCTCAGGCATCACCATGTGGTGTTTCAGCCACAGGAACTTTTATCTGAATGTACACAGAAGGGCAAGGTACATGCTAGAGCTGCTCTGAGCACACAAACCATGCAAGGCTCCCTTCCTACAAACCAGGAGGAAAGCTGCCAACACAAAAAGATTCTCCACACTATATTTTTCACGGGATCTTTTCACTGAAAAGCCCCTGCAGTTCTTCCTCACTAATGCAGACTGGATAGTAAATGGAGAAAGATCTCTCCAGACACTTTCCCTTTAGATCTCAAAAGGAAACATTAATCAAGCAAAAGATGGGAAATTATGACACCTAGCTGCTAAAGTTCAGCCCCAGCAGCCAGCTCAGAGCTGATCACAGGGTACAGGTGACTATCCATCAAATGACCTATCATAACACACATTAAAATGTCTGGGTTAATCAGGACAGTAGCCAAGAACAATATTTTTCTGCTGACTTTCATAACAGCAGGTACAAAAGCAATCCCCTTGAAACACCGGTCTGCATTCGCAACTAAATTTGATTAACTAAACAAAATTCCAAATACGATTTAAACCAAATTATACCCTCCCACCTGCACACCAAGTACAGGACGGAGGATGCTTTGTACAAAGTAGAGAGGATATTAGATCTACAGAGTTTTAGGTCTGAGCTGGAAAACACACTGAAATCTGAGCTTAACTCCTGGGTTGCTACCTGTAATGGCATCAAAATGCAGAAAGTGAGATTGAAGGTTACTTTATCACCACCTGATAGTGAAGTGGAATCTGTTGTAAGTATGGGTATGATTACTTTGCAAAATACTTTAATGTGGGTGAGGAAGACTATCTTTATGGGGCTATTACAAATTGCACCACTTGCTCATTAGAAAAAGGCCAGTGTGACTTTGTGCTCTGCCCATGTCGAACTCGGCACGAGGAAATGATAAAACCCTTTTATTGTTGGCAGTAAAGACACCTCACATCTGCGGGACTGCTTCCTCCTGAGGATCTCTGAGCCATTTCTCCCAAGCCTTGGTGATCACAGAGTGGCCCAACAGGGCAGGTGTTTATCCTCAGCAGCCCGAGGAGGTGAGGCACAGAGCTGTGTGACTCAGGCACACACAGGATGTCATTAATCAGGGCCAGGTTCATCAGGCCCCAGCCCGGGGCGTTAATCAGCGCTCTGCACTTGCCCCTGTTTCTCCCCAGCCCTGGACCAGGGGCTGCTCATCATTCCCATACCCAAAAATGTTAACTGGGACCAGGTCCCCGTTGTGCACTGAGTGGATCTGTGCCTGTTGGTGGAGTTTCCAAGGGGAAAATGCAGGGTTTTTTCAGTTTGCAGGTGAGTGGGTAACACTGCCAGGGAGGAGAGACACAAGACTGGTGTCACCAGCTCACAAGTGACTCACAGGCACTGTCCCAGAGCCAGCACGACCAGGCCAGCTCAGCACCCAGACAGTCCTAAAGGAAGAGATTTTATTAATATTTTATTTTCTGGGGGGAAATGGTGCCTGTGGCAGGGCAAGTCAATGGGAATAATGAGTGTGAGCCTGGCCTTAGCACTGAACTCAGTATCTGCAGCAGGTTTTTTAGGCATGTGCTTGAAGGTTTTACTGGAGTAAACCTAAAAATACCTTGTTTCAGTAAAATTTATTTATAAGCACCTAGCTGGTAAGGATTTTTCTCTGCCAGCATGTGAACTAATTTATGATCTATAAAAGTAACCAGTATAAACACAATAAATTACTTATTTATTCTACAAAAGCAAATCTCCTTATCAATGAGTACTCTCACTGCCACTGATGTATGCATTACTCCTGCTCTTTACTTGGAGTGGTTTGGTGGAAAGGATCACAATATAATTAAATGGCTGTAGACAGAGATGTGTGCTCAGTGCCACAGCAATCTCTGGCAGAGGGACATTACATTTTTAGTTATGTCTGTTAGTGCAAGGAAATTTCCCAGCTTTGCATCAGGAAAGTAAAAATAAAAATAATAAAAAAAAAAACTTTCTCAGGCAGATGATGGATTGTTCTAACATTATACAATGAAAGAAGAGCTGGGGATATATTGTATACAATGGCTTCAGTTCAGAAGAGTCTGCAGCAACAAGCACAATAACAGAACTTTTAAGTTCTGTATCTATAAATCAAGTAGAAAGCTGAGAAACTGTCCGTCTCAGATGGATAAACTGTTTACCCAAACAGAAATAAACACCATTAATTCTCATAAATGGCAATGCAGAGATGCACAGGCTGATAGTCCAGGATGTGGACAGGGATAAAACGACGGTGCCTCTGCCCCAAACGTGGCTCATGCAGCCCTGAGCAAGCAGCCCTGGCTGGCTCCTGTTCCCTCGGAGCCCAGCCATAACTCCTGAAGCACAGACTGATTTCCACGTCGTGATTTCCGCTGGCAGAAACAGGATCTAGGTATGATTCATAACGAGGCGTCCAAAGCGATTTTCGAAGATGCTCCAGATGGCACAGGCTGGGGCCGAGCCTGCGGGGCCAGCCAGGCAGGGGAACCACAGGAGGGAAACATGACACACACAGAGCCCCAGCCACGTCCCCGTGCCAGCTCAGCCCTCGGCGGGGACGGATCCTGTCACCCAGCTCCACACCAGAGCCACCATCCAGGACCCAGCGCTCCCCAGGGCACCACAGCCCCGCTCCCGGTTCCGCTCACATCCGGAGCTGGGAGGGAAGAACCCATCCTGTGGCTGCCTGGGAGCAGGGAAGGGTGGTGGCTTTCTCTCCAGTTTCTCTGGAAGTGCCTGTATGGCATTAAGTACGTTCGTTTCTGTAGTGTAGTTTTGCCATCTGGAAAGAGGGAAGGGGGGATAAGACTTAATTTTGTGAGCGTGTTAGAAAACATAACACTTTTATGTGTAGCCAGTAACTTGAGATCCCAGGATAATAGCACAGAGAATTATTATTATTATGACAGAAGGCATTTTTACTTCTAATGCAGAAAGAAAACAAATAGCAAGAGAGTGAGCTTGGAGATCTAACTTTCGTTTTATTTTTATTTTTAAACTTCCTAATTTTTCAATAGTTGAGACCACAGATGTTCACTTCCATATGTGCAACAACCCAGTTCCAACCCCTCCTGAACGCTGATCGCCAGCTACGCAGGGAAGAAAGAATATACTAAGCAAAAACAAAGAAATAAAATATTTAAATAATAATAAAAAAAATGTTGATACTTTTGTAATTTGCAATGATTTTCTCAAACCAGCCAGAATGGGGAGAAGCATTTGACAGTGTCTGGGCTCAAAGCCATGGACAGTATCCACTGCTTAGTGTTGTATAATTTACAAACTCCTGTTCTTTCAACAACTCCTCAGAAAATGAGATTGTTAAGTAAATATATAGCAGAAAAACAACTCAGGAGAACAGAGCAACTCTTTTATATCATTCAAAAGGTGGTGGCCTCTGTGAGAGAAAACCATTTGCCACAGTCTGCCAGAGCTAGAAGAACATCAAACAAACCAAACAACATGAAAGCTATGAAAAAAATTTGCATGCCTTTTTGCACAGTAACCTCCTCTGCAGTGGTATGTGGTACAGAGATAGGTCCTTACACGCATCTGCCATCCAGGGACACTGATTTCATGTGACTCCCTGACAAGATCACATTACAAAAGTGACAGTAGTTGAGAAACGCATTGGAGAAAGGTGTGTTCCTGTTGCTGAAGCTGCTCACACTACTGGGCTACAGCTTGCTGGTTATTTTGGGGATTTTATTCATCAGTCAGAAAAGAGCTCCCAAGTCAGTGGTCCAAAACCTGGCTCTTGGGAGAGAGAGTGATTGCATCCCACCATCCCCAGGGAACGAGCCTGGAGCGGAGCAATGGGACGAGTGCGTTACCTTTGCCACAGCTGGGTCAGGAAACTTAAGAAATTGCTCCTTTATTAAACATATTAGAGACTCAGCCTTGTTTGCCTACTGATATCCTTGAGGGAAGGGAATACAAAGATGAGGGTGTGAATGCTATCTGCTGTATCACCACTTTCAGGCTGCTAGGACAGTTTTATTTGCTTTATAGTAATTCATTGCCAACTTCACACATAAAAGTTAAACACGCTTCTTGAATGATAACACTCAAAAGACAGTTTTCAGAAGGACAAAAAAAATACCCACCAGAACGCAAATCTCTACTTAAAAGGGGTTAGGAGGAGGTTACAGGAAAGTGTTCCCAGGTTTGTTTCTCCTTCCCAGGTTTATTTCTCCTGCCCGTTCCAGCAAACGGGGTGACCTCGGCCACCCGAGGGACACAACAACCTGCACGGCTTTGCCTTAGCAGAGCCTGGGGTGGGATAAGCACCCAAAAAAAGATGCCCCATGCAGTGTAGGACGGTGCAGGAGCTCATCTCCCTCTCCCTGTGGGGCAACTGTGGCCTCTGGGAGCTGTTCCTGTGCTCATCCCAACCTCCCTGTGCTTTTCCCCACTCCCCACCTTGCCCCACGCAAGCACATGGTGAGAGCCTTAATGCCAGCAGGCTCCAGACCAGCCATTAAATGCTCTGTTTTCTCTAGTGGTGGCAAGAACAGCTTAAAAAAGCTTTGCTTAAATGGAGTTATGAAAATATCAGCCACTGATCCAGAAGTTCTCAACAATCCAGTGATGCAAGGTCACTCCTAATTGCCTCCATCTTTCCTATTCTCTCTCCAGAGAATAATTACCTCAAGAAACAAAGTCCTGGTTTATTTTACTAAGATCCAGAAATTCCCTGCTTTTATAACAACAAGCAACTCCCCTCTTCTTCCGCTTTGGACTAAGGAGAATATTACCACTGTCAGTTATATGCAGGGGAACTGTTAACCCTTAGCATTCCTGTGGTGAAAAAATAAACTGCAGAAATAATCACCTTGTGTTTAGAATTACTCAATACTCTTTAAACAATGGTTCATTTTGCTTGTTTGTAAATGGGAAAAACAAGACCATGCTTCAAAAGCATTTATTCTGTACATTAGCCAGAATAAAAACTCCCCAGGAATTGTTGTCTTAGAGCAAAGAACAGCATTTCAAACTTCCCTTTTGATTTTGAAAAATCAAAAGCAAAAGGGTTTATGTTAAAGCAGCCTAAACACTCAGGTTTAGACAGCAGAGCTACACCACTCAGTCACTCTGCTGGCCTCAGGAGAAATTTGCTGGGCTCACGAGATTTGAGTAAGTGAAAAGTGGAATTTTAGATTTGGTCCTACAGTCCAGAGTGACTCACTTTACTGAGTTCTCACTATTGTCATGGTATCATTATCACTATTGTACTGCAGAGCTACAGTGTTAACTAGTCAACTAAACTTTATACTGGGCCAAAGCAAACCTCACACCACCTTTTTAAGAACAGCTTGGGAACAGCCTGCAAAGACGGCTGCTCCCAGCAGAAAGGATCAGGGAATTGCTAAGATTGGAAAAGCCCTCTAGGATCAGCGAGTCCAACCATGTAGATGGTAGTAGATGACCCATCTCTCTCAGCATGCAGGTAGATTGCTGTTCTCAGAAATCTCCATCGTGCTGGGATGGTCTCACATACGTAGCAACACCACGAACACTGCTACTTCCAGAGAATACTCTTTTCCCCAAGTATTGAGCAAGATTACGACCCAGAGTGAGTCAGCACCTGGAACCGTGATAGGGACGCTCCCAAGGACGCCCTGGAGTCAAGGCAAAGGTTAGTGGAACAGACCTACATTGTCAATCCCATCTGAGCCAAGGGTTTTATCTGTGTAAACCACATCTTATTGCTCCCCACTAACAGCAGCACCGCTTTGGTTGGAAATCATTTTATAATATCTACAGATAAAGCAAACACTGGTGCACCTTTCCCAGGAACATCACCTTCCTGGAGCTGCCTGCATTCTCCTTGCCAGATGAGCAAATTCAAGTGTCTGCTGCAAAGCTGATTGCCTGCATGCAAATAATCCCGACCAAGTTCTGCCCAATCTGCATTTGGAAATTATTATTTTATTATTAACAAACACAAAGGTCAAAAAATTCGTTTAGATAAGTCTGCTTTTCTGGGTTAGTCAATCTTCAAGCCAGAGAACACCATCACTGGTCTAATGGTCTTTTATGATTTCCTGAGAGACCCTCTTATCACAGTCATAGTTTGTGAAAGACAGTGGACTTTCTACCTTCTGATATAAAAAAGATAATGTATATTCAGTGCAAGCCTCAGCCTGTTTAAACTAGATAGAAGCAGCATATCATCTGCCCATCTACTTTTTCCCTATTGTTTGAATTTTGGAAGCATGTATCAAGTTTTCTCAATGAATATAAGAAAGTTTCTGCACTTTGTGTGACCCTGCTGAACTCTGCAACACTGACTTCCCAACACCCCTGCTGAAAAAAAGCCACTAAATCTTACAAACTATCTCTTTGTTGTCTCTTGCTTTTTCCCAGCCCCTCCTTCCAATCTTACCCAGCCAGTTGAGCTGCACTTTTCACCTCCTCTGTTGACATGAAACGAAGTAATCACATTTATTTGAATATTCACCACAGATCTTGTCATCATCTCAGTTTATTAGCCAAGAAGATAGTGTTTCAAGAGCAAGTCTTAAAACTTTACAGCATGGATCCACTCACTCGCTAAAAGCAAAATAAGTGAATTAAAACCTCAATTCATAAAGCAAATAAATGTCATGTAGACACACCACTGAAATCAGGCCATGAAAGCTAATGAGCCTGCAAAACAGAAGGACAGAGCCTGGAAAAGGTCCTAAAGGCATCTCCAAAGACCCCCAGGTAGCTCCGTGAGGATGCTGCCACAGCCAGTCCCTCTGCAGAGCCTGGTTCACTCGCCCTCCAGAGGGAAATGGGGAAATCCACAGGTATGAACGAGAGCACTTCCAGCTACGGGCAAAAAAGGTCGGGAGTTATATGCTACCTATGTATTTAAGTACACGTGGATGCAAAATAACAGGCACAAAGAAATAGCTGCAGCTTTTGGGATGCAGTGAGTGCTGTGCAATGGTTTACAAATTTTCTGTTTCCACTTCCATGCTGCTGATATTGGGATGTAAAAATCGCTGTATTTGCCTAAATACACAAAAAAGAGAGACGGAGACAGAATTTTAAATCTTCCTTTCTTGTACGGGCAAAATACATTATACACACATTAGACATAGTACAGTCTGAAACTCTGGACTTTAATCTCTACAAATAATTTACAATCTACATAGGAAATGATGGATCCTATCTTTGGGTGAAATATTGCTAACTGTGGCAGCCCCATTCAGTGACACGTCTGCACTGAATGAAGACTACCTCTGAGAGAAGAGGGGATTTAAAGCAAGCAAGAGAAAACCAAATTTTAAGCACCTTTGGAAGAGCACAGGGTCATGACCTTGATTTGTATCTGTTCTGAGGACAGAGGAGTCAGTCTTTAAGTCTGTCACTAAAGCACTTTCCTCAATTTTTAAATTTACTGGGGAGTTGTTAAGATAAGGACAGGGAGCGTGATGAGAGGCAGGGCCTATTCCCCCAATAAAAGAAGTGAGAGTGTCTTTCCAGCTGCTCTCTCGGTAATATTTACACAAGACCTGAGCAGATTTCGAATCTACAAGATAATTTCTGGAGTTTCCAAGTGATTTAGGGGCCAAAACATCTCTTTTAAATGAAGACTGGTGGAATCCAGCCTCCAAGATCCAGACACTATTGAAGATTAAGGGCTGTGCACCCTCCTAGAAAGAGGAAAAAAAAGTTGAAAGCCTGTTGACAAATTACTTTGGAAAAAAAAGAGATTGTTTTCCTCCTAGAAAAATGGCATTGAAAACAGATTTTTAAAATTGTTTGGACTGCTGTATCTTGTTGAAGTCTACAGTCCATGATGAAACTCCAGTTCTGTCCTGTTATTCTAAAAATCTGCTCTAGAAACGCTGGTCTGAAAATGCACGATAGACCACATAAATTGTTTGTCTCTTATAAAAACTCAAAAGGTTTTCCAGTTTCATCTTTGGGGGTTTTAATCTTTTAAAAGCACGTTCAGATTATACTCATTTGATTTTAGTGAGATTGGGCTCTGAAATAAATGGGCTGTGCACACACACTAACACATGTGGAATTCCTTTTCAGTAATCCTCAAAGAGGCTTTTGATTTTACTTCTGATTCATCAAAAAAAAAAAAAAAAAGAAAGCACCAGTGAGCAAGTGAGATGTGCACAGGGATTTAGATGGCTCCAAGGTCACCACATACATTTACATAGGAAACACATGGCTATGGGAAAACTCTCCACTTGGCTGTAAAATGGGTTCCTTGAGGTGTTTTCACAGAATCTGACTCTCAAACAGATAAAAATCCCGTGAATCAAAGGCCAGTTGGAGAGAAATGGAATCTGAATTAATAAGGCAGCTCATCAGCTACTTAACAACACCATCCCAGAGGTAAATCCCGAGCCCACAGCTCTGGAGACTGATCCCACCACAGTCAGCAGGGGCTGGGTGGCACCCAAGGGAAAACTCTCATCCACCTTCCAGCACTGTGGTCATCCCTGAGGATGAAAAAGGGGCAAAATGGGCGGTGGGGCAGCAACCAACGAGCTGTAGGGCGGGTCTGTGTCCTCTTCCAGGAGGAAGCCTTTAGCAGACGCATAGAGCAGGCAGGTATGGGAGGAGCTGGAGCAGGGATTTCTGCTCCTGGACAAGTCTCAGTCTCACCTGGAGCCGTGAGAGGGCCCCTGGGATGAGCAGGGGGCTGGGGACACTCTCATCCCAGGGCTCTGGGAAAGCAGGACATCTCCTGTGCCCCGGTGCAGAGCTGTGCCCTGCCCGTGCTGCCATTCTCCCCTGAGAATAAGGGGAAAGCTCCAGCTATTGTCCAGGTCCTGAAAGTCTTTTATTAGAGAAGAATAAGCCTGAAATGCAACAGCTTTTTTGGTGAAGGAAGCTTCACGTGACTCATCCATCACAAGCTTTATTATTGCTTCAGACCCTACTGCAGGTTTACAACCAGATGTTTTAGGGACCTTGCATTTTCCCCGTGAAATATTCCCTGCACCGTGTTTAGAGCTGACAGGCAGGTGGTTGTAAAGTCAGCCATAACAGTCAGGGCTGGCAAGTTTTGCCTCAACACAATAAAAAAAGTCCGTTATTAGTATTTTGTGATTAATGATTGTATATTGTAAACGTACATTAATAAGTATAATATACTCTCAGTATTTTATTGCTGCTTTTATGATATGACAGGCAAACCTATGAGAGCATATTTAATGCACTCACACGCCCATATTGTGTGTGTAATTTACACAAACTGTAGAGATGGCTTAAAATGCATCTAAAAACGACACAATCAAGGTTGGCAGGACTCCAACGTAACCCAAATTTTTTCTCATGGTTGCATCATCTGTAGGAAGATTTTTGCATTCTTCATAATCTCTAAATTTCTGCAATTTAGGGCAATTGAGGAAGATAAAATTAGGAAAAAAAATTAGTGTTGGAAGTGTAGTCTTGTGAAAAACTCTCCAAACTTTGAAAAGATTATTGCAGTCTAATGCAGGGGGGGGAAGGGAAATGCCGTGAGGTATCAGAATCAGTGTCTTGTCCCAAGAGCAGAACGAGCAGAATTAAAAATTGCTCCAAGTTCCTTTAAGTGCTCACTTTGCTGAGCTCAGACACAGATGCAGCATTTGGCAACCTGCACTCGCTTGACCGGCCACCACCTGCAGCCAAGGCTTGGAGAGATAAAGCAGCAAACAGGAACATTGCATCAACCAACCCCTTCATATTAATTATCAACTTTCCTGGCTCTCAGTCAGGTCTCCGGGCAGTGCAGCAGCTCCTGCAGAAGGGGAGGTGCACTGATGGTCTCTGGAGGATGTTGGCTGGTGCTGAGGTTCCTGCAGCCCCCCTGGGAGGAGTGTTCTGTACACCAGCTCCTTCTGCCTCCAGAGCACCCTTCTGAGCAAGGAGCAGCTCCCAGCCAGGCTCCTCCTGCTATTTTGGCCAGCATTTGCCTTTCACTTTCATTTCTCCCAATTTTTCCACACAAGAAAAAATTCCCCTTCCTCAATATGCCAAAATACATCATCGTAATTCATCGACACACTGTTAAAAGAAAAATGTGTTTCAAACCTCTGCATAAATGCACACGTGTGTGCAAATAGGGCACCCTGGGCAACTGCATTTGTTAGCAGCAATTTGCAGGGGCAAATTCCTGACTGTAGGAGCAGCAGAGACATCCACAGATAAATAGGCTTCTGGGTCAAATTCCCCGAGCTGCAGAAATCTTTCTTTGCAGCTTATCAGTGTCGTATTGGGGTTCCTCCTATTCATCGAAGACAGGTGTATAGTTAAGAAAGCAAGAAAACTGGAAGGCAAACTAAATAGAATAAAAAATAGAAATAGAGGGTGCCATGGAAGCCCTTACTCAGATTGAGACTAAGCATGTTAAAGAGATTTTAATTTAGAGGGGTCTTGCCCAAGAATAAAGATGATGTCAGCTCGGAGGCCAAAACCTTTATGCTACAATAAAACAGACAAGGTGCTCTACTAATAAATGCTGACAAATGCAACTGTTTTTTTTTTTATATTAAGCATTTCAGAGCTTTCCTGCCTTTTAAACGCAGTGCTTTTCATGAATGGAGTGGAACAATTCACACATGGACCCAGGGTCTGGTGTTGCTGTGCAAGGTGTGCCCTTCATTCAGCAGTGCTCGTGCCAGCAGCAGCTCCCAAGCTCAGCCCTGGCATGGTAAACTCGCCTTCACCAGAAATTTGGAGCATTCCAAATGATGAAAAAGGTGTTCATATAAACTGAAAGGATGTCTGACGCATTTGTCTTCAAAAGGAGGAATAGACCCCCTTCTTACACGGCACGTTCTCTCTAAGAACTTACATTTCAATCAATTTTTACATTATTAATTCAGTCAATCACGCAAAAACCCCAAGCACTCAATGCATCCTTTGATTACAGATGAAAAAACATATGCACAAGAGCCACATTTTTAGATGTAGCCTCCTTTAGAGGGATTTATTTCTCCAGTCAGCATGGGCTGACCTGGCCAGTGGTCTGACCCTGGCAGCTCTGGGTTACAGCCCCTGCAGGAGTCGGATACTCAGCTCTGCTGAAAAACACCACGTGGAAGAACTTGGTGGCAACTTCTGAAAACCTGAGCTCAAGGGACTTGTGCTGTAGCACACAAAGGAGATGGGGGATAGGGCGTTTTTATCTTAAAACTGTTGTAAAATGTATTTATAATCGCACAGGAGCAGCTGCTTTGTTTCCAAAGGAGGTGATTGTCCAGGTCAGTGGAGTATTTCAGTGTTCAGCTAGTAAGGATGAGCTTGCACAAACTACACCCAGCCTTGATACAAATGCAAAAAAGCTTTTGGGTTTGTTTTTTCCTTTTTTTCCTTTAATGCATAGGTAATAATTCTCTACACCAACCCACTTGGAATAACATGACTGGAGCAATTTTCTGCTGAATTGATTGTATTCAACAGGACTGCCTTGTTAGTGACTAGAGAAAATCCAGGTAAAAATTAAATAATAATTAGTACAGCTTGGATGCAAGAGTAAAATCTTTGGGATTAGGACCCTCTGGTGCTGCATGTTTGGTCATCTCTTTGCACAGCAGTGCATCTGCCACCCTCGCAAATGACAACAGCCTCTGGATGAAGGTGTATCCTTGTGTTTCTTTCTGACACAATCAGCACATATTTAACGTTATAACATCCCAAAAGCAGCCTTCTTCTTCATCCAGTTCACCTCAGAGACATGTTGGCTTCAAAGCACAGATGGGTCATTAACATATGACTGTTGTTGGGCATAAATAACCCAAAAAATACCTAACACAGCTGGAGTCGAGCACATTCTGAAACACTGAAAACAAAAGAGGCAAACTTATCCAGCCCATAATTTCTGCGGTCAATGGAGGCTGCTGAGCAGTGCTGAGAACTGGGCTGCCTGCTCAGACACAGGAAAATAGAGTTTATAAACCTAAGACCCTCAGGTAGCAAGTTTGAAACTGGTCATTTTAATCCCCCTTTAATTCTGTTTCTTTCACTGCTCTACATTTAAATACTACAAATGCTAATGCACAACACTTTGATGCTAGGAAATAGAATATCCGTAAAGTGCCTTGGAAACATCAGCTGGAAGATGCTGTAAGAGAGCAGAGCCCGACCCTCATTTTCCAAGGAGAGAACTCCAAATTCCAGGCAATTTGCCCAGCCACGACATTTTAGGCAAAAGTGCCACTGGAAAACTTTTTGTGCCATCCCAAATCACTTTTCGCTGGGATGATTTTAACACAGCACCAGCCTTAAGCTCCCATGAAATGAAGGTTTGCCCTGTTTCCTACACAGTGTCTGTGATCCACCCAGCTGTCCCCCCTCATCTGAGCAGTTTGCTGTTCCCCTGTAGGTGACAGTCAGCAGCCATCAGGGAGCAGCTGGAATTCCAGTGCAATCCCACCCCACCAGCTCCTGGCCAGGTGGGGGAGGAACCCATCCTTCCACAAAACTCGACAGAAACTCTCGTAATAACATTTCCTGAGTGCAACCTGGGGAACATTTGGGTGAAGTCATAGAGGTAGTATTACCTCCAAAATGTGTGAAATATTGATAAGGGCCATATTTCTTCATCACATAAAAAAAAGAGAAATCCCACCAAGAGGTACATCGCTATTTAACTGGATAACCACATTCCAAGATACAAAGCATAAAAAGCTCAGAAAACCCCACTTTTTTCTATATATTGTAGAGAGGCGTGTATAACATCAGAGGGCAGTTTGTCATGGCTTAAAAGAAGCTCCATCAAACATACATTTTATTCCCTTAGCAGTTTGTTGACACTGACTATTTCTGTCTCAATTAAGCGACTGACCAGACGGTTTTGCCATTTAGATGGGCAGTGGATGAGAATGAACTCTGACCCATTTAAATTAAGTCTAATATTTATTGTTCCAGGCCAACAATGGTCTGGGGAAGCACTGCCTTTGACCTGCTGGGTACATACAATCATATACATAAAGGAACTATACAAAATAGAGCCTGGATTGTATAAAAGATAAGCCTGTTCCTCTGAGGTTAGGGATTCATATCACAGAAGATTAAATCTTAGATAGGTTTCATCTATAGATAGGAAAATAAACTTGGTGAAGAATTCTATAAATTAGACTCAATAAGGGTCATTATGAAGCCATGTGTATTTTTTAACAGTTCTTCAACAGGGAAAATTAACTCGGCCTTGATCTCACCTTTATTTTATTATCCATCTCCTACCAAGAGCATTTAGAAGAAAAGAATCATTTCTTGCCTTTTTTTTGTTAAACAGGCAATAAAATTGGCATTTTCATGCATGCACACTAGACCTGGTGCGGGTCTTTGCTTGCTTCTAAAACCCTCCTAATTACTGGATGCAAACAGGTAATGCTGGACATAAACAGTGGAATCCCAAGTCTGACACTGGTCTGAAAGGGCTCTTTTCTCCTCTTTGAACTGCACCAACACGCTGTGAGCTATAAGACAAACTGCAGAGAACCTGTAACGTTATATTAAATCTTTGCAACGCTGGATTTCTCATAGTCACAATAAGTTTGATGAGATTAGAAAATAAATCGGCCTGTGGTACCTGTGCACCATCAAACACCACAAAATGGCTCCACTGTACATTGGTACTAAAAAATATTAAACAAATTCCTCTGACCTAATTTTTTAATGTTCTCATAGTTGGCATTATGTATGTATACACACACAAGCACATTTTTCACATATTTAACCAGTAATAACTTTTATCACCACAATTTTGCTATTGATTGCTTCTCTAACAGCGAAATGCATCACAAACAGAAATGAATGAAGCTGTCGAGAAGAAAGTTCTGTAGTAGCTTTACTGTCAGTTCCCATCATAAATAACCATGACATCATATGAGTCTTATCTACGGGTTGCTCTTACTGATCAATGGCATCACTCTAGTAGTGTAAATAGCTTCTAATGTCCCATCTTCCACCTTCAAATAGATTCTGATTATTTATGATGGCTGTTAGGTTACAAGTCTGAGCTGCGGTTTGGATTTATTTTCTACTTACAGCTGCTGTGGATTTCAGGTTAGATAGGATTATTTTTTAGTTAAGATGATGAAATGGGATAGACCTGTCATGGAGCCTAGAAAAACCTTCATCTCATTTACTCTCTGTAGCAATTTGACTGTGAATCCAAAGACCTTAAAGGCTTTTCATTAAATAATTCAAAATGTTAAAACAGAGAGTGCTGGTTACTTTTGCCAGGTTCAGAGCAGCCTAATCAATTTACAGTTAAAAAGAAAAAGGAAAAATATTTTTCCTTGTTACTAAACTACAAAGGAGTTTCATTATGTGCAGAACTGTATAACGTAGCCTTACAAAATTGTCACGAAAATATAACAGCCAACAGAAAAATCTGCTTGTCAGCTTTTCCCATGGTGATCATGAAAAAACTAATGATGTTTTACTCACTCACTCAACAAAAACTATTCACCCCCGGGCTAGTCGATATTTGGAAGGATGATATAATCTCTATATTTCTTATGATAATGAAAGTCATGTCTTCCTGAATACAGAGCTCCAGACATTTATTTTTTTTAATATCTATTGCATTCTCATACCCCAAAATGGATCTTGTAATTGAGAACTGGGACACACAGAACAACAGCACACTGAGAAAAAAATGCACACAGGTTTCCACTTGCCACAACAGATTAGGGGGGGTCAATGGCACGCTAACTAATTCATTATTTAAATTTCCAGAGTCAAGTTCCTCTCTTGCATTGCATTTAGCAAGTGCACCAAGCTGACGGGCATTCTTGGGAGAACGGGTCATTTTTCCCAGCATCAACAATAATTAATAAATGGTTAGTGTTGTCTAGCTCATTTCTCTAAAGAAAACACCCTAATGACACTGAGGGGAAAATCAATAAGGATAAAAATGCAGCAGTGATAAATATTCTGCTACTCTTATCCTTTGGTGACCTTCTGAGGGGCTTCAGATTTAAAGACTCATCCCACTACAGTATTTTATTCCCCTCTTTACCATAGTTCATCAGTTAATATGTAACTCTGAGCTGATTACAACTTATCTGTAAATGTCTTTTATGTAACAGCAGTGCACAAGCCCCTCAGTGGAACAAACCTGGCACATTTTTTTAGCTCCCCTTATGGCAATTTAGTTGCAAATGATAAAAAACTCGTGATGGTATTTGGTGTGATAACTTGACAATGCAAAGATCTTTGGGTTTGGCCTGAAAGAATCCAAAACACGCTCCAATCTTTGCATCTGGGTGACAAGCACTTATTTTTCCATCCAGTATTTCCTCCTTAAGATTGTTCTGTTTGGTGAGGAGCTGTTGTGCTCAGAACAGCGCACACCTCCGAGCGCTGCCTTGCCTCGGTTAAAGAGTAACCACCGCACCAGAGGTCACCTGGAAATGGAAAGTCTTTAAAACACGCCAGCAAAATCACTGTCTGGGCTGGAGGCTTTCAAAAGACAGTTTAGTAATCACCAATAAAACCCTGATGGCACTTTTCCAGTCCCTGCTATTGTTTGAGCTTACAGAAGTACGCGGCGATAGCATCGTTTTCGCGCGTCCCCTCTCCCACCCGTGGCAGACTTTCCCCTCTTTTTTCTTTCCCAACACGATAATCTATTTCTTGTGCCTTAGGTGAAGTTAAAACCTCGGCGGGGAGAAGGAGGGAATGTGGCTGCTGGGCGCTGACAATGGCTGTTTTGTCACCGCCAGGCGCTGGTGGCCATCAGGAAGCGTGGACGAGTCCAGCCACTCGGTGCCAGGGTGGATGATTTATTGCCTAAGTGTCTTCGGTGGCAATTGGACCCCTTCCCGCTGTCACTCACGCCTTGCAAAGATTTGGTCCTAAAGAAGAGGTTCCCCCCTGGTCTAAAGAGATTACAATGCTTGTCATAAAGTGTCTTTTAGCGGAGGGAAATGGGTATGAAAATGGGTAAAGAAAGGAAACAATCGGAAGAGGAGAGAAGATGGATGTTCTGTAACCTTTTCTCAGAGACCCATTTCTCCTTCTTTTTCTCCTGTCTTTAGCAGGTTTTTGTTTTGGCTGATGACAATGCGTAATAGCCTGATAAATTGATTTTGTGAGTCCCCTTTCTCATCTCCTGAGAAGACACTAACTCGTTGGGACTTCAGAGGGCTCTCGGAGGCAGGAGACAACAATTAGTTTGTTGGGGATGTCAGAAAGGAGCTTCAAAGTTTTGCCAGGAAAAATCCTTTCTGACAGATCAGTGCTGACAACGTTGGCAGCTGCTAGGAAAAGTGGAGCTAGAAACTCCCTCTGACTCTCAGGAGCAGGGAAAAATTGCAGGACATTAACTCTGTACAGTGGGTTGGGCACTGGAGCTGTTGCTTTTCACTGAAGCATGTATGGCAATGACTAAAGCTTTCCACCAGATGAAAGAAGAGTAAGAAACATTTAAAATCAAGATTTTTCAAGGTTTTTGGTTTGTTGTTTTGTTTTTTTTTTTAACAAAACTTTAATACATAACCTTTAAAAATTTCCACAAAATCAAGAAAGCACATCATAGCAAGATATGCTTCTGCAGAGTTGAAATAATATTTCAACTGAAATAGTCTTTATAATTGTTTTAAAAACTCATCCTAGAAATACTGGTTTATGTTTTAAAAGTGAAACTTCAAAATGGTCAATTTTTTTTTGCCTCTTGAACAACCAAGAAAATCCTTCACGACTTTCTGAAAGCTCTTAACACGTCAAAACCAACTGCATCGAGGTATGCCTGTGTGCCTCCCAGGACAGCAAGCCCCGCAGAAGAGCTCTGTGCATAAAACCTCCTGAATTCAGCAATCTTGACTTTCTAAGCCTGGAGATACAAACATCAGCCATTTCCTTAAGGGAGAAGCACTGGTCAGCACAGGCTCGCTGCAAAGAAGCCACTAGAACCAGTTTGTTGACACGTCACAGATCCAGAGGGAGGCTGCGTTTCACAGGTTTTGGGGAGGAGGATCTGACACCGAAACCTGGCAAAGGCTTTGTGAACTTCCACAAAAGAAGCTGGGGACAATTAGTCTCCATTAAATTGATAGGGTCACGTTACACAATACAACTGCATTCCGGGAGAAGGGCATTGCACATGCTGATATGGGCTCTGGCACATCTGTTGGTTCCCTTATATACGTTATGAGATGCAAATACTTATGTTTTGTTTCACCACAGCTAATATATATTTTCGCTGTTAAGTGGAAGATGCCTAATGTTGTGCTTATTGGTAAATTTTCACATAAACACATGCTCTCCCCTGTGCCATGATTTTACTGGAGATCTCAGAGAAGCAAAAGTAGCTTTTCTTTAAAAATTTCTAGGAAAGATAAACTCTCAACACCAACGCACCTCTGTGATAAATCAATAAAAAATTATTTTAAAAACTTTAGAAATCTTTTATCTTTATCATCCTATACCATACAGTATATTTGACACAGGTTGGTACCTACACACCTTATTCTTCCTCTGTTTATTTCCTTGATAAACTGCAGTGAGCTGGGAATAAATCACATCCTGTCGGAACTGATCCTGCACAAAGAAAGCTTGCACTGAACTGAACTGATTTGAAAAGGAAGAGGAGGGATGAAGTGTATCAATAAGGAACTAAACCAGACCTTTCAAACTCGGGGAGGAAAGGACACGTTGTACATCCAGTAGTTACAGCCAATTTCATGAGAGTATAAATTGCTTTGCCGAAAATCTCTTTAGGTGCATTAATGCTGTGGTAAAGACACAGCACTGGAGTAATAATTGCACAGCCATTTGCTGGCTTTTAAAATCACATCAGTCCAAATAATATCACCCAGAGTTATACATCCTGCTAGAAGCAGCCTACTAATATCACACACAACAAAGGTTCAACAGCGTTGACTAAAGCCCAGATTATTGGAAAGGTGAGACAAGTCTGGTGTGAGAGCTGCAGACAAATTTAGGCCCAGCAGACATTTCTCAGTCCATTGCCTGTTTCGAGCTGTTACTGGGAGGTGAAAGAGAATCAGGGTATGCAGGAAAAAATGCCCCTCGAGTGGGAGAGAAAATATGTTTTTTTCTTTCAAAGATACACTAGAACTCAATCAGGCTATTAATCAAATAGATAAAACTGGCACTTCAGCCCCTGCCGCTAACAGAACTCTGTGCAGTAACAAAACCTTCTCAACACACCAGGAGACTCTTAAAATTCAAGCACTCTCAAACTTAGCAGCACCCCTGAGAGCCACAAATTGAGAGAAATTAATTCTGTGCCTCTGCACCCCTCATTACCAGGAGAGCTGAAGTAGGTCAAATGCAAGTTAATCTCTTAAATTCCACTTCTGTACACGGATGTTAAAGCAGCCATTACTTTTGCACTGGCAAATGTCTCCAGGCTAAAGTGCAGAACTTTAATAAACCACAACAGGTTGGTATTGAATATAATTCCAGGTAAATGCCTGAAACTTTTTTTTTAAACATTTTAGTGTTGTCCCCTGAAATGCCCACCTCGTGCATCGCTGTAACAAGCATGATTGAAGGGTTTAGCTGCACCTAAACGACCATTTGTGATAAACACTTCATTCTTTTGGAATTAGTAAATGTGCATGAATGTTAAAACAACTTATTTTTTCATGTCAAACATGAAACAACAATGCCAAACAGAATAGTGTGCGAAAGATGATGCCGGGAGAGAGGCAAACGTGTTTTAAAGGCAACAAGCCCCTCCTGAATGATGCAATAACCCCCTTCACACAGCAACACCTATGCCAAGAGATGTCTAGCAAAATTTAAATGTTCCAGCCCTCATTTCAGTCCACATTATGCAAAGGTGGTTCAGGTGTGGATTTACAAGTGAACAAACACCTTTGAAATCCAGTCTGGGCTCTTTACTGACAAAACCCACCAACACTGTATTTTGATTTTTTTCTACTTGTGAATCAGTCCTGAGAGCCTTTTAAACTGCTTTCCTAAGGAGCACCATCATGGGTAGAAATACAAGAAGCTGGTGCTACTCCTGTCAAAACCAGTGGCAAAACTGCCTTAGGGTCGTGGTCTCAGCCCATGCAAATGCTCCCACACAAGGTATCGTGTTCATCTCAGAGAGTTACTCTAATAGAATTGTGATTTTGAGGTCAGATACTTCATCAGACCTTGCACACAGCTCCTGCTGATGCCAAAGGGAATTGAATGCACGGGAAGAGCATGTTAGATTTTCTACAGCTGCTTCCCTTCTTCTGCTAAGTCATCCGTGGGTGATGTCCCTACCGACAGTAGCAACTCCATGAAAAACAATATATGCTTCTCCTAAGCATTCCAGATTTACATCATAAACCCTGGAAAGACTCACATATCTTCAGGTCAAAGCCATACCTCAGTATGAGCTGGCCATTGCACATTTCTCCCTGCTCCTAATGCATCTTCAGAAAACACCGTTTGTCAGAAATTTCAGCTAATCATCTCCAGCACCAGCCTAAGTTCAGTAGCTGTCTACAAATGGTGGAGAACTTACAAAGAGAATACTCAACCAGCAAAACTTCTTTAATATATTTGAAGAAACGAAACAAGTCCAATGCCAAAAAAAAAAATAAAAACCAAAGAAAAAGAGAAAGAAAAATAAACTACAAAAGAGGATTTTTATATTGTGATAAATACTAGTAGCTTTTTGAAATATTGTTTAATGACTGCAATAATATAACGCTGAAAATCTGCTTCTACATACAGCCTGCACATGCACAGGGAGCCGTAGATTTACTGCCATGATCATGTGTTAGACAGTTGTGTTGATTCCTCCATATCTTTAGAAGCAAGTAACAATGACAATTTTTGGAGGTAATAAAATTCCCCGTGTCTCTCGCATTAATGTGTTTCTATCACTAACTTCTCACACGCATTTGGAAACAATCAAGTTCTTATTTTAAGAAGCCTTAAGATAAGGTATCTGTGAGCTCTGCACTTGGGGTAATTGATCACATTTGTTTCCTGTACAAAGGTTCGACTCCTCTTTCCCTTAAACTTGGCGTGTTTCTCATTACCCTGTGCCTTGTTAGCCCGGTGGAAATGTTCTGCCGTGGTGAGTGAAAACAGGACGATGCTATTACAGACCACATCTAATCAGGGATGGCAGCCCTTCCCCATCCCCAGGATCCGAGCACCCGGAATCCGCTCCGCAGAGCCCTCCGAGGGAAGCAGGTACGTGCTGCTCTCCTGGCCACCGGTCCAGCAGCACTTCTGGCCTCCAGGCTGGAGTCCTACAAGGTGGTTCTGCTTCAGGAAGGGACCACAAACCCCAGAAGAAGATAGGAAGTGCACTCAGTCTGTTTTTCCTTCTGATGATAAGAGCGTTAGCTTTAAATTCAAGAAGCATCTTTGCCTTAGTTGTCAAATGCCACATGGTAGCACTTGTCTGCAAGGGGGTTTTTAACTTCACAATACAACAGGGTTTACTCAAAAACAGCCCTGTTATTCACACAGCATTTAAAAAAAAAAAAGCTATTAAATTTGCTCACAGCAAAAGAAAAAATTAGGTTTTTTTCATGGTCTGTCTTTACATTGGGTTTATTATGTTGGAGTGGATCATACGCTGCTTACGTTACAGGAAAGTCATGGCGCTACATCTACTTTTACCAGCAGAGAATTTGTCCTCATTTATTTTGATTGAAAAACTGCTGTTATGTTACATTGTAAACGGACTGGTCCTGTTGCATGAAAAATGTGCAGTGCTGTATTTTTAATTTCCTCTTCTTTGCATTCCTTCTCCCCCTTTCCTACCAACAGTCGGAACAAGAAAACTTGAGCATTTACCAGAAAGACAGAGAAGCAACTTTACCTCTAAACTCAAAGCCATGTTTGTACATGAACCAGCAGGGAGGATTTTAATCAGGCCTTGCTGGCTCCGAGAAATCACCTACGGACAGCACAAAACTGCTGCAGGAAGAGAGGCTGGGAGGAGGCAGGCTTTAGGGGCATTTCATTTGACTTGCTATAGACTTGTTTCTTGTAATATCTCATTTAAAGAGCCAGGGAGTTTTTACCTACTGCGAAAATAGCTTGTAACAGCCTTTAAAATTCTTGCAGCTGGCCAGGTTTGGTACTCCAAGGTAAAAGTCTCTTGCCACTAAGGGATCTGCAATGCTTTCACTAAGTGTTCTTATATTCAAAAACTAAAGCTGAAGTTATTATTAGCAACACTATCTTCATCTCACTGAAGTTAATATTCAGAGTTGGCTACCACTGAAGTATTTCAGTTTAGCAGAAAGCAAATACTTCATTAGGGAAATGTTAAACCCAGTGAGGGATCATTACTGAGTTTAATTGATGGTAAAAAAAATAAAACTACTAAGTGGGAAAGAAAATCCTGTACTCGTAGTGAAAATAGATCTCACCAAGAAATGAAACATTTCTGGCTGTTTCTCCTTTGAATTCCTCGCTTTGCTGAATATGCTTTTCATGCTGTATCTCTGCAGTTCACTGTAATCTACCTAATTTGTTCCCATGCTCTTTCTGGGCTGTCTTTCCTCTCTGACCATCTTGAGAACTTCACACATTGTCAACCTATCATAGGTGAAAGCTTTTGAAGATCTACTACTTTTCTCCAAGCCTAATAAGGTCAGCGACCTTTCAAGCTCTACTATTTCCTTTTCTATCATTAGCCTGATACGGGCATCAGCTACCTCTCAATTTTCTTCATCTCTTCAATGCCTCACTTCTTCCTTTAGACACTGTCTAATTAGGAACTTAATTTCCTCTTCCCTGATGGAGTTTTTGATAATAGAGAGATCCTATTCACCCCTGAATCACAGAGCAGCACTATGATTTCCTGCTCAGGGGTGTCTTCAGGTATGTTAATTAATTTTCATGGTGGCAGCTCTGCCACAAAACCACAATAGAGCAACAGCTCCCGTAGGAAATCCACCGGTGGGGAACAGTCCTGCCCAAACTCAATCAGGCTGAGCTTGGAGCGAAGGAGGACTGCAGTCATGGAAGTAGCCAAGGATGAGGCTTTGATTCCCTGCAGAGCCCGTTTTGCACTTCTGAGCCAGCACTGGGTTCTCTGTGGAAAAGGCACCAGCTTTCACCAGCTTTTGGGAGACTTTGTCACATCCCCATTCCCCAAACCCACCGTGATCCAGGAGAGGATCTGCCCCTGCTCCAGGGCCACGTGCCACAGCCATGACCTGTCCACTTTCCCTACACACAAACCACTGAGAACCTCAGTCACACAGAGGCAAAAAAGAGCCTGAGAAGAACCCAGTATTTTTTTCCAGAACTGAAATTTTTTAAGTAATTTCGAAAAGTGCCCATTTTGTTTTTTTCTTTGCATGAGCAATTATGGGCAAGGGAAATGCATTCTGTGGGAAAATCTTCATGCTAATTTAAAAGCAAAATGCTGTCCAAATAAACAGCCTTTCACCTCTTGCTACACCATTAAGGAAATTTATGATTTGCTCCGTTTTCTTTAGCACTTTTACTGCATTTTTCTTTCCGCAGAGTCACTGGCTGCTCTGCCACGAGCCGTGCCCTTCCTCCCCAGCCAGGGGATGTGCCAGGGCTGCTCTGCCATCCTTAAGGTGCTGAGAAATTTTTGGTAGGAAACCTATAACTCATCTATGCCCACCTCTGCTGGCTTGCATAGCAAGTGCTGGGAGCAGAGTTGTGCTGGGGTTGCTGGCCTTGCTTTAGAAAGATATTTGGCAGCATCTAGCATGTCTGTCTGGGAAATTTGGGCAGTTTCTGCTCAGTGCTTGATGAAAGAGGTGCCAGGGCTGCCCTAGGGACACAGAATTGCCAGAGACAAGGACACAGCCCGGAGTAGATGCTTCCACACCCCTCTCTGGGAGAAGGTGGCAAGAAACAGGAGATCCACTGTGAATTCCCTCCCTTTCTCCACGTCAATGCCTCTTTTCTCAGTTATTTTTTGTGGTTGGTGGTAAACATAAACACATCTATTAAAAAAACCAAAACCAAACCAGCACAGCCTGCAGCCTGCTTGTCTTGTGTCAGGGAAAGTTCCGAGGCTAAACTGCACGATATTGGGGAAGAAGGCAAATACGAGGTTTGCATTCCCCTCGCACTGTCCCTCTCTTGGTCATTCCCAACCTGTTCTCTGACATAACCCAACACAGGACCCGAAGCCCCCAGCAGAAGGCATCACCTCCTGCTGCTAGCACAGCCCCTCCACGCTGGGAGGAAGGAGCTGCCGTGGGCTCAGGCACCGGAGCGGGACTGGGGCACCCAGGGTCCCTGCCCTGCTTGCCTGAGGATTCCCTGGGCTCCTCAGGGCTGGGCAGACACCCTCACGCTCAACATGCCCTCATGCCTGGCAAAAAGCTTGCTCAAAACCACCACTGGCACATGCAGAGGAGATTTGTTATTTCAATATTTTCTTGGTTTTAGTTAGCCTTTTGAAAGCCTCAAAAATTTAGAGGCGACTCCCCCGAAACCCCTCACCAGCACCAAGGCATTCCTTTCCCTCTTGCACACCTATATCTCAAAATGATCACATCCCTTCATAAATTTTAAAATTGATCTACAAATTTTCTTATTAATCTTTTGCCTCTGAACTAAAGCATTCCCTTCCCCAGTGTCAAAACAGAAAACACTTTGAGACCGAGTGGTGCATCTAGAGACGGTTTGTGCCCCTGCACTTCTGTGTTTGTGCATTTTCCCTTCCTTTCTTAAGCCAGGGTTTGAGATTTGAGTTATTCTGCAAACAAGACCCAAGAGAGACACAATTAGACTCCCCTGGAGACTGACCCCTTATAGTGCCCACCTGTAGCCGGACCCAGATAGCATCCCAGTGCAATGAATTAGCACTCTAAGCTGATTAGAGCAGCTCTGCACAACTCTATTTTATTGACACAATGAAGAGAGGACAGAAAAGGGCCTGAAATGAGAAAATCATTTCCATGCTGACTGAATTAAAAGAACAAAAGAGCTCCTTGCAGTTGCAGCATTCAATTTGTCAGAAAAAAAGGAAGCCACTTAATGGATCACAATAGATCTGAGCAGACAGATGAAATTTAAAACTTCGGCATGAGTGCGATTACCAGCTAAACATATTCTCAATCATTTCCTCCATATGCATAATTTTGTTGGATTGTTTACTTGGAGGGTTTGTTGGGGTTTTTTTTCTGCAAAAACACTGCGTGAGATGTTATCTCCTAAGTGTCTTTGCATCCCGTTTTTCCCAGTCCGGAAGGTTGTTGTGTTGGCTGGTAATATATTTTGTTGTAACACAAATTGCACTAAATTGTGGCTGCCTACGTTTCCCTTTCTCCCCTGCCTCTAGAAGTAAATTAATATTTTCAGTGTATGGAAACAAATAATGCAAGATCATCTTATTCCAAAGCAGACCTAAATTGATTATAAATCACATGCATTATTCTGCTCTGCTTCCAGGAGAACAAACGTACTGCAACTCCTATTCTAGCAAAATATATTAGTTTGTGCCACTATAAACAGCCTTCTCATTAAATTTAGGCTTAAGCTAACAGTAATAAGACAAGAATACAGACTATTAAGGGATTTCTTTGAGTGATATATGTAATTACTTACAAAAGAGATATACAATTTACTTTAGCATTTTCAAATCAAAATCTACTTGCCCGTATAAGGAAATATACCTTTAAAATAAAGCTGTGAAATAAATTGGAAACATCGGGATTTTAGGCTCCCTGTCCTCTAATTATGTAAAAGCTCGAATCTGAGTCAGTCCTAATCCAAAAGTGAAAATCAATTGCATGTGTAAAAATATTTGACTTTCCCAGATTATATTTTTATTTTCTACGTAATGAAGTATTAAAAGAAGAAAACAGCAAGCACAGTCCTGAAAGTGCATCGGCATATGAATAACATCACTTCCCTGCACATTCCTTGAAAGTTAAATATTTTGGATTATGGAGAACGGAGCCCTTTTTTTCCTACAAAAAATTTTAAAAGCTTATATCTTGTTACAATATTTACAAATCAAATATCTCTTGCAGACCCAAAATTCAAAACAAAAGCCATTTTCTGAGCCTCATTATGACTTCAGAGTGTCTGAATTCAGATCATTTGCATTGATTTGCCCCTGACATATATTTTTATTTTCTGAGCATATTTTAATCAGTTCACTCAACATCCTTTTTCCTGTTCAGTTTGCAATTTTACCAGCTTGTTTGCATCTAATTTTGAGGTTAAAACAAAAAAACAGTAAAGGAATTATAATTGCTTATAACTCCCCTGTTTTGAAGCTGATACCCCGCTAAAGAAAAAACCAAGCTGAGCACTGGTAAGGTTTACTTCTGCTGGCTGCTATTACTGATTTGACTAAGCATTTCACAGGGGTAAATACCCAAATCATTCGGGGAATGACTGACACAGTATGACATGTGGTTAACAGCCTTACCCTGAGCTTTGCCTTCACAAATCTCACTGATGCCAATGTAACCTTCCAAATATTTCAGATAATCATTTTTCCCCGCTACTCTTAGAAAACTTTTACAGCCACGTCTGAACCGTTCAAAGGACCCCTGACTGGAAAGGTTACTGTAACTATTTCTTTTTTCATCCTTTTTTTTTAATCTCCCAGTTGATTGAGCTAAGAGTTTTATATACACACACACATATATATATATATATATATATATATATATATAAAAAATAAAAAAAGGCCACATATAAAGCTTTGGGATATTTCAGCAAACTCAACGTAGTGTAACTTTGCTGACAGCTTGTCACATTTCACTGACTGTCTGTCTGGGATCCTGCGATAACATCTGCATTCACTCAGGGCGAGAGCTTACCCTAAGACAAAAAAGTGGGTCCTGCCACATAATGCTCCATCATTCTGTCAGTTCTGACATGGCATCTGAATTTTTTTGAATCACTAAACACTTTTGGGACTCTGGTCCTTATTATCTTTCCTTAGTTTCTATACTCGCTCGGCAATGCTGAAAAATGTAAAATGTGCAAACAAGGTAGTGGACGGCTCGGGCTTTTTGTCGTCTAATCCTCAGCCCCTCATTCATGCTCACTGTTAATCTCTTAAGACATTATAAAACTGTTAGACAAAGAAATGTGAATACCTCTGCTTCTCAGCAGAATGGGAGGAAACCAAGGAAAATCTGGATCATGCTAAGCTTTTCTTTTCACCACAGAAATGGTAACTTAAACCTGTTGCATCAAATTATTTATAATTCCCAACACTAAGGCTGTTTTTTTTTTTGTCTTCTTCAGCATTACAGAGCGAGCCTGGCAATATCACAGGAGGAGGAACAGTACTACTGAGCCTTTCCAAACACATCAAATGTATAAGTTACATACAAAAAAATTCTACAAAACCCATCAGAACACGGGCAAATTGGGTTTTAATCCCTCTGCTGGTTTTGTGTTCAGCATGGCACAGGGCTCATCGTGCTGTCAGGGCTGCTGGAGACCACTCTGGGGGATTTCTGTGCTGCAGAAGGACCAGGGGCTCGGTGATGCGGGTTTGATGGTGGGGATGCTGGATGGGGCAGGGCACGGGCGCCTCCAGGCTGGCTGAGCCTTTCCCGGCCGGACGGGACCAGGGCCCCATTTCACATTAATCCAGCTCTGTTTGGAGCCGTCTGCTATTTCAGGTCATCATTTCACTCCTCCTGACTCCCACTGCTGCGGGGGCATTAGCATGGGGACAAAAGCTGCTCAAGCACCTATTCTAAACCCATTCAAACTCAAACCCGCTAAAAATCACACCCAAAATGATACTGTTGCAATCAGCTAAATTTTATTCAGGAATGCTGGGGCTGAAAACCAGAATTTTCGTTTTCTACTTCTACATTGTTGCCATGGGTGGTGGGATCAGATAGTCCAGTCTTAAAAATGCTCCAGAAGCACAAAAGTATTTGAATGCAAATGCCAAACAAGTCACTCTCCCTGAGCTAAATACCTACCACGAGGGTTTCTTTACACACAGAAACTTCTGTTAAAGTCATAATCTTCAAATAATTATTTAAACTATTGTGAAGTCTGCCTAAAACATGTTTTATTCATCCCTGTTTGCATTAGTGTGAGGGAAAAAGGCTTTAATGAGGGAAGTTGAGATGTTGCCTTTTTTGCAACAATGCCAGCCATCAACTTGGTGAGATGACTTGAGAAAATCAGCTTTTGAAAGGGAATAGTGAGGGTCCATATTGGTAGGGGTTGAGCTGCTTTGCCAAGGGTGGAACTGGTGATATTTCAAGCAGAGGGAAGAGTTTGTGGGAAGGAATGAGCAAACTATGTCCACAACAGTAGGAAAACCCCAAGCCTAAAGGAACTGAGGGACGCTGAAATCTTGACATGAGGAGAGCTGAGATAGGAAAGGATGCAGCAGAAAATGAAAATATATGCAGGCACTAAAAGGCAATCAGAACCTGGTCAGCAAACCATGTGCACAGCCAGTGCTGGAGGCACTGAAAAACAAAGTGAGGAAGATGAGGGCCAGATATAAAGGGCAGAGATAGATAGGATTTACAAAACATTGGAAGAAGCTGAGAAGAAGGAAGTTTTTCCACAAGGCTGAACAAAGATTCCTGCTGACTGTAAGGTTTTGGGACAATGTGGAGAACAGCAGCACCAGTCATGAGAGGAGGAGAACAGCGATGAAGGAAGTAAAGAGAAGTGCACAGTCCAGGGTCAGCAGGAGATGAAAATGCAATTTGAGACCACAGATCTACAAACAAATAATAAAAAAGGCCTCTTCACAAAGTCTTAACTGGGGGAAAATGGTAAAATACTGTTCTCTGTGCAAGAGAGGAGCTGTGCTTCAAAGACAAGGCACTGAGCACATCGCTGCTCACCCCAGCCATCAACACCATGTTGCTCTGCAGGCACAGAGGGTTTGGTAGGGGCACTTCTGAGTTTAGCATTAAAGGAAGACAGAAAAATTGTTTTCTCTCCTCCCTGTTAACTGCTCATTTGGCTGCCTACACATGCAGATATTGCAAACAGATGGATGCTAAGACCGGAAAGAAAAATCACTTTTTCTATGTTCACATGCAAATTTTGCCTTAGTTGAAGGTTATCACTAAATCAATACTTACAGTTTACCTTTATAGAATGTTTTCCGTAAATACAGTAATGCTGAAGCTTTCCCATCCCCAAACTTCCATTTTCTCCTCCAGGAGATCTTTACCTTTTTTTTTTTTTGCACAAAATCATTACTACCGTGGTTTTGAAATATCGCGACCACAAATCTCTTAGAAAACACTAACATTCAGATTTATTTTTTAGTAAAGCATCCGCATAGCAAATAGCTACACTTTTGGAAAGCCCATTTGGCCACGTGAGGCCGTTTCAAGAAGATAGGAGGGCGCTGGAGGTTCCTTTTGGAAATCCTGAGCAGCTCCACACCGGGTCTCCAGCACAGCCCACTCTGAGCGTGTTGCCAATACACTTCATCAAGTTAAGACTAAGAACAACACTTTGGGAAACCCACTATACACCAGAGCCCCCTTACGCCGTAGGCTTCACCTGATGAAATGTTATGCTTTTTGTGGGCTCTTTTACATCTTTCCACACTAAACGCGAGGTCTGTGCTTTAAAAGGAAGGGCCACTTAACATTTGTATTTCTTTCCCAAATTAATGAGCATTGTAAGCGCCAAAGTTAGAGCGATCACAAAGGCAGGATTATGACAGCCCTTGTCCTCACTCTTGTGCGTGCCACCTACCATTCAGCCAGGAAACATGAGGGCTGTCACGACAATAAAACTCCATATTAATACTCTCTGGGGTAGAAATACCCCATTAGCCAATTACTGTTTTCTTTTTTTATTTCCAAATAAGTATACTTTCGTATGTATCTGACGAACATATCCTGATCTGCAGGCTCTAGCAAACAAAATACGGGCTTCTTTTTGATTTTTCAAGTTTTGTGATGTCTTTATTAGACCAAATGCCCAGACTGCAACGCTATTGTTAAACATCAAACCTCAGCGCCGTGTCCTCTGAAGTGCATGTGTTCCGCTGGGTTAATAAGCATCTTGCCATACCCCGACTCCTGTGTTCATTTGCTTCTGTTTAATGATGACCATCTCCTCCTGCCCACATGTATGCTCGTCTCTCCACTGCTTGTTGAGCCATCAAGACACACCTTTGTTTCATTTAGTATGCAATTTTCACCTCTGACCCAAGAAACTAGTCTTAGGCTTCCTGAACTTTATTGCCTGTTAATAGACTGCTGGCTCTCTTTTCAGCAGTCATAGAAATGGTGGAGAGACATTTAATTGAAAAGAGGGACAAAGCTAGAGTCTGAAAGGCAAAGTCAGTAGGGTTTAAACAAAAAAAAAAAAAAATCCAGCAATAATATGTTTGAGGAGGTTTGGATATTCTTTACAAGTTCGTGGCTCTTTACACAAATAAGAAAGACATCATTGATTTAATTATCTTCCCAGGGAACAATGGTGTAATACCCTGAATGGTGCTAAATGATTGATCTGGTAATTCATCTTCTGCTAACAGCTATCTATGCATTTTGTTTCTCTCCAGTCCTCAGCCCGATGACATTAGCAGCAATGTCACGGAGCAGTGCTGGGCTTTCATAAAACACCCACAGATGCTCTTTCCTGCCAGTGTTTAGGGACACATGGTTATAATTTTGTCTGTATTTCTTTGTCGTAGATTACTTTTAACTACGTCTGTTCAATTAAAACAGAAAAAAGAAAGACACAGCTAGAGCCCATCAGCTTTATATCAGAAGAAGCCTTTTAATGAAATAGGGAGGTTTAATTTTGTAAGTGTTCTGATGAGTGCGAGATGCCTTTATGTTTTTTCAGAAGTTCTGTTTGGTGAATCGTTAGGAAAGGACATTATTACAGCATAAGGATATTATTGTACACAGAAAGGCATTATTAAAAGTGATTTATTGTCCCATGTTAGGAAACTTATAGGAAAAGTCTGATAATATATTAAACTTGTTTATTATGGACTTCATATAATTTTTGAATAATGCCGCTTTTTCTTTTGACAAGAGCAATAAACTCTGCTGATATAGACATACGTTGATTATCCCAAGTCAACTGTGTTGCTTAAAGAAACATGCCCAAACAATCAGCTTCTGACAGCTGCATCTCCTGTTATTTACAATAGCCATCACAGTAATAACTCACCATTTCTATATTAATAAGGCAGTGAAATTTATTATGATGGTATTGAAAAGTTATTAAGTACTGCATCCCAAGTGACAAAGTACCACAGCACTGTCACTATCCAAAAGCAGTTGCCCATCCATCACAAAGCTTTCCAGATGGTCCTGCATCTTTATCGCTCCCAGGTTGGTGACATCACCTGTTCACCCACTCAAAATTGATGATGAAAGCAAACAGATCTATCTTACTTACATTTACCAAATCAATTTAATTTTACAGGCCGTGGCTTAGTGACATATTGACTGTTTTCCTTAATGGCATCTACTGTACTTAATGCAAAGAACTCATCTTTGAATCCTGGCTTGCATAATGTGGCATTTCATAATAAATTTTTTATAACATATTTATTTAATGGGAAGAATTATGATTGTTTGTCAGTTCTATTAGATGCAATTATTATTCTCTTCAGTTTAATATTTTTTATTTTTCTTTCTGATGTTGTCTTCCTTAATGGCTAAATTCAATTTACCAGTTTTGTCTTTTAAAGGGACGTCTGGCATATCTCATTTATTTTTCTGTGTAATTTGATAATCTCAAATCTACTCCAATACCAGCTTTTGTCTCTATTAATTTAGTGTTCTTACCTGCTTGGACAGAATGTTACTGAACTCAAAATCTACCTTTGTGGTGTTTAAATAAATAAAAATCTCTTTGTTCTGAAGAGTAATAAAAATTCCTGAAACATCCTCTCGGTTCTGCTCTGAAGAAGGTAACAAAACTTCCTTCTCCCCTTCCCACTTGTAAGTCCACTTGACCCTTATGGTTTCACTCTGCTTCCCTCAGGAGTTAATGCTCCTCCTGATTAAATTAAAACCTCAGTGGCTTTGTGGGCAATACACACACAGACCTACAGAGAGGTTTCTGTGGCTTTAGACCGTGCCATGAAATGTGCGATTTCCTGCCCTCAAGGTCAAGGACACAGTGGAGCATCCAGTGTGGGTGGAGAAATAGTCAGTTCTACACAAACCATTCCAGGTTTCATTGAGACAAAAGCTTTTGTGAGATTTTACAGCTGTGCCACACCAACAGCTGCTCAGCCTCCTGCCCTGGCTAAAAACCTCTTCCTGATGCTGTTGCCATGTTGACCTTGGGCTGGCTCAGAGCCTCACCAGCCACCCGAGCACAGCCCCAGCACCAGAGCCGGCTCAGGACAGGGGTGAGAGGCACCTCCCTTCCAGCAACCACTGCAGCCTCTCAGCTTCCTTGTGGGATGTCGATCTGAAGGTTTTCTGAGAGCAGCTGCCCTGGCCAGCCAGGGAAGGAGCTTTGCAGATCTGGTGCTCCCCTTCCAGCGAGAGGCAGCTTTGCCTGACCAAGGGAAGGTTGTGGTCTTTGTCCAAAAGAACAAAGCGTCACACCCCACCAACCTCAAGAAAGACTCAGCATAATCACATTAATCAAAGAATTGGAGGAATTGAAGAGTGGAAGTAAGGAATAGTAAAGAAAGACAACACGGACTAACGCTGAACGATCTGCCTTGTCCTCATCCTCTTCCATCCACACAGAACAACCCAAAGGACCAACAGCTCCCCTTTGCTGTCAATACATTTAATTGAAATGGAATGACAAGTCCACCTGCTCGTATCTTGCTATTCAAGGACCTAATATTTGCTCATTTGCAATTATAAACTGTGTGTTCTCCGGGCAAGCGGAAAGCTGGTGATAAGCCCAGGGAGATGGTTGGAATGTGGTGCTGACATCCACTCTGAGGGCAATGCTCTGCTCATGAAGCAGCATCTGCCTGCCTTGCTGCAGGGACTCCTATTGCTGCAGCAGTGTCTGACTCAGGCACAGCCTCACCACAAGACCCAGATGCAAACAACAGAAGAATTCAGACTGGTAACACTTGCAGCAATGTCATTTTTGTACACAGCTCTGGAGGGGCTGCCTCAAGCACCCTCGTGCACACTCACCCCAGGCAAGACACACGGCATGAACCCCATCCCGTGTGCACCGAACACCGTGTCCCTTACAGAGAGCTTAACACAGCAGCTGAGCACGTGCTTAACTCAAACACCTGGGTAATCCTGTTGATGATAAGCTCGTGCCTAAGTGCTTTATTGGACTTGAGCCAGAGTGCTCCATGCCTTGCAAAGCTGAGCTCCAACCGGGATAAAACATCACCTATGTGCTGAAGACAAGGTAAGGATGTCACCCCCACCTGCAGCTGCCAGGAGTGGATGATCTGTTGATCTGGGGGAGAATATGCTCTCTGAGAGACTAAGTTGGTCTTGTATTGATCAAAAAGCAGCCCCACCTCCCACTATAAAACAAATCATTACCTTTTAATTCCAAATAACAGAATAACCCACATCCTTGTTTCTGCTTTTGCTTCAATAATAATAATTTTGCAAAAATCCCTGGAGTCTCTATACTGCTGAAATCCATATGCAAGGAGAAAACACAGGCAAGGAATCTGTGTTATTCTTCCCTGCTTTCCAACCACCTGGCTGAGTGTGGTGCTGTTTTGCACGTTAATGCTGTTGAAAACAATTCAGGAAAAAGCCAAGATTTGGTCTGTAAAAGTCACAGACCAGTGGCAGTGTGAAAGTGTCGGACAACAGCAGAAAATCAAGGGTGTTTTTTATTTAACACTAGGACACACTCCATATCCCAAAGAAAAATATTCACAAGTGATGAAGTCTTTGTTCCTTCTATTTTTCCTTTTCGAAAAAAAACATTATCTACTGCTCTCTCCCAGAGTGACTTTCCTGACTACAAGGCAGTCATTTCCCCCAGCACTGTCACTGTTTATTGAGAATAGCTTAACTCGAGTTTTAAGATGTGTGACTTGCGCACATGAAGTTATTTAGAAGACAAGACTTTTTGCTCTGTTTTTACTAAAAACAAAACAAAAAAACTGCTGCTTTCAACATTCTGGCATAGATTTTTCCAAAGAAGGACCCAAAAATAGGGGCTAACATCTATACATAGGAATTGTTTGGTATCTCACACTGATTACAGTAGAAGATTTTGGATGCTAAGAAAACCAAGCTATTGGTTTAGGTGCTACAACCCAGATTTGGGAGCATATATATTAGATTTCATCTCTAAAAGCCTATACATTTTTTTTTAATGTATTATTTAATTTTCATAGCGATATATGGTACACTTAGACCCCAGAATCTCAAATAAATTTAATTTTTAAAACTGCCAAAAGAAAGCAAAAGAGTGCAGAATTAAAGCTTCAAACTGCAACTATTCCAGTCGCTACAAACTAGTGGGAATCTTGTACTCCAGAACAATTTTTAGGAAGCTGTGCGGTTTTCTCCAAGGACTCACATGAAAAATGTTAGAGGAGACATAAATAAATAGCCAAATGGCCTCCTAATTTCCATTTAGAAGTAATAGCATCAGCTCAAGCATACTCTACCAAATATGAGTTGTTTTTCAGCCTCACTGGCATGACAGGAAAATACACTCTGCTCTATAAACAGATTATATGCTGCTTTATAAAGCTCTAAAATGTTTTTTTACTTCTGTGACAGGTTTGATTTATTAGAGTTTATTGCTCCTGGTTTTGCCCTCCTAGCAAAGAAATAAAAGTTTAGGATCAGAAGAGCTGTGAAGAATTTGTTCTTATGAATGAGACTTTGAGTTTGCTAGAGCAGCAAGAGGCCTGAGTTTGGATATTGGCTGTCCTCTGGTCGAAGGTAGGTGCGTGCGCTTTGGCGACCCACTCAAAGGCTTGCTTTGAAATACTCTCCCAGTTGTTTTTCATAGCAGGGCATGAACCATGATGAAATCACTAAATTCGTGTTCCCTCGCTTTTGTTTAAAAAAAATTACTGCCATCCCTTAAAAGCTTGTTTTCTTTGTTGATTAAGCAGCAGTCAATTTTCCCTTTTCAAACAAGCACCGAGCAACAGCCTCCCGACCCCCTCGGATATTCGGGCTGCCGGCAAATACTAAAACCCCAGTGACAAACTGCAAAAAAGCTCGACCTCTCCCCTTGTCCGGTGACCCCCTGTTCGATTTGTACTTTAGCTAACCAATACCTGATTAGATAATGCTCAGCCCTAGCCCCACAAAATGAGATAAAATTCAAATTTATGGCTTTTCATTTAAACTGATCTACAGCACTCTAATCGTGACCCAAGCACAACTATATCACAACAAATTCTCTTTGTCCCACAGCGTGTTTTATGGCTGAACTGTATAAATGGACACAATAGACATTGTTTTCTTGGACTTGCTCTGACAGAACTCTGTGTTGATCCCATAGGGAGTCTTGCTATAGGGGAATGTAGGAACAGGCTCCATGAAATTCCTCAGCCTTCTGCAGAAAATTTTTCTTTATCATCAACTGCCTGGCTGCAGAATTTAACAGCAGCAGTTCCTCCAGCTTCCACTTCTCTCCCAATGGCTACAAGCTAATCCCACTATCAACTCAGATGGATGTCACAAAAACTGGAAGTCAGAAATATCTCACAGCTGGAAATACCCAAAACTATGACAACCTTTTGCAAGGGAATAAAAACGTCTTCTGTAAAAATGTAGTTACAGTCCAAATTTGTGTGCAACTGTAAACTCTTCTCTCCAAGGTGAATGTAGGGTTTTCAGTTAGTTTTCTAGTGTAAGACTTTAGACTACCTAGCAATCCTAAACAATTGCAAAAAAGGAGGAAATGTTTCATAACAAAATGGATAATATATGTAGCATCAGAAAAAGGCTGAGGAAGATGCTCATCTTTCCTTCCAAAACTATTTTAATATGTTTATGTTTTCCTCAGAAAAAGTCTTCCTTCTTCATCTTTGAAAGCCAAACACCATTGTACATTCAGTGTTCCACCTTAAACTCAGATCAAATTAAAAGATTGATTTTTTAAATAACTTAATCATCCTCTCTGCAGCCACGGGGGAGTCTACTCAAGAGGTAAGTACACAAATAGCAGCAACGGTGCAACCCCACTACGCATTTCTTGGAGCACTGCACACAAGAAATGAAGAAATGAGTAAGCCTGGACACAGCAAAACACTTCCTTTGGCCTGTGGGACCAGGAGTAGCATGAGCAGGTTGGGACATGCCTCCTTCTGAAGCCACCAGACACAGCTGACCTCTATAGTACCATTAATTATTCTAGGAATTACAGGTAATCAAACACAAGAGTATTGTGTCACAATCTACATCAATGCAATTCACTCATCAAACAAGTGTCATTGTGGAAAGATTTTAAAACCTCTCATGCTACAAAGTCACCTAAAACCCACACCCAGCACCACGCAGAAACTTTGGTTCTATCCTTCCTTCATTTAAGATTGAAATGAAATTTCACCTTGATTATCAGCAACAGCAGAATGAATTCTCATTTGTTAACTGACTTGTTGGCACCTGGCTGGATGTACACCTTGTTTCTCAAAAGTGCCCATTTAAGCAGAAAACAACAGCACCAGAAAAGCTTAAATTTCCAAGACCATACTTAAAACTTAATAAATGATACTTTTCCTCACCATTGTTTGGCACTGCCTGAGCCCAAACACCAGTATCATCATCTTTCCCTGTTTAATATCCAAAGCACACACCCAAGGAAGTGGTAGATTCCTGAGGAGTGTGATGATGAGCATCTGGAGTGGAACGAGCATCAGTAAAGTGTTCTCCAGCATTACCAGGTCCCCCCACACCCCTCCTTTAGCCCCAGCCATCCCTGTTTGCCATTTTACTCACTACGTAAACTCTGCTAACCAGCATTTCTTTGTCTCCCTTCAACTACAGTAAATGTATTTAATCCGCTGGTCAGAAAAATATTCCTTTTCAAGTTCCTCTGAGCACCACAGAATACTTCTGAGTGAGTGACCAAATTGCAGAGGGACTTGACTGTTGATTTTGTGTGATTTTGCTCCAACACTTTTCAATAGCTTGCCCCAGCTGTCCCAAATAAATAACACTATTCAAATGGCACGAGTTCTGGAGCTTGAAAGGGATTCAGGCTGCCAGCTGGGCTTCCAGCACTATCAAGATATTCATTTCTTGTCTGGATATCACAGACCCCAAAATCTTAAATATTTCAAGCAGGAAAACCAGTCTCTAATATCACAGCATATCGCCAGCATCCAAGGGTGTGAAAATCTAGATGGGTTTCCCTCAGTCTTAGTGGGGTGATCCTGTCCTACACCACTTGAGTGTCCAGTCCAAAATACCCTAATTTTGGAATATGTTAAACCTGCAAGTACAGCCATGTATCAACAGTTTTGTTTTAATTTCTGTTATCAATATTTGAGCTTAATTGTGGTGTGGTTAAAGGTCAGATTTTATGGTTTCCTGGTGCCTTTTTCAAATAATAAAGATTTCTCACCAGCAATTATATTGCATCACAGTCTGTTAACTCAAGAGAGTGCTGCCAAGTCCATGATTTCTCTTGACACTATTCTGTCACATTGTCACAGGTCTCACAAGAGTTTAAACAGCTGGATGGAAAGTTCGAAATGAACTCCGAGTGTTTATGGATAGTTCAGACCAAATCAAGCTTCCATTTTCCACCATATCTGCAAGGCTCCGCTCCACAACGAAATTCCATTTTTCCTGGGAAAATGAACTCCCGTGTCTCCAGAGGTCAGGCGTGCCCCTGAGAGCCATGCAAGCCCTGCACGGCTCCCCTTATCAGAAACCAAAGGAAACGTACAGATGGAAAGCAGAGATTGTGCTCTGTTCCTACAGCACATTGTTAAATCGATGAATAAAGCCATGCAGGAACATTTGTTACATCATAGCACAACAGCAGCACCACCTGATGTTTGAATCCCTGACCTGACCATGGACCAGGAGCTCAGACAGATCCACAGTGATACCACAGTGAGGAAAATGTTGCCCCCAAAGGCAGGGAAAGCAAGATCCAACACCTGTACTTGCGAAAAGAGCCCATGAGCTCCTTCAGGAAAAGGATTTCCCAAAGCACCTGCAGAAGTAACATGAACCACACCACTCCCATGTGTGCTGGGTATGGCACCAGCATCCAAACCTACTTCACCAAAGGAATGGCAGAATTCCCACTAAGTTAAATGGCAGCAGGATCAACTCCCCAGCTTTTGAAGGCCCCTAGTAGCACAAGGTTGTTCAATAGCAATTTTAGCCATGCAACATTAGATTTTAGAGCTATTTTAATAATTGTTGCCAGGAAGTGGCAAATCACAACCCTGAAAGCAGCTCTCAGCTTCATTTCAAACCTATAATGCAGTGATTTTGCAAATCCCTCACCCAGAGACATAATGCAGGACTATCCAAGACCTGATTAAAGATGGTACAGAAATGTTCCAACAACACAACTTTTTCCTCGCTTTCCTCAAAAGAAGCATCACCTGCCAATATCCACCCAGACAGATTTCATGCATGAAGAGCAATATTAATTTCTGACTTTCTTCTTTTTCAATTTACACTCGTCTCCATCCAGAAAACCCCAAAAGGCCACAAAGCAATTTGTGCACATAAATATGCTTTGGCTGCCACAGAATAAGACTCATATCCTGCAAATATTTCTGTGTTTATAGACATACAAGAACTCAACAGACTGAAAGAATGTACAGCATCTTACCTCCCAACCGTAACTGGGATCTTTCAGGTGTGGCCGCTGCTCTCCTACAAAAGGGCCAAATTTTTCCCCTGCTTCAATCTTCCTTTTGGTCCATATCCCTAATCCTGCTCCGGGAATGTTGGATTCTCGGAGCTCAAACTCTGAAGGAATGGGAATGTCATCAGGAATGTATATTGGAGCCTTGTAAGGAGAGCTCTCTTTTGGTGTGAAAGCTTCACTGGAGGTTGCTGGGGAAGACGGCTCTTGGATGCTGATGGATGTTGGACACTGGACATTTGCAGCCTCTCCATCAGCTTCTGGCACTTCCCCCAAGGGAAGCTCTGGAAAGCTTTCATACAAACATTCATCACCTGGAAAAGAAAGCCAAACAGTAGGATTTGAAACACCCTGACAGATTTTGCACATGAAACCCTTTCAGCCTGCACATGGAATGGAAGGGACAGTTTGGGAGACTTCACCGATCACTAATCCTGCAGCAGAGCCTCACCCTGGACACAGCTGAGCCTTTTCTCCAGTGTAGGCCTAGGGGTAACACAGTGTTTCTCAATATTCCTGACATCAGAAGTGGTTTGCATCACCGAACACAGGCGAGGGAATTGCACACAGATGTTAAGGCAGGCACACCCCATTGTCCAGCCGGGTCCGGATACGGCGCTGCGCCCCACACATGCTTTGAAATTACAATTGAAAGCCAGCATTACATGTTACAACTGAAATCTAAGAGAAGTGAAAGGCAGGAAAGCTTCACTGCTCTTTCAGAGAGACAGATTGAACCTAAAGTAGCCAAAATTAAGTTTGATGGCCTCCAATTAGTCTTCAGAGAAAGGATCCAGCCTACCACACAACTCTTGGCAAGAGCTTCAGCTGATGTAAATCAGTGTCTTACCACTGACCTCCAAGAAATGCAATGGTCTAAAATAAGTTCAGGATCCAAACAGCACCTTATAGAGAACATGAACCTTCTCCTCTTACAGTTGCAAAAAAACCTGGGGCAGATCCAAAACACATTAAAAAAAAAATAAACCTTCATCTCTGGGGCTTAGCCAGCAAACAAAAAAAAAAAGCAAAAAAAAGAAAAACTCACTATTTTTGACAGCCTAAAATGTAAGACTGATTATAAATTCCTTTTAGTCAGAAACTCTGAGTTACTTCAGCAGGGGCTTTAGCTGCACCAGCAATACAGTGCTCGACCCAACAACACATGCAAAAGGAGCAAAACAGCAAAACTAACCAAAAAAACCTTCTTTCCTATTTATATCCATTTAACTTATTCATGTTCTTGGGTTTTTATGCACACCAGAGCTCCTTCCACTTAATTCAAACCTAAATAGGAGGTGAGAATACTGTTCTCCGAGGACTGAAACTGAGAGATCAGGTATTTAAAACCTGAGCTTGAGGATATTTGCATAATATGGTCGGCCCAGAAACAAAAGCGTTACACCGGGCTTGGCTTTCAGAATGACTCTGTTTCAGTGAAGAAACAGGAAACTTTAAAATGTTCTTTCAATTTCTTGCTCATTTAAGAAACTATCCATGGTAGATTAGCACCGTATGCCTTTTCCACTGGAAACTGGTCATAGCCCATTGTCTCTCACATCTTTGTTACATATTATCTCACAGTTTTATGTCTGTGCTTTCATGCTTCTGGTACTGCCTAAGACAAACACTGGGACATAACAAATCATTGGAATAGATTGCTCCCATCACAGGACTGGCAAACTGGATTCTTCATCTGTGAGCAATTTATTCACAGCCATGAACTGTTTTTCTTTCTTTTATGTGGCACTGGCTATGACCTCATACATGTCACAGGAAAGTTCAGCTACCCGTCCCCTCGGCCTCCGGTTTGGCAGACTCCGCCTGCACTTTAACAATTGAACCCAATATTGATTAGTTTGTCACTTTCCTAATACCTGGCATTCTGAGAAGTAGAAAATCTTGACTGACTCCACCATTTAGCTGAGAAGGACACAGCGAGGGATTTTCCATTGCTTATGGTTCAGGAACCCTACCTGTCATAGCTGACTTCGGCAGTGATGCTCAAGGGCTCGTGAAAGCGCTGGTGCAGAGAGCTTGCTCTGTGCCTACCACTTATGAGCCCATGCCATACCTTCCTGCCCCCAGCACCACTTATCTGGGACTCCAAAGGACAGGAAAGAGGGCATGGAAAGGACAGAGACACAGCTCCACCTGGATGCCACCACTCACTTTGCCCTGTACTGAGACAACCGCTTCAGCAGCCATCTCTGTTACACCGTGGCACTGCTGCTGCCCCCAAACACAGCCCTGCTCCAGCATGGTGGGACAGGTGACAGAGGTCCATCCACACCTCCTGAGCACCCCCCCCAAAACTTGAATGTGCTCTCTTTCTTCACAGGCCAGCAGCGATGCTGCATCCACTCAGGGCAGGCGTGCTCCCGTTCAGATGCTGTCCCCCAACTGTTTAGATTGCAGTCCCGCCTAAAACACTTCAGCTGTTTTTGAAACAGGGGTAAAAAAAAAAACCAACCCTAACCCATGTATACACATGGGGTGCAGGAAGAGAAATCACACAGGGAAAGTGATCTGGATGATGATAAGCACATGGCTCACTGGAAGGGGGGCGCTGGGGGTAAAAACTTCAGGCATCTAAATCCCACTGATTTTCCATGACAGCTGGGTGCCTGACACTCAGACTCCTTAAAAAGCCCATCTCACACAGTCACTGCTGTTGTCCCTGTCCTGCCAAGCAGCGTCCCATAAAACCAAAGCTCTCTGTGTCCCACAGTCAACTCTCCTTCACAAAATAAGAGTACCTCAGCCAAATAATTCGAGTCACAGAGAGCTCGGTGCCGGTCCCAAAGGGCCACCTTCCTCAGCTCCACTTGCCAGCAGTGCCTGCCCACAAGCCAGCACAAGCTGAGCCTTAAACATTTAGCAAGCACAGCTTTACAGATGTTTCATCTTCCCCAGGGACAGTCCAGTTTAATTTCGCTCTCGCAGACTCAAAGACCTCAGTTATACTTATCTCAGTCATTCTGGCTACGCTCATTTTTAGCCATATAGGGTCAAACCTGCAGCTGATAAATTGGCCTCTGGAAGCCTGGCAGGGAGACAAGTCCGTTTGCTGGGTCTATTGTGCCTCCTTTGATTTCCAGCAGCCACACCCGATGTCGTCGTTAAACACGGGCTTTCAGCTTGAAAGCTCTGGAAAATATAATACTCCTCTATGCCCCAAAGCTCTAAGTGTGGGTAAAATGGATTACTGAAATAGTCCTCTGCCTGAAATAGCAATGTATTCTAGCAAAAAGTGTATTTTTAAACCTCAAAATAGATGCAGAGTTGAATTATGACTGACCAAGAGATGGGAAGAACGTTAAGACATATTTGTGAAATTAACGATAGAAGCAGCTCTATTAAAATCAATGTACGTGAACCAAGGCTCTGGTCTTAATTTTCAAAGGACTATTCTTCTTAAAATTTACACCCACATGGATCAGAAGGACTTCCAGCAAAACCTTAGGATATTGACTGATAGAAAACCTTTGTAAGGTTAGAATTAGACACAGGGACTGTGCTGATAAGCATCGTTTTCACAGTGAACTGCAAATTGTTCACACAGATAGCACTCCAGGTTTGAAATTCAAGATGGCCTCTTTAAATTCCAATAATTATCCCCACCAGAAATGGGATGAAATAAAAAATGAGGCCCCTGATAAGGGAACAGATGAGATTAGGTTATGTGGAAGCTTAGATATTAGTCTCCATAAAATTCTTCACCACTATTTTACAATAAAAACATGAGGAAGCTTCAAAGGAAACCCAGGAGTAAAGGTTAATTGCTACTAAAAGGCCAGGGTGGACACCTGTGTTTGCACTTTTGTCACAACCTTGCCCACCAGCAGGAAAGAGCCCACGTGGCCGCGTGCTGGGGATGTGCCTGACGAGGACGGCAGAGCGACGTGCCAAAGCTGCTGCTGGAGCTCCAGGGCCTGGGGTCACTCCAGCACTGAGAGGCCTTCTGTGCACGGTTGGGAGGAGGAGAGGACTTCCTTCCATTAGGATGTTTCTTAGTTCAGCCCAGTTTTCCTCTCCAAGAGCAATTAGGTGAGAGGCGCTAATGACCGAGGCAGAGGTTGAACACAACCCGGTGCTGCTGTCAGAGGCACGATGTGCCTTGTCCTCGGCGGGGCTGTGCCTGGCTGCAGCTGAAATGCCACACCACGGCGCCTCACGGTGAGCAGACATGCTGGTCTGCTGCGCTCATCCGTGTTTCAGGGCAGCCTCAAACTCAAACTTCACACAAAATCTTCCAGGGATCCAGTCTACACCCAGACCTCCACAGCCAAAGCCAGTCGTAACAAACAGAACAGTATCCATAGAGAACTCCTGTTCTTCCTTTTGTCAGGCTATTTGTGCCTAAGGAGATACGTTCCCAAAGCAACTTTCAACTGATAAACACTCTAGCACATAAATGCAGCTCTCTGCACTTGGATTCATGCACGTGGCCACCAGTGATTTAACCATAAACTGGATTACTCCGGAGGAAAGAGGAAGGCTGAAAGCAAAGGCATCTAGAGAGACTAATTCAGAATGCCATCACCTTCTGAGCAGGATAAAGCAAGAGCTGAGATAAATGTCAGAGTGGCTCTTTGCAATGAGAAGAGCCACGCTGTTTCATGCCCGCAGCTTCTCAAAGGTGAGATGACCCCTAGTCCCAAAGATCAGACTCCATGAGGACATAACTGTTCGATGGGAAAATTCTGCCACAAGTCAGGAGCTTTGAGCTCCACTAGCTCTCTATAGGCTATGCCTTGTACAAGCCTTCAGAAAGGATGCATTAATGAAGGCTTTTGGGAATATGGTAGGATCAGGTCAGTTAACCCCTTCTCCTGCAGGAGGTGAGGGTGGACATGAGCATACCACAATCTTCTAAATCAGATCTTTGAAAGAGACCAGTGAGCATTTGTATTTGTTTGACCTAGTATTACCACTCAGTGCAGAGGAAATCAGCCTGGAGTATTTGCAGGGATATCTGAAAAGGAGACAGGCATTTCCTGTTGCATACAAATGGACACCTTTATCTGAATTTCTGTTTGAACAAGTATTAAAGAAAAAAAAAAAACCTGTTACAGGCAGAGACTGATTGATTACAAAATACATCCGCATTAGTCTAGAACACAGGAGGTCAAGAAAAGCAGAAAATTAAGAGAAGAAAACCCATTAGCTTCCAAAGGAGTTCTTAGACAGTGGTGAACAAAATGGGAGCCACCTGACTGTCTACACAAGGTAGGCACAGCTCAGAGGAGGCCAGAGGAGACCTGAAGAAGGATCCTTAGCTTTAGAAACATTCAGAGATTGGGTTACTATCTCCAGGCACAAGAAGGACTCCAGCCAAGGGCTACATTACGCTACTTGAACACTTTATCAGTCAACGTACCTGAAACTGGTTTGTGCTGCTCCCTTTCCACAGAACTGTTCTGTGGAGCTGGACCTATTGATGGTTATGAATTATTATTATTTCTATTGTAACACATTGTATCTGGTACCCCCAGGCAGGACCCCATTGTGAAAAGCATCGGGCAGACCTAATCAAGCGAGATTAGGTTCTAACCAGACTAGAGCTAGTAATTCCCAGTTAGGTGAAAATCATAAAACGCGGGAGAGGAACACTGTTTTACAAATAGCAAGCTCCATTGTACAACAAAAGAGATTACAAGCACGTTTAGAGATAAACACAGCACTTGAAGCTGTTCTGAACCATTACTTCAATTATCAAGGAAAAATACTTTCACAACCATTAGCCTTCAAACACATGGGGGTTTTTCCTATTTGTATTACTTGACTGTAACGCAAGCATGAGAAAACCAAAGCTTTCCAAAACACACTCGAAAGGTCCAACCCCAAAAACCACGCTCATGCAACGAGAGCAAGGGGGACCAAAGCACCCACGCGGTGGCCCCAAAGGCCAGATTCTGATTTCTCTTACACAACTGTTAAATCTAAAGTAATTACTTTAGACTTCCACCAAGGAATAAAAGAGATCAGCGTCTGTGCTGGAGTTAACCAAAATTACTCAAATTTCTTCGGATTGACACTAATGTAACAAAATGAGAGGGAAATGTGGTGCCCAGATTTCAGCCTTCCCTTCATGCTCGTGACACTGCTGATCACAGAGGGCATTCTCCCAGCAAAGCTCCCACACCTCAGCCTTGAGCCACGGCAAGCAAACCCTTCTGCATGCCAGCAGAAGAGGGAGTTGTAGGAAAAGCTGCACGGACAAAGGCAGGAGAAAAAGGCGGCTTGAGGCAGCCCGAGCACGGCTTTGGGGCTGAAGTACATAAATCACCACCTTCTCATGGTGCTGCACTGTGGGCAGCAGTTTCTACATGAAACGCAAAGGGAGCTCAGCCAGGGTCACCTCTGGAGCACCCCGTGCCAAGGACTTCGGGTGGCTTCCATCTGTGCCTCGTGGCAAGGCACGCGTCAGTAAGAACAGTGCAGATAATTCACATTAAAAACCCTTCCTGTGCGGGAAGCAGCTTTTGCTTCTCGAATCGTGGTGTCTGCAGAAATCAACCCTGAAACAAGAGGCTCATACTGGCAGCAGAAGGGGGCTCCTGAAGAGCACCAAGCACTAGGGAGAACTCTGTCCACAGGCAAGTGAGAAAAGAAGCTGAACACGCTCTAGAGCACCAGGTCTTTAAGAGAGGATAATTTCAGCATTGCCAAGTGTTGGTACTAGAGAAGCAAAGTTATAATATGGTAACTGTGTAGGGACCTGCCTGTGGTCTCTGGCAATTCTCACCATCAGCCCCTACAATAACTAGTAGCGTTTGGTGCTCTGTCTAGTGTCATTCATGTCTAATTGACCAACACAGTCAAAAGCATCTGATGGGGACCAGACGCTGGCTTTTAATTAGGGTCCAGCACTGAGAGACTGTGGGTCAAATTCTGCTTTCATTTGCACGGGAGCTGCTCTCCTTGATGTGGGGATGAAGTTGCACCTGCATAACTGAAAAGTAAAATTTGGCTGCTTGTGTTCCTGTGCACTTTTCCATATAAATTACTGTACTACATGCAGCAACAAAGGTTTATAAATGTTGGCTGGCACGCACTGAATTTATTTACAAGTTAAGTCTAATTTTATTTATAGTTCCAGCACAATCATCTCTGGTAGAAATATTTATGTTATCTGTACTTCTGGTCTGTTAGAGCCTGCTGCAATCATAAACACGGCTGAAAAATTATTCGCAGTTAGCAGGGTTTAAACTACCCATTATATCACTAGCTAGTGCCAATAAACTTTGGTGCTGGTTGATAAAGTTTCCTCAATGGAATAAATATATATTTGACTTTCAAAACCTTTCCTGGGTTACACAGAGTGGGGGGTAAGAGAAGAGGGAAATGCCAGCTGTAGGATTTGATATACTGAGAGCCAGATCTGCAGCTAGCAAGGAGTCTGGAGAGATCCACACTGGCTGGGAGGCAGCCTAAAGCATGCTGAAACTCTTACTAATAGCTTAAATTTGTATCTTGGTAAGATATTTCAACTGAGGGGAGCTGCAGCAGCTAACACATGCTCACTAATGCCCTTCATGACTCTCTATATGGAGTAGACCCAAGGAGGGGGGGAATCTGCCTTGAAATTTTTAGCCCTGAGTATTGGTCACTGCTAAGGGAGGAAAAATGGATTAGGGGAACCAGCTTTTGTTCATTGTTTGATTGCCATAATGGTAAACATGACATATATTCTCACACTGACATGGCACAAGAAGCCAGCTAGCTCAGGACAAAACGGAGGACAAGAAGGTTAAACGTGAATTAGTGAGATCAGCCACTTATACACAGAAAATACCGATTAGGAACAAAATTTAACTGAATCTGTATCAGCTGGGGTAAGACAGAAAAGGTAATGCGCTTTAACAGTCCCTGCCACAGTGAAAAACTATTGCTGTAAAAGAATGCTTCTAAATCAAAACAATTACTTAAACCTACAGTATTATAATCAACACAAATGAAACTTTATCTCGATGTAATAAATCAGCGTAACTGAACTTCTTTTTATTCATTAGTAGACCTTTTCTGTTTTAAACTGAGATGTGTCACAAAGTAGCACTGGAAATCACATGCCTCTTTCCAACAGAAAGCAGTAATAAAAGATGACTATTCTACCAAATTATAATGAAGACAGATAACAGAGTGAATTATAAAACAAAGGTTATAGATAGAGACTGAGCCTTGTAGAGGTAATGACTTTTAATTGGATTGAGTTTATCATATTTTCAGAGGTACAGCACAACCAGAAGAAAGGATTAGAATTATTTCCACATTTCATTATTTGGCATAATGAGAAAACAGAGGGAGGTCCACATCCCTGATGTGTTTGGTAAGCCACAGGAGATGTTGAACATGTCAGTATCTGGTAGAGTACGGTCCTGAGACACAAATGCATTCGCCCCCTTATAATGCGGCAAAGTGTAATCACTTGAAAAAAAAAAAGAAAAAGGAAGGGGAAAAAAAGCCAGGTCATGAAGTTTTGTTTCAAAAGCACATTATGAATAAAAAGGAATTTAACCCCTTCCTGCCAGCAGGCACTTCAGCACTAGCCTGCAAACACCCATCCATCTGCTTTGAGGAGCTGAGCAATCCTCACTCTAAGCACCAATAGCTTAAAAAGAGTGAAAAGGTGACGGCTCAGCAACCCCATTCCCTCTCTCACACCACCAGGGCAAAAAGGCCCTGGGGAAGACACTGGGGAGGGGACCTGCACTGCCTGAATCCCAAAGAGCCTGCACTCCACCTGGGAAGAGCAGGGGACAGAGACCAGTGGGGAGAAGGCAGCTCAGAATATCCTGAGTTGGAAGGGACCCACAGGGATCATCAAGTCCAACCCCTGGCCTTACACAGGACATTCCCAAAATGCTGGGGATAAAAGAGCAAGAGCTGAGGGATTATCAGAGAAGGATGTACCTGCTCCTGAGCTGTGCCCAAGTATTCCAGGGAGGGATGGACTTTCGGGGAGCTGCTTTTGGAAAACCAAGCTGCTGCAGAGCAGAGCTTCGCACCAGCAGCCAGACAGCTTTTTAATTATGCAATTACAGTGAAAGAGTATTAATTATACTCGAGTGACACTGTGATACACTGTAGTTAAGTCCTTGAAGCACTAACAGAAGTACTCATAACACATACACTAATCAGGAAAAGTATCGGATAATTAATCCTACAGTACTGTCCACTTCAAAAACTCAAGGTCGGGCAAGACCGGCTTCCAGCATTTGTTTCCGAGGAGATACAAGGCCACAATTTTTCCTGCAAGTGACTCCTCAGCAGAAGGTCACCCAGTAACATGCAGGATGTACTTAGCTGATTGGAAAATCACGAATCTCAAGAGCAACTCTACTTCATGTCAGGTGTGCAGGGGTATACTGCAGCATTCTAGGGCATCAGTATACTTTTACATCCACTATATTTCTTAATTTTTGCAAAAACCTTTGGGACAGTTTTATTTCATCGTGTGTGTACACATTTATTCCTGTATGACAGCACTGTTTTGGGTGGGATTACTGTAAAACTTCAATGAAAATTTTTTCCCGTTCGTCTCCATGAAACCCACGGCCTTGGCTGGCACTCTTTAAAAAGTTCTTCTCATTGATATGTCACTCACAAAACCACACCTTTTCAAAGTGCAAGAATCTTCATTTCATTTTTTCCAGGCAAAAAAAGGCATTCTGAACCAGATTTATCTACGTTATCTCCACCACCAATTTGTTCGAGACACTGCCCATTCCTCAAAGAAATGCCACAGTTTTTTCTGACAAACCAAATTCTACCTGTGCCAGCCACATATTCTAAATAAACACTAATTAACTTTTAATCTCAACAAAATATTCATAGTTGATAAAATGTATTTGTGTTTCCTGCTGCATTTCAGAAGGTTGGTCTGTCCCAACAAACAGGATTTATCCTAATGCCAGTGGGACTTTTGTCTGAGTTTACCAAAATGATAATTTCCGTGGTGATGCAGATAGAGTTTGCCCATGGAACTGACAGCATTTACTGCAGGCATCCAAGCACAACTGGGAAAAAGCTACCTGCTGCCCTACAACAAGCCCCAAACTCCATGGTAGGATGACTTTAAACAAGGATGGAGGCAAAAGGAAACTACACCCATTAAGCACAGCTAAATTCTCAGTTACCTTTCGAAGATAGTTTATTTTTCTAGGAAGCGTGTCATGCATGAATGTGAGGAGCTACAAGAATCTGTGGCAATTATTTTTCTTGGCCTTTGTATAAGAGGACAAGGGGAAACACCAAGCTTTTTGCAGCCAAGACATCTATACAGAGATAAAATGAGGGCCCAGCTCCTCCATCATCACAGGCTTCATGTGCTTCAGCTCAGCTTAAGATCCTGCACTGCCTCAGTGCCAGTGGCCACAGCTCCCTCCCCGTGCCCTGTCTGCATCCTCTGCTATAGGAAGGTGCTTGCAAAACAGAAGTTAGCTTTCATCTGAAAATCCTTCATTTCCTCTCCACTCTTCCCCCCCGTTTCTTTCACTTCCCTTCTCTTCCTTTTCTCAGAGCTGTTTCATTTTCTTCCCTATGTTATTACCAGAAAATCATGAAAAAGGAAAACATTCAGAGAAGTTGAAGAAAAAAAATTCCAAACCCCAAATATTAGAGCTCTGAGTTTTGCTGAGCAATCAGGGGACTTCTTTGAAAAGGAAAAGTGTTTGCAGAAATCTGGCAAATCCAGGATGTTGTCACCTCTTTCCTGTAAAACTGTTCCTCGTGTAATTTAGAAACTCCTCCAAGAGTGTTTGTCTGGCTCTACTTTTACCTAGCATGTCTCTGAAGGGTGGGTTCTCTGTGGCTCAGTGCTTGGAGGTTTTTAACACTGTCTAGGAGCTTTCCACTCTTGCCTCTCTCCCATGCTGGTGGTCCACAGCCGATGCTGGGAGGTGCCTGTTCTCTCTTTAACACCTATTTTCAACCTCAGCCAAAAACCCTTTGCTACTCCTTTCACTTGGACACAGAGCAACACCTCACTCTGTTCACCTCTTTTCCCTCTTCTTTGGAGGAAAATGAGCAAAATGGATTACATCCATCTGCGTTGCTCAGCTCACAAGGGAAACTTCTGGAGCTCTTGAGGACCAAGAGACTGCCCATGTTTCACGTGTTTGGAGAGCTCCAAGCAAGCCAAAGCTCCACAGACAGAGATATCACAGACACAAACCACTGGGGAGTTTTTGGCCAGCAAAGCCCAGAGTTTTCCAAGCCCAGCTAGTCAGAAAAAGATCGAGAGGATATTTCAGCACACACAGGACTAACAGGAAAGACCTCCTGGGCTCTCACCTCCCTGGCCCATCTAACCACAGAGTCTTTGCTTATACTGGGAGCGGGTAGCTCTGACACTGCGCACTCAGTTGCTTTTGCAAATATATCCAGTAACAAATTCCCCCATTCCCTCTTGGGTTTCCCGTTTCTTCCACGGGATCATATTATCTCATTTGCCTCAGATGAGCTCCATGGTGAATAGCTCATCTCTCCCCAGTGCTTTGAAGATGCAAAGCAGGACAGTATGGAAATGCCAAGTGTTCCTGTAGCACCAGCAGCCTGTTGGGAGGCGGGAGGAGTGACAGTCCTTATTCTGATCACATCCCCCCTCCAAAATCAACAGTGACACCAGTGTGAAACCAGAACGAGACCCCCACTGTGAAACAGTTAACATCAGTTAGATCTATTTTGACTTTAAAAAAAAAAAAGGAAAAAAAAAAAAAAAAAGTGGGACTACAGTTTATTTTACATGGCTTCCTGGTCAAAGCCTCAAACGTTTTGTAGATATTTATTAATATATATTAACTGTAAAGGAAGTTAACTGCTAATGTAATTTATTCCCGTCTTTGTCCCCTACACCTTGTATTGCTTTCTCTGAAGCTGTTGATCTTGGAGAATCAGAGGGGTCCTGGGGAGCCGCTAACAGAGAGCAATAAATCAGCACTTTGAAAGCTTCTGGTTCATCCCAATAACTTGGAAGAAAATTTGAAAAATAATCTTTTTCTTTTTTTTTTTTTTTTCCTTCCTTCCAAACTGGCAATCTTCACGAGCTCTATTGTTTTCATGTGCAGGCTGATATATGACAGCTTAAATAAATACATAGTTCTTAATGGAGTAAATTCAGCCTTCGTGTAATTGGATGCCATGCCATTAGAGACCTTGGCCCAGGCAGTGCTCTCCATCCCCAAGGATCTCACAGGACCCTTCAGACTCAAACTAACAGGAGGTTGTTATATACTTTAATTCTACCTATTATGTCACTGTGGACTAATCCACTGTTATAAAGAGTACTTAACTATATATCTATTTATGTTTACGGACATGGATTTAAGTACTGTTTATAATGACAAGGATGTATATATACAACATGTATATGTAATATAATATATATATAAACACAGAGACACATCCTAAATCATAGAAGTGGTGGAGTCCTTGAGCGAAAATGGCTTGAGAAGCTGAGGGGTTTCTATGTCAGCAAAATAATGTGGCTTTTCCTGAAATTGTTCTGAAAGTGACTTGAATTCCTTCTGTCCAAATTAGAGCCAAAAATGCTCAGAAATTTTCAGGCTGACCATTGCACTTCACAAAGCCATAAGCGGTCATACCAGGAGATCTTGTGTCAGATACCCTTCACTGCAGCACCAGTGTCTCTACCAGGAAAGAGAGAATTGCAGTGGTACAATTTGCTGCTCACAGAAGACACTTCCAGGGTGAGGAAGTGGAAGGAACAAACTGCATTTTAAAGTTTTCCCTGGTAAGCTCATTAGAAACTCAAGCCAAATAAAAGCAACGCTTCCTAGAGTACTTTTCAAAGCAAGCATCGAACTGGCATTTAGCTGACCCTCTCCACACTCCAGTGAACCTCACGTCAGCAAGTTTGGTAGGGCCATGCATAACTCCAAGGACATCAGAGGAAAAAGAATCCAAGCACTGCCATGAGAAGGCATTGAAAGAACTCTCAGAGCACATCCACGTCTCCATCTCACCACCCGCAGCCGCGGAGGTGAACAGAACCAACCCACGGTCACAAAACAGATCAGTGGCATGTTTGGAAAATAAGCAATTTGTCTGGACTTGGCAGCCCTTGCTGCCTCCTCACAGAGCTGCAGCTCATGTATGGAGCACAGCCCACTTGGGAAAAGCTGGAGATGAGCAAAGTGAGCCTTCCAAGGGCTCTAAAGCACACACTGAAACGTGATGAGCCTTGTACAAAAAGCCAATGCTGATCATGGAGAAAAGTTGTGTTGTAGTGAGGGCTGTGGACTATGGAAAGGTCAGCTGGAGGAGGGGGAGCTAGGGGCCAAGCACCAGGATGAGCCTGGCTATGGGATTCCTCTCCAAGGAACTCTGCTCAGAGCTGGATGTGCCCCACCTCGCACCTCATCATCCTGCTTTCCCTGCTGAAGCCAACACCACTCCTCCCCTAAATCAGTGGAAGCACCAGAATCTCACTCGTACCAAGCTAGAGGGAGCACAACCGATAGCCCAAAGCTTGAGCAATACTTCCAAAAATCAAAAACACCTGAAACAAGTTCTGTGGGGACTGAAAGGAGCTTTGGTCTCTTAGAAAGTGCCTGCAGAAAGGACATCTCCAGGGCTGAGACCACCAGAGATGCTGCCCAGTTCCCAGACTGGGCTGACAGACTCCCACCATGCTGGAGAGCCCCTTTCCACCCCTTGCTGCCCACCAGGGACTTCATCTCAGGATTAACCTTGTGTTGTCTCACCAGAGGCCAAAACCCCAACACTCATGCACCCAGAGGGAATTCTGCAGGAGAAAAAGGGCTCAACATGCTTTTTGTCCAGGTATTTTAGCTGAGAGGGATAGACCAAATAAATACCATTTGTTGGTTAAAGTGCAAATCCCAGCAACTACTTTGAACAGGAGCATTTGGTAGTTGACACATCTACGGATGTTTTAAATCATAAGGGCATCCACTCCATTTTAGTTTTAATGTGTTTGTGTGCGAAGTTCTTTGTCATTCCAGCCCACCTGTCTCAGGGCACAGAAATCAAAAACAGGAGTAATTCTCAAATTTCACCTCAATTTAATCCATCACAGAAAGCAGACTGGTTTTGCACTGTATTGAAAAAAAAAAGANAAAAAAACCACCAGGACATTTAAACAAAGTGACACAGATCATCAGCAGATCAACTGAAAATGACAGCTCAATCAAACAAATGTATGTTGAGAATTTCCACAGGGCAGCTCTAGCTGCAGCCAAACCAAATTTGTTTAGTATACATAAGTTAGCTGCTAAGAAACATTCAGTATGCTGCTAGCCAGATGATGACTTTCCCAGATAAACATCTATTTAACCAAATATCCCCCCACCCACGGAAGTGCTAGCAGAGTTTTGATGGATTCTAGTCTCTTAAAAATCTGACTTTGCTGTGGTGGCAGGCTGGTATCAACCCACCCACATGGCCCTTAACTAAAAATAACTAAACACTGCTTTAAAAAAAGTGTTATAACCACCAAAAGGTAGGCAAAACTCTATAATCCTGATGGAGTGCTTCTGGCTGCCAATAAATTCACAAAGTGGCACGAGGGTGAAATACAAATTACGAACTTGGGAAGCACCAGAGAAAACTGCACATCCTGCATCGTATATCAAGCATACAGAGAGGAGGGGATTTGTCTGATTCCTCTTTTAAACAGAGGTATTCCTCTTGAAATCAATGAAAAATCTCCTATTGATTCCAGAAATGCCGCATAAATCTCTCGCTGAGGAAATATATTGATGAGAGCTCCCCTCTGTGATTCTGCCCTGCTTTAGATCAGATTTTCTATGGTGTCATTTAGTAACAGTAAAAGTTAAAAAAAAAAATAGTTTTGAAGATGAGGAAGTAATTTGGCAAATCTAGTTTAAAGGTCTTTAAAATATACAAGAAGTTTCATCCAGACTCAGATGCTCGAGCAAAAGAGGTTTCGGTTCAGACAACAGCAGAGCGCTGGGCAAAATCGAGGCAATGGATTTCAGCCAGACTAGATGGATTTTGTCCACAGCTCCTGAAATTAGTGGCCAAAAGCCCATCTTACATGAAATAGCCAGATTTTATTCAGGGTGACCATTTTAGGGACCAGTAGTGCACTTGCTGTTCACCCAGCACATGCACACACGTGTGTTTAACAAGTGATTAAACAACTGTATAACTCCAAAATGAATAAGGGACAGGGAATGACTAGCTAACAATGATTCACAATAGAAATTATAATTCTGGTGAAAGTCTACATTTAAATTTGTTTAAGGTTGGTTTTTTTTCAACTTCTGATTTGTTAAAATACATGACTCAAAAATAAAAGCTACTAGGCAACACATATCCGCTCTTCAAAGTTCTGTCAAACAAAAGAGTGCCTATAAAGCACATATTCTGATGGACATCTGCTTGCTATTTAATATCCACAAAGAGTATTTACAAAAAAATACAAATGCAACAAATTAGGAGGCCTCTGATGCTGGAGCATCCTGAGGAGTGGTGTTTGCACAGCGATCAGAGGGATGTGGGATGGCAGTGGAGAGAATAGATGCTTACAGATATGTCACAGCTTATTTCCTGGGGGAAAAAAAATGCACCAAAAGGTCATTGTAAGTGATGCAACCACCCTAAATAACTAGCACCCAACCTGGAAAAAGCAAACCAAACTTGAGAAAGGCAAAGTCAGCTGCACTGTGCCAGCAATAAGAGATGTATCTTTGAAGGCTCTCATTGCAGAAGAGGAGACCAAGGTGCCCCTGCTGGAATGCAGGAAGTCCAGTGTCCTGTTCTCATCACCAGTGTCAGAGGTCCACAGACCCCGTGAGATGAATAAAATGAAGAAGTTTAAAGTGTCAGAGTCTGATGGGAGTAGGGGAGAAAGAGAAAATTCCTTTAGTACCCGCATGGTGGGAGGGGTTTGCTGTACACAAAAATGCTCACTGTTGAACACTGTAGGATTTTCTTTAAAAGTATCAGTTTGTGGGGAGTTTAACTCTCGAGTTTTGAGTGCATAATTGTGCTTTTGCCAAAATTTGCACATTGACATATTGCTAGGGAAGAAAACCATGGGAAAGCAAGGATGAAGGATGACAAAACTCAAAGTATTAACCCCCGGAAGGGTTCCTGCTGGATACTGGTTTTTTCAAATGCTGTTTTTCAAAGTGCAAAAGAGCCACCTGATGATACAGCACAGACATCACAGAGCTCAAAGTTCATACTATTTTCAGTGGCACAAGCATAGTTTTAATCTTTCCTGCTTCCCTTGAACATAACACAAAAACACAAGCTGAAGTTGTCCATACAACAGGAAAACAAACAAGATGCAAACTCCCAAATTAACACTTGGAAGAGAAGAGAAGCAACTGCAAAAATAAATAGAAAAAGGAGTTTAGACAAATTAACCTGGTCTACCCAGAACAGCAACAAACAAAAAAATCCCAAACACTAAAGAAAACACTTCTTGAAACTCCTCCAAAACAACAACAAAAAGTGGTAAATTTTCTTTGATTTTAGCCTTAGGGCTGCTTGCAAATTTGATGTCTGGAGATGCAAACCAGCTCAGATGAAATCCATGCAACTCCAAGTATTATCATCATCTTCTTTTTCTATAATCCCAACAAGCTGCACATAAAACACAATTCCAGACTAGTTGAGCTGCTGTGTGCACACAGAGAAACGTATCAAGAAGGGGAGTGCAGGTTATCATTGGTAGCAGGAAAACCAAAGATCAAACCATAAAATCTTCACGCCTATTGACAAGAGGTTCGTCACTTAAATCTTAATTTTTATTCATGTCAGTAAAGCTGTTTCATTCTTAGAGAGCTAAACACACAAGCTCAAGGAGACAAACAGAGCATACAACCCACAAAGACACCTTTGTCCCACTGCTCCCTGAAGAGAACATGCCCAGGACATATTTTATATGTGTATGGGTAAATCTTCTATTTCCTTTTCTCCCACTGGCCTGGCTCCCTAAGGTGCAGAGCACCCATCCTGCACGAGCAGGAGTCCAGAAATTATTGCAGCTGCCTCAAAGTGGACAACCAAACCAGCAAACCTTTTGTAATTCTCCCAGATTATTAGGAACCACCGGTAGCATTTACAGCTCTGATTCAGGGCTAATTTAACCCAGTCCAGACTAGAAATTAATCAGCTCACAGTGTGTATTGAGAAGCTTGATATGAATAAAACTGATTGTAGAAGTTAATGTAGATAAGAGCTAGAAGCAAGAAACTCAGGTTCATAACCATGACCAACACAAGGAGACCTGCAGAAATCAAAGCACAGGATGCACTACGGTTTCCACTGCATTCCTCAGCCTCAGAGATCTGCCAATATTTTGCACGTAAGCACACAGACCTTCAAAAGAGCCGGGTTTGTCCCAAGAAAGTACAAAACAATCACTACAAAGGCAAGCAATGAAAAATCCTCCTCCTGAACAAACATGCCATAAAAACGAAGTATAAATCATAAAGCCCAAAAGAAAACAACCACTCCTCCACCCCAAAATTGCCCAAATAATGGGATGAGGAAGTTTTCCCTGATTAGATTAAATACTGCAAAGCTCTTTCCAAGTCCAGTAACAAACTACTTTAGAAGCAGTGGCAGAAAACAACACAACAACACTGAGCAGTGCAGGGCAACACAGAGGCAAAGTAAGGATTGATCCAGAGCCCTGGCTTCAGAAGCTTTGCCTTCCCTCAAAATGCATGGAAAAGGTTTCTCACAAGTGTGCCACCTTGACTAACTCTGCTCTCAGGGGTTTGCTGCTCAAGTCAGGGGAAGAAAAATGAAACTAACAAATGTATTTTGAAAACGCCAGTTCTTGAAAGCAAACTTATTACGCTGAGGACTGAGCACCATCAAGCACAAAACTCTGGCATCGCAGCTTGAGACGAAATGCCAGACCCTCACACAAAGCACCTCTCTAAGATTATTTCCCCAGCTCAGCAGAGAATACAGTGAAATAGGTCATCTATCACAGGAGCAAAATAATGCCATGCTCAGCAATGAAATTCCTTGGGACAAAGGGTCTCCACATTTATTCTACCCCACCATCTCTCAACATATCTCAAACTCACAGGAGGTCAGCTTCCACCCCTCCGTCTGCCACGTTCAGCCTGGGATGCAGAAAGTCTGGCAGCAACAGAAAGGAAAGAGAAGATGCTAAAATGAGTCTTTACTCTCTTTTGCCTTGTTTTCATCCTTTCAGTGTTTCTTTTCAAGTATATGAAACCCAACAAAACAGGCAGATTCCTATGATCTGTAACAAAAGTGGTTACAAACATGGACACAAGACCAGGAAATCCATGCCTGCTATTATACATCCAGCCAAAAGCAGTGGCCTCGTGATGACCTGCTCCACCAGGACACTGGGGCACCAGCGTGGTGTTTGGAGGCACCTTTCACACAGCTCTGTCAGTGTAGAGTGCTCACTCCATCACTCTCATGGAGAAGGTGGTCCTCCCTTTTACCCTCTTATTACTAGAAAGCTCATTTCTGGCCTCAGAATATTCATGGACACTTTATCGCCCATTTGTACTTGTTCCAGCACTGTCCTTTAGCTTAAATGGTTTGCTGGGAGTGTTTGTCACCTTCAGTATCAGACACAACCTCTATCAGCCTTCATTTTCCTCAGCTACACAAGCCAAGCTTTTTAGCCTATTCTTGAATTCAATTATCAATCATCAGCTGTTCAATTAGAGACGGTGCAAGTCTAAGACCCAGGAGCCTCAGGAAGAGAAATATCCCAGCCACTGTGACAGAGACAACACGAAGTTGTGTTGGGAGCAAGTATACAATTAATCCATAAATCAGGAGAGAAAGCAGGGGCAGGAGGAGAATTGAAAGCAGCATCTCCCCTTTCAGTGGGTTAATGTGACTTCTCCTCACTTTGCTGCAGAAATCACATCCAGGACAAGTTGCTTTCAGGAAGCAATTACAGGGAAGCAGCAGTGCAGAAGATGGATCTGTTTCTCAACTCTTCCACATGTCACTTCTCAGGAAGGAGCTGGTCATGGGGCTCACAACTTCAAATCTAAATATTTCCAAAGGAAAACATCCCTAGGTGTGAATATCATCTACCACACAGGATCCGCAATTATGCAAACCACTTTGAAGCATTTTATGGACCAATCCAAAGAACATCAATTAAATTCTGATCTCTCTGCAGTTAAAGGCAAACTACTGACTGATTACATGGGGCAAGCTGTCATCTGTGCTCTCTGTTGCACTATTACCAGGCTCTGCCATACAAATTTCATGTGTCCCATGGATGGAGGGGACAAGCAGTACGGGCAAAAGCTGTAAAATGCAACTCTAGGAGCTTGACCTAATGTTTTCAATATTTCTATTTAACCTAAATGTCTCTGAAAATTAATCATAACTGAATATATTTTCAGCCATACTTCTTTTTAGTTCTGAATGCAGGTGAACTCCATCATATAAATATTTACCTGTGAGTCTCAGGGCAGAGAAGAACCTTTCATTACAAAGGCCTTGCTTGGAAGAAACTTGATCTTCCTATATATTTTTTTAAAATGCTAGTTTATGACATGGCTCCCTTTCATAAAAAGTTTCCAGAGATTTATTTTCATTCCAGTGTGAAAAAAAAAAAAAAAACCAAATTCTGAAAACTAACAAGCTTCTGTAGCAAATAAGTAACCTCCTACAGGCAGCTGCAATGATCATGCATTTATTCAAGTCAAGCTAAATATGCTCTAAGGAAGTAAAAATTCCTTTTAATTAAAACATTTACCGGTATCATTTTATTTGTTGGAAGTACATTGACAGATGTGAATCTGCAGCAGGTGCACATGACTATTTCTAACTCTCACTAAAGAATGAGTAAAGCCATTTTTACTCCTTGCTATATTCCCTCACATCTTTGCTTCCCTTCTGGCAGGGAAGGAGTTTGTGCCTGCCCACACCCCTCAGAGGGCAAATCTGAGCCTTTTCTACTAATAGATGCTGAGGTTAACACGAAGCAATTCAAAGCTTCTCATTAATTACTGCTAATTGTCATGGCAATCTCCTTTCCCCTGTTTTACATCACGAGCAAATGATTTTTTTTCATTGCAGAATAGGTAAGAAAAGAGATGCTTGGGAAAACATAATTAGCTCCGCTAATTAGTCTGATCTGATTTGAATATTTCTATTTGCTTTTGTAATTAAAAAAAAAAGGCAGCTCAGTGAAGTCATCTCCACATTTTAAATTTTAACTGAAATTGAATTTCAGTTCATAAATTAAGATAACCAGGCTGCAAACCTGTTTCTCCATTAAAAAAAAAGCCATCTCTGATGGCTGAACATCCCCCGGGCAATGCTGTCCCCAAACCAAGAGGGAAGAGTCCCCTCTCCCAGAGGGAAAGCTGAGAGGACACTGCCGTGTCAAACCTCCACAACCCAAAGTAACTTTAAAAGCATTAATAACCTAAAATTACATTTTTTTAAATGAAGAAATTGTGTCTGCTCACTTTGCCTTTCATCAGCAATTAGGTCAATTTGCATTTGGCATCTCTCTCTCTAAGTCAGAGCACAAGTCTTCCCATGCCCAGAGGTGGATTGAGAGCAAGTCCTCATTCAAAGCAGTACAGGACAATTTTTAGGGAGGGTGGAGGACTCACACAGAATCTGTCCTAGAGCTGTGTCAGAGCTGGTTTTAGTTCCTTTAATTCCAAGCTGCTAAAGAACTCCTTAAACCCCTTCAACCCTCAGAGTCTGGAGGTTTGAATAGATTAACTGGATGGGTTTATCTCCTTGCACCATTCTAGGAGGATACATCTCCACTGAATCCTCCTGGGAGGAACAGTGAGTTTTCCTCTTGATGAGAAGAGTGAGTGAAACATTCCTCTGTACACAGAGCACATCATGGTAGTGATTTCCTTAAAGCTTTGGATTCGGCTGAAAAACCCAGGCAGTGAAACACCTACTACAATTTCTGTGACTGCTGTGAACAAAGAGGATTCTCAGAGCTGCTGAAGTATAAATAAAAACACATTCATTTATCCAACATCCCAGCTGCTACTGGGGCTGCTGTGCAACCTGAGGAGGCCAAGCACGTTGTTTTACACCACCAAGGCTCACAAGCCTGTGGTGCTGGACTTGCACAAACTGGGTGAATAAAAACAGGTAATGATTTATTCAACCTGTTTCTGTTTCACATAATAGCCTGAGCAGATTATGATATTCTTTTACATGCTCCCAAATCCAAATACGCTTCTGGGTATTTTTAAAGTCACGACTGACTGGAAATATTTGTGATTTTAGCTGTTTTGTTTAGCAAGGAGCAGTCAGAGCTTGCTTCTACCCCCCCAACCCAATGAGCCCCCAAACATTTCCAGCCCAAGCTCATGCAGATGTGAAATTAATGTTCACCTTCTGCTGGTGACTCTTACCAGGAAAAATAATAAATTCAGTTAATATCGGAAAACAGTATTCATGGTGCTTTCTTGACAGTGCTCATTCACCTCTGCACTCGTTATGGTAAAACAGAATATTTGACACTGCTCGCTTTTGGCAAGGCTCCACCATTCAGACAGTGCTGCAGCCACAGGCTGGAACAGATCCTGGGCAGTAAAAAAAATAAAAAAACCCAACCAACATCTAATTGTAAAATACAAATGTTTTCCTGATGGAGCAGGGGCTTTCTAGGAGGCTGCAGCCCATCTCCATGTAGGCTCCCATGCCCTGGAGATGGTGTTTCTGTACAATAGCTGTGGCCACTGCACAGAAACACCTTCTCCTGCACAGGGTGAAAGCTTTCGGTTGTTCTTCCAAGCAAGACACAATATGAAACGTGACTGGGGAGTTTTCTCCATAAACAAACCCAATCTCTCTCCTTACAGAGCTGCCTTTCTTCTCCCAAGACCTACTAAAAGCTTGGAGTCTCCTTGAATCTATTAGAAATCTTTCCTGGAGAGAGGAACCAGACATTGTAAATGAACCTTGACTTAGAAGCCCCCTTGTACCTGCAAATATCCCACAGATTCCAGAGGCATTTTATGTCCTGCCTATTTACCTGTCATGCTAGTTCTCACCCTATGATTCATTTATTTTTAATGTTTTCAGCAGTTTTTACTGATACTTTTCAAGGTGTTAGGGTATCCCCCCTGTAGCACTTTTGGATTTGCTCGCAGAACTAATACACTGTGGCAAAATATAGAGAATATTGTTAAGATGCTTTGAGAAAACTTTTTAAAAGAAAGCTGTCCCCATTACCTGCATACACAGAGCCATGTGTAAAGGGCTAATAACTCAGACCAGGCTCTCAAATAAGCCTAGTGAGCACAATAGGAGGCCAAATCCTGAACCAGGATGTCTAGAGGGGACTTTGACCATCACCCTCCACACAGGGCAAACACAGAGTCCCTCACAGCGTGGTCTGGATGGTCTTTAAAACCATCAAGGATGAAGATTCCCACCTCTGTGTGTCCCAGTGCTTGCTCACACATAGGACACTTGTCCTTCCTACACCCAGCTCCAGGTTTCTAAAATCTTGCTTGCACCAGGGGTGTAAATCTGGTAGTTTGGGTGTACATGGCAAGTAAGTGGGATAAAAAGTCACTACTGCCCACACTCTGTTTGGTCCAGCCCTGGTTCCCACTACCAGGGTGCCCACCAGGTCCTAGCGAAAAGAATTGTTTCTCAGTTGGTCCCTTCCCTGCTTGTATCTCCAGAAAAAGCCTGGCACTGTAGCAGAGCTTGTTCTTGAGTTTTATGGAATTTTTCGTGTTCCACAAAAATGAATCTTTTTCAACAATAAGGATCTACCAGTAAAGAGAGAAATCCCCAAACAGAAAGCTACTGGAACTTAGCCTCATCTAAATTCAGATCTGAACAATATTGTAGCCACTCTGCAGGGTTCAGCCTGGCACAGTAGTGCCAAAATATTTCCCAAAGTCCTGGGCAACTCCAGAACTGCCTCTGAACTGTGCACTGCCAGGCTGGCTGCATCAGCACTCTCCTGGGGCAGCTGGCATGAAGTGGGCTTGCCTCTCGCCACAAAAGCTGCCACAGCACTTTCTGGTTCCCCTTTCAGTAATTCAGTATTAAGGGCAAGAACCCCATCTAAGAAAACATTGAAAATATGACTCAATATTCAAACACCTGCACATTCTTAATTATCCGAGCTGCTCCCTCCATCAAAAATATTCATTATTTGCTGCATTGCCTAAATAACATGGAAAGTCACCGCTGCATTTCCTAATAATGTATGCCCACAACTCTATTTTCCCCATCTGCTATGCTTGCCTAAGACTGGTCATTTGTTACCTGCTAGTTCCAATTGATTTCCTTTTGCCTCTGCTTTCCTTCGCCACGAGTGCGGGGAACAAACAGCACGATTTATACCAGCCATCCAGTACCAATCATTAGATAACAAGGCCCTTTACTGAAAGCATTTAGAGTAAAACAATACTTTAAGTTTACCTTTGCTTTCACTTCCTTCTTTATTACTCCAGGTTCAAAATAAGGCCAAAGAAGTTCCACTTACATGGAAGATTAGACAATCGTCCAATATAAATCCTTCACATCCTATACAATGTACAGGGCCCAGGTTCTACTGCAACTGTTTAAATTTCCCTTTTAAATTGGTTTCATGAGATTCTCAGGCCTCCTTCTCTTATGCCCGTTTGCCACCTATTGACCTGGATGTGGAGAGAAAAGCTCCATTTTTGGTAGGGTGGCTTTTAACCCACAGAATTCCAGGCATGGAGGACTTTTGGGCTTCAGCTCATCAAGCCTGATGGAAAAACAGAGACAAGGATTGGGAAAGACCTACTGGTTTCCCTCCTTGGCCTTTCCCACCTCAAATCAATTAGGAAGCAAGTGAAGTCACTTTGCACTGAGCCTGAGTGCATTTGTTATTATTCTTCTCATTTTCTTTGCACTGTGGAAACTTTTATTCCCTGCACAGAAGAGAGCTGGACTAGGAGAAACTAAATATGAGAAACTAAGCCCAAGAATATAAAAATCAGCAAGGAACTCAAAAATTCAAACCTGCCAGGTGTGCACTGAGGCTCTTTTGGGTGACTTGGTTGATCACAAGGAGCTAATGCTGCATGGCTGGACAAAATGCTGTCCTAATGTAATGTCCTTCCCACACTAATAATTGCTGTGTGCATATATAATGCATCCATATCCAGCCTTTGACAAAGTTTGTATTGATATCCAACCTTTGACAGAGTCAGAACTTTCCACTGAAACAATATAATTTTTGTCTAAAGGCAGATTTCGCTCCAGTAAAACTTTAATAACATTATTCCAGCAATGGCAGTTCTACCTGCTTGAAATTCAGTGTCAAGGAAAGTGGTTGATATTCAGCCACCCGAGGTGATGGCAGGAGTTCAGGTATTTTAAGAGAGAGGCTTTCTGGAGGATTGCTGTCCCCTCTGAGCCCAGCCATGACCAGAAGCAGAGGGTGATGTAGAGAGAGCCACACTCTTCTGTACACACACCTGAAACTGCAGAAGCAACAACACCCGGAAAATTGAAACCTTTTAGGTCAAGGCTGCCAAACAGACTGGTTCCCTCTGTGACACTGAACGGGCCGTCTCCATTACCTAATTCTTCTGGAAGTTCAGGGGAAAAAAAAAGTCTCCCAGTGGAAACTCCTGACTCCTGAGCACTTTGGCAAATCTGGATCTTATTTAGGTGCCTAACTCGGGGCTGAGCAGCAGAGGACTAGCAGGGTGATAATAAAAGAAAAGATTGCGGCAATTTATCACTGGGGAGCAGCACAAAACCCTTCCCAATTCTTTTATTAAACAAACTTTAATCAATATAGTCTGGTTTCCTAAAGTTAGACGCGAGCTGGGAAATCCAGATTTTGATTTCACCAAATAATTCATGGCTACATCTCCAGAAACATGCTGGAGAATCCTCCTTAATTTTCCACAGAGTTACTCTGCTGGAATAAAATTGATTCTGTCTCCAGCATGGCAATGCATTTTTGAATCCCACTTTATACATTTTAGCAGATACAGCATAGCAGCTCTTTTAATATTTTATTAATATTATATGCGAGACAATATAATTTATCACAGCATTTTGAGACAAGGGTCAAACACTTCTTCTGACAGAAAAATTAAAAATCCTTTTCATTGAATATTTATATGTTCTACCATAAATAAAAAAAGAAGTTTTCACATAAAAATCTATTAATTTCAAATCCAAGTGCTTTGGGTTTTATGCAAGCGCGAAACCTTTGTAAGGGATACATCCAAACCTCAGTGAATCACTTGAAAATGCCCTTAAACCCCAAGGGGCTGAGCCCGGGCCCTGTGGCATTTAGTAGTCAAAAGGGGAACCTGGGTACATACACTCATGTGCTAATAATTGAAAGGTCAGCTCCATATACCTTTCATTTTGCACAGGGCTGTACAGGCTGGGAATTTCATCTCCAGTTACCCTCAAGTCTAAGACTGCCTCAGCACATCACAAAAGAGAAAACTAGTGCAATTCAAAGAACTGTTGTCATGCCCGGGTTTAAAAAATGTTCAAATCCCAAATAAATTTGACTCCAAGGTTTTAGCCGAGGCCTCTGTGAACTAATACTAAAAGGTTGTTGTCAAGCTGTATCAAAAAACCCCTCTGATTGCAGCCAACTGTCCATCCTTTCTTCAGCAGGGGGGCTGCATGTAATTTTCTGCCTTCAATTAAGATTCACCACTAAATTCATCTTCTTTTAAAACCATATTATTGCACCCTATGGTATCACATGAAATGCACAGCAAAGGTTTGGGAATTCTTTTGGAGGATGATGGGGAGTGGAAGCCCATGTTAGAGGCACAATGGAAATAAATGCATAATTCAGTCCTTGCTTTTTTATTTGTCCTTGGCATTAATGAAGAACAAATTAGCTACTCTCCTTGGGTGTCTACCAGAAATAATAGTAACAACTAGAGCTCTTCCCCCCCCTCAGTAATATGTTCCTTTGTAGATAAGCACTGTGAAGAGGTAAAATTATGTCTTTTAAAAGTTTACTGTTTTCTTGTTCTAAGATGCAAATGATAAGGTTGGGACTGGGAAGTAATTCAGAAATATTTATTCCACTGAGACAATAGCTTTTTGTCATCAGAAGAAAGAATTGGTGACTACCAAAATGAAACAAAAAGACAACAGCATTAACCATGGCTTGTGCTACACCAGGAAATAAGAAACACCTTTCCAACAGCTCAGCACAACAAAGCCTGGGCCCTGACTGAGGGATGGGAATACCCACCCCAGAAGGTGACCTGGCTGAGGGACACAGCCTGTTTATTGTTACTCATACACGTGCAATAAATATAATAAGACACTGGAAGCGTTTCCCCCTCTTCCAGGTGATTAATTTACAGCCTGTTTCATCAACCTTTTATGATGTGTAACAAGGACTTATAAAAAACATAAACATCTCTGCATCATTTTACAGGTATGACATCCTGACCAAGGTGGTTCTTGGTTGGGAGGAAGCATTCAGCCTGGAACTGGAGCTTACTTGAAATAAATTGACTCCAAAGCATTGAAACCCATGATATAACCAAGGCAAAGCACCAAAATAACACCTCTCAAGTGAAGACCAGCATGTGGACATGAAAGACAGATCTACCTGCAATGCAATGCATTTGTGTAATTAAATCAACCTGCCACTCTCTCATCTATTATGTAGATACAGAAATACTAATAATAATTATCCTCACATATCTAGAAAGACTGAATTAATGGTTCCAGGCAGCAAGAACTTGTTTGTGTTTGGACCTCTCTCACCAGAGCTTCTTTAACTAGCTCCTGGGTAGAATTCATTAATTTTTATTAACAGGGAAAACATTTGTCCCCGTGACAATATTTGCATTGCCTGAATGATTTTCACCTCTGCCACAAGGTGTACTATCGGCTCATACATCACGCGATTACTTGGAGAGCAGAAAGACCCTCAGTCATTAGTGAGTGAATTAAAGATGATCTAAAGAGCTATTAATCACAGTGACAAAAGCCTTAATGTTGCTGTGACCCTAGTGGAGCCTGGGGACTAAAAGGGAAGCCGAGGGAGAGAAAATGGAAACATATGTTTTCTCCAAAATAACCTACCTTAGGAGAACTGTCAAAGATAGAGTCCCTTCAAACTGAGAAATTCTGCCATACCAATGCTCCTAGATTTTACTAGGACAGGTTCTGTAGCCAGTCTACTTTATTATTATTTAAAGTTACTATAAACGATTAAGCAATAAAAGATACATGGTATATTCAGACCTTCCTTTTTTTTTGCCAGGAGTTATTTAAAACCAATATATTTAGGGCAAACTGATACTTGTAACATACTCTGGGATAAACAGAGATCACTTAACTCACGACATAGCTCAGGCTAAAGACTCAGCATCCACATCCCCTGTGGAGAACACCAGGCAGCAAACCCGGCTTCTGCATTTTCAATTTGGAACTGTACTACTAAATAAATTCAAGAAAAAGTGAAGCCTTTCATTTGCTGGCACCAGCTCAGATTCAGCAAAGTGAATCAGACGTCCAGATACAAAACTTAAATCACAAAAGCCAAATATATTAATATTTCTGTTAACAGATATTTCTAATCTTCCCAATGAGCACTTAAGTCATCCTCAGCCTCAACCTCCTCTTATTGGCAATGGCTTACTGGGTTGTGTCTATAATAAAGTTGTCTCTGTTTTATGGGCAGTAAGATACCAACACAAAAACTGTACATACAGACATAGCTGAGAGTCTCATGAGAAACACTACTCTGCTTTGTATTTTCTTCAACTATTACAGCCAGTAGACAGAAATTAAAGAAACTGGTATTTCTCCATCTGTTTGCACTACGAAGAGATGTGTTGGATGGAGCGGCTGAGCTCCTGGTACCCTCTGCTGTGCTCTCTGTGCCTCATGGACAGCACACAGAGTTCCTTCCTGCTAAGAGTGCTCTAATGCTGCTTCCAAGTCATGTTCCCTAAGGATCTGACCCACAGCTCTTGGAGGGTTCCCATTTGCTTCATCAATTTTGAATGGATACAGAGGTGTAGGGAAACATCTGTAATGAGCACAATGGCCAGATATTAAAAATGAGTTTAAGGAACAGCAGGAACCTTCCACCTTTCTCTGCCCTCCTTTCCCTCCACCCCCTGAGGCTACAAATTAGACAAATTCAGTCTCCCAGAATTCATTCAAGAGGGTTTAAAGTCTCTTGCTCCGATCTCAGGCTTCAATCCCATGCAGATCTCTGGGATAACACTGGACTCCACAAAGATGAACTTGTTCTTAGACAGGATTGCTGCCTTAATTTTATAAAACTCTTAGTATTTAGTGATGTGATATCTGATCGGTCTAAAGTAGAACTTTCATCTCAACGAGAAAGGGCACTACATATTCATCTGGTGTCAGACCCATACATAAACAAGCTTCCTCAAATGACAGATCAGAAGCAAGAAGTGGCCTCTTTTTTCTAATAGCATTGGCCCAGCTGCAGATCTCAGTGGCGCTTATTCTCAGCTGGTCTGCTTTCAACTTTCACTTCCCATTTAGAAAGCTAAATTGGGAGTGCTTTAATCTTCTGGGTTCGTTTCCTTAATGAGAAGTGAAAGGTATAAGTGGCAGCAGGTAAAGAGATACTGAAAGCTGTGGCAGGCTAGCATTTAAATTTTAAGAAAATGCTAGATCAGAGCATTTTCTAACATTCCTTTCTTCTATGATAGTAAAAAAAAAATTACAAAAGCAATAAAAACCAAAGTTTTTTTGCTGGGAAGATGGCACATCAGCAGAAGGGAAAACTTTGAGTGGGGCAGAGAGGAGAATGTGGATTTTGTCCTGGGGTATGCTGTAAACTCTGCCCCAATGCACCACTGAAAGACATCCATCTGAGCTCACATTTCTCAAAGACAGCGTCCAGCTTCAAACTAAGCAAAGACAGTCTTGTTGCTTGCCATGTCCTCAACACCCCACAGGATGAGGCCTCAGGAGCAGAAAACAAAGTGGTAGTTAGGAACTCCCTTAAAAGCTCCATCCTGAAAGTATTTTCTGCTAGTGGAAAACATCACATTTGTTCGGTTTTCCTTTCCAGTTATTAAAAAAATGGTCATGTCTCTGCATCATTTCTTCCTTCAAAAACCTGAAGAAAACTAAGAGGAAAGCAATCTGATGTAACACGCATCCCATGAAGAGGCAGGTGTGATGCCTGGGCAAGCTTTGTTTCACAAGTCCCAGCCTCTCAAAAGAACACATTTCATTGCTCATTCCTTCACCCAAATACTTTTCCTGCTAATCTGCGTTTGTTTAGGCAGAAAGAAATTCCTATCCATTTTGGTCACAACTAAGGAGTCTCGCAGAAATCCAGGCTCTGGATTTCAACATCTGTGCCCACTTGATGATATCACTCATGTCAACATTTCCAGAAGTGGCCACTGCGTGGGACTCCCCTTCCACACGTGCAGCCTCAACCCCACTGCTCTGCTCCTCCCGGTGCCTCAGCACACCTGGGTCCCCCAGATCTCCTCCCTCATTAAATGTCTCCTTATATTTCCATGAAATAATTACACAAGAGATATAAAATAAGAGTTTCACTGCTTTTGTGTCTCCCCTTCCAATAAGTTACAGCTGAAGTGACCTGGGGAAGAGTTGTCAGATAAAAGCGCTACATCTCAGCAGCAGAAAGGAACAATTGGGGTACATTTTATGAATATTACCCCAAGTCCATTAGCCATCAGGCACTACATCATGGAGCACACCACTAGTGCTGCATTCCCATGGGGAGCAGTCTGGAAAAATAGGTTTATATTGTGCCAAGACACCTGCTAACACCCTTCGCTGTGGTCCCCACTCTGTACCTGAATTTTCCATGGCTAATTAAGAGGTAACAGCACCTAATTTCCCACTGCACTTCAGGTGTTTGGAGGAGTGCTTTATTGTGCTTCCTTGCATTTCCCCTGGGTTTTGTTCCTACACATCCGATCCATGTGTTACTGACTTAGCTCATTAAATAGAAATTGACATCTCCGCTATACCGAGCAGAGTATCCTCAAAATCCCTTAAATATCATAGTGCCTTAGAAGTAACATGGAGAAAGCCGGAACATCCTGTGCGAGTGAGAGTCTGGGAAACAAAACTAACAGAGGCTCATTCCCCTAATACATGGAGAAAAGGGGATCCAGTGCAAATGAAGCATGGGATGGTAAATAAGAACTGTGTTCGCTTGCAGTCATGCACTATAGCCATCAAGCCTTAAGGTCTTAAAGGTACCAAGCAATGCATATGATAAATTTCTCAAAAACATCCCAGCCATAACATAGTTCCTGCTGATTGCTCATTTACCCATAATGCATGCTGTCATAGCAAAGCCTGACAAATGACAGCCAAAGCTCAGGTTATTTTTTACGCTGACTGCCAAGCCCCTCACCTCAGATTATTCATTTATTAGGGCAATCACTGAGGTCTGGGTACTTAATATTGTTTTCACCAAATATGAAAATGATCTACTTGCCTATTCTTTAGTTCCTCCTAGGGTAAGCCATTTATCATCAGCCCTGGATAAATGACTGCTTCATTATAGCCATAATTTATGAGATGTTAGAACTAAAGAGCCACACCTAAAGACTTAAAGCTTTAATATGGATTAAAATAAGATAATCAATCAAGCATATACAAATTCTCTTCAGAATTATTTCTTGCTTTGAAATGGCTTTGCATTTTTAGAATGGAGGTAGTCTTAAATTTCTTCTTATCCAACCCCAGCCAAGCTTTTTTAAAAGTCCATGAGGAAGTCTAGGGTATAACCTTGTTGGTCAGCCTTAGACACCACTTGGCAATCATCACACAATTCAATAAAATTGCCTTTTGGGCTAGGGACATTTTTTTGTGGTTTTGATGGCATAGTTGTAACCCAGACTGAAAAGAGCTGCAAGCCTTCAGTCCAGAACAAGTGGGGAAAAAGCAAAGTAATGCCAGACTCCGGCATTCTCCATAGATGCTGCCATGCTTTTCATCTCCTCCTTTGGAATTTTGCTGCTCTGGTGTTACAGGAGAGAGCTGAATGTTACTATTGAAAAATATTTCCATGGTTTTAAGGGGGTTTCTCTGTCTGAAACAGCATTTCACAGCTCAGAGTTTGGGTGAGGGAGGCTTCTTCCTCTAGCTAGGGAGTGAACTATCCCTCCCTCTCCAAAACAGTGTTACAGCTTGAAAGCAAAATTTTCTGGTTTGTCTCGATTGTACATTTGCCAGCATAAAGCCAATACAAATATTATTCCTCAAGCAAGCACCTTGCTTGAAACACAAGCCTAAGCCTAACTTAACCACTTAATCCTGCATCTTCTGAAGCCCCTGTTGGAAATACATAATATTTTAGATTTTTGAGCATGTACCACTTAGACGAGGATGCAGCTACAGTTTCCATTGCTGGCCAGGCATGTGCTGGTGGGCACAAAAGTCTCAGGCAGTGCTGGAGCCCCAGTGACTGCAGGCAAGACGAATGAGCTACCCCAGGAAGCCCAGAGCAAGCCCATGGCAGCAGGCAATGCATGATGTCATGAGCAGGCTTCCAGCAGAGGGGACTTTGTTTTCTCCTGCACCAAGCCACAGCACACATCCCAGTGGGATTAACACCCTGGAAGGTGACATGGACAACCTGAGCACCTCCCTGAAGCTCAAGCCTTGATAATGCACCCAGAAGGAATGGGGGGTGAGGCACACAAAGACCCTGTACTTGGAGCCACAGTTCCAAGAACCAAACTTTCCCAACAGCAACAGCTTCTCGCTCTCAGGATAAGTGCCTGTGACGTGTGTTTTACTGAAGCACATTGCTGGGCTTATGATGAGAGAAATACACTGCAGCTTCACTCAACACAGCTTTAGCCAATGAGGCTTCCTCAGTAATGCTAACACTGATTTAAACTTAATCCCAGCACCAGGCTTTGTTAGCTAAAGGACATTCTTCACTCTGGGCTAAACTCCCCGTCTCATACAACTTGGTGTCAGCACTCCAGCAGGGATAAAACAAGTCAAGCTCTGCAGTTCCCATGTGTGAGAGCTGTTTGGGCATATCTGTGCAAGGAAATGCTTGATACACACATTATAGATGCAATGAAATTTAACATATCTACCTACCTATGTGGTTATAAACATATAAATGTATAGGAATGTATTTGTTGGCACAGGTACAGATAAGATTTTTTTTTTATGTCTATGCAAATAAATGGCTAAAGCACAAGATTATAGGCACAATCTAAAAGTACTTAAAGACTATATTATATATTTATATATTATATTATATATTTACATCCAGGGCCCCAAAAAGTCCATTTCTCTAGTTATTTAGGGAGGTTTTAACCGGAAGCTCAGCAGAATTGAGACACAATGCAGTTCTCAACCTCAAATGTGTTAAGAAAAACCCAGTTCCCCTGCATGAGCTATTCTCCCTGACCCAACCTCTAGACTTGGCAGGGAGGTGATGCTCCATGGCAATGGAGAAGCACATGAACCACGTTTATCTGCAGTGCCACTGGGCTGTGGGACAACACTCCCAGCCAGGCTGCATCGGCCCTTCCCAGCCCACTTCCCTCAAGGAGCCCAGCACCTCTCCAAGTCAAAATCCATCATCATCATCCTCTCTTAAAACAAATTCTCTCTCAGAGTAAAAAGCTGTGTTCCACATTCTTCGCCAAAATAAATGTAAAATCAAGTTAGAAACCCTCCAAAATAGGGTTGGTAATGCAAATATTGACACAGCAAAGAGGAGGGAGTGCAAAGCATGGCTGGACAGACAGTCTGAATACAAAATATTTCACAAAAATGTCATCTTTATTTAGTGGGTGATGAAATCAGCAACTATTTTAAAAGATTTACAGTTTTTGTAGCCCAGACACTTATGCCCCCAAGTTATATAATGGGAATGTGAAGGAAAGGCAGTTTTCACAAGTTATATTTGGGATTAATGTGGTGAGCACTCTAAATGCCAGCCTCCTGCTGATTTCCATGGAAGTTTTGCAGGAGCAGAATTTCTAGGAACAGGTAATTAAGCAGTTTCTCTTTCTACACAATGGCTTTATAGTTACACAATTTAATTCTTCTTACACAAGGCTGAGTCACCACCGGCCACCACAGCACCCAAGGCACACTCAGGATGCAGAATGGAATTGTACAAGCTGAGGAAACACACAGGAAAAAAAAACGGGACTTGTTTTCAGTGCTATCAGGTGGCACATACACCTCGGTGGTCATCTTGGGCCAAACCCTGCATCCTGTGAGGCCACAGCCCTCTGGTTTGGTTCACCAGGAATTCTGCAGCCCAAGCGACTGCTCGGGTGTTGTGTCACCTTGTTGGCTGCCACTCGGATTGCTGATCTAACCTCTGTGGAGAATCCTGCCCCTCTTCTCCTTTCATGAGGAATAAACAGCATTTAGAATAAGAGAATAAGGACATCTTTAAGTGGAAAGGTTCTGCTTCTCAACAGCTCCTTTCCTCAGGCAGACACACCAGGCTAAGAGGACATGCCAGCCCTGGGGGCACTTCACCAGTAGGACTGACACTCATTCTCCACTGCTCAGTGATGAGCTCAGGTGTAGGGCTAAGGAGAATTAGGACCAAACCGTAAAGACATCTCTCTAATTACTGCTGCTCAGCAGCTCTCTGTGAGTCAGAGAGCTCAAGAAGGCTGTTGTGTTGTCTCCAGGTGGACAGCATCTGCCAGCAGCTCTGCTTGGGTCATGGAAGTGTGGTACAATGTCATCCATGGCCCACCTAAACAGCCTCCAGCCCCCAGAGAGCCTTGTACCTGCACACCTGCCCTAACTGGGCAACACCAAAGGTAGTTGGTGTCTAAACAAAATCACTGCACCTTCCCTACAAAGCTCAGATGTGGGCTTATCACAATATTAATTTATGCTGCTAAAAATATCCCTTTTTATTCTTGTTTTTTTAATGAACATGGTTATTCTATTAAGCTGAAAAAGTTGATGTGAACAGAACAAGAAACAGCTTCCATGCAAACTGCTAAGTTACCAATTAGCTCCTTAAAACAATTGAAAGTCACAGAGCCCCCTCAATGCACAGAGGCGGTTAACTAATTAACATTAGACGTGATTAATAATGAGTCTTGTTTAATAGTAAATATCTGCCTGCAATGCCTGCATGTCAGAACAAAAAGCCTTCAGAGAGCGGGCAACTATATTTATCCTGATTGCGTTTGGGATTTTAACATGTTTTGTGCAGGCTGACAAATGGCCTATTAATTATCTAATGTTGTCTGACAACAACAGCTTGATAAAGATGTATGTTTTTGAATTGCTGGATGAAAACTGCTGGAGAAGAGCCCCACAGGGGCCTTGCTGTCCTAAAACTGGGCTCCAAGCCATGACAACAGGCAAGACAAAGCCCTATCTCCTGCCACAGCCTTCGGAGATAAAATATGTCTTGGCATTAGGGACGTTTTCGGAAAACTGCTTCTGCAATATCTGATTAGGAAAAGGAGGAGTATGTCTTTACTAAATTGGGGTTAAGGCATAATCAATATCATATATGGAGTGTCTGGCCTATTCTGCATAAACACAGGCACTTCATATTATTAAGGAGTCTATAATGCAGAGGAAGCATATGGCAGGACATTGCAGCGCTTTCTATTCTTTTTATTTAGAACTTTATCTTCCAACCTGTTTGACAGCTGCTCCTAAGTGGTTTCACAGTGCCAAATTATTTTTATGATTGTTTGATGTTTTATTCTCCCATTTCAGTTAATGAGATAGGATCCCACAATGGTCATAATTCAGAGCTGTCAGAACTAAAAAGCATGCTTGTGGCAAGATAGCCTGATGGTAAATAAGGCTAAAAGCTGCGGATAATAAAAACTCTCTTATCCGAGTCTCCTCTGCAATGAAAACTTGGTTTGGACCCTTCTTTCCTTTGTGCTCTCTTGTACTACAACCTTCCCTTCTGGACAGGTAAACTATCAATCTTTGGGTAATGTCACCCTTTTAATTCTGCTCAACCTTTCCTTGTAATGAAATGTGTAGGATACACAGGAAATGTTGAAATGTCTGAAGATATTGAGTGCTATATTATAATTAAAGGGCTGGAGTCCTGTTTATTGTGCCAAGGGAATAATTTGTCATATATGCTTAGAAGAAACTGTTCAACAAATGACCTTTAAGAGTCCCAGGAAATGGGATATCTGGCATTCCCCAGGGATTTTAACAAAAACTTCAAGAAAGTTCACATTTCAGATCCTAACTTTCAGGACGAGAACTGCTGTCTCTTTTGTTCTTGGATACTTTATATAGGGAGCATATAAATAAGGAGAATGAGCTATAAATAAGTGGTCTTGGCTGTTATACCACAGGGCTGAGAACTGGGGCTTCTTTGTTCTTATCTCTACCAAAGAGTTTCTGCACGACCTTGTAATTTCATTGCCAATTTTTTCAGCTTCCCTAGTTAGAAAATATCTGTAAAATAAAGTATCACTCATCTTAGACAAGTTTCCCACAATTTTTTTTTTCAGGAATGCACCACACAATTCCATTCTGTAGCTCAGATGCTACAACACCTCTACTTGTGACAGGCCAGATGATCAAAGATCCTATTCGTCTTCAGAATCAGAAAAAAATTGTGTAACCTGTGGCTTAGGAAAAGATCCCAAGCATAAAACATTTGAAGAAGTTGCAGGAATTGCACTGGTCCTTTTATACACAGCTAAATGCAAACAAAAATTTCCATTACTTGGAGAAAGCAACATCAGGCATGCAACAGAAAGAAGGGAGATGCAGGCAACTTCTCCAGGTGTTGGCAAAGGGTGAGACAGGGAGGGACAGAGCACAAACTCCTCAAGAATCTCCTCTGGAAACCCTCACCTGTGGCTTGGCTATTGAGGTGAACTCAAGTCAACAACTGGAACTCATAGAAAAGCCTCTAACATCCACCAAAACAAATCCTGATGCTCAATGATGGCAGCCAGGCACCTCTAACAAGCTCACTTCAGAATGAATAACTTCTATCCCCAGTACGTATCGCATTTCCTCCTACAATTTTTAAACGAGAAATCATGGAAATGATTGTGAAGTGACCAAAACAAAGCACAGCAATAACCAGTTGAATTAGCACTCAAAGCCCAGATATGCAAGTCCATGTCTAAACAAGTCTGCTTTTTTTTTTAATGTGTTTTAAGTCAATTCTTCAGGTCCAAAAACATGTCTTATAACAAGCAAGAAAACTGGACAAACCTAATCTCAAGTATTCCACTGCGTAGGTCTCGGCGCAGGTCTCACACGCAGTTTGTGGTTGGAGCATGGCAAATCGACATTGCTAACATTTTTTCCTCTCCCATTATGAAGGCCTGATGTGATAAAAAGGGGCATAGCACTGTAGGGGCTGTCCACATCCAAATCCAAGCACAAGAGAGCTGATTCAGCAATCGCCTGGTAGGTTTTATGCAAAGGGTGTAAGAAACGCTTCCCTTTGCATCGTTTGCCCAGACTACAGCTAATAAATGCTGCTGTAACTGTCAGATCATATCCTGGGAATCCGCCAAAAAGCTGTGGGAGCAAGTCCAGAGAAGGAACATGCAGGAGCAAATGAAAGCCAGTTGTGGTCCCGATGTCCACACTGGTTCTGAACTGCATTTGTGCCAAAGCACCGCTTTGGGCAGAGACACCTTGGCCACACCAATTGCATCAGCCTCGGGGAAGGAGAAGGAACAAGAGCACAGCTCATCCCTCTGCCACCCCAGGGCTGCCTGCACCCAAGGGAAGCTCTGGAGATAACCAGCACAGGCAGCCCTGGGGCTGGCAGAGCACTCGCACGTCCCTCCCAGTGTGGGAAGGGCAGGAATATCACGTTGTTTCCACATTCCTGAGGTTGCAGGCTTGTCTTGTTAGACCACTGTCACTATTCAGGTTTTGACATTTATCAAAAAGCAGAACCCAGAAATCCCTTGGCTACAGGGGTCTCACCCAGGGCTTGATGCAAAAGATGTCAAGTCACCAAGACTCTTTCCATCTGGGTTCACAGCAGTTTCCCTCACTTCTTTTGTCTCCAGTTCAGTACAAAGTATATTGATATTGATTTGGGGTATGGGGGAAAGGAAGGGAAGGGAAGAAGGAGGAAACCTCAATGTGGATGGCATAAGGAAATTTGATACAGCTTTGCAAAGTTCAGGTACTCCTTTTTTCAGTCACAAGGAAAGAAAATTGATGATGCCACAAGTTTAATGCTAATTGATTTATTACCTGCCTAAGCAAATCCTGGGCAATGCAATGGCAGGCTTAGACTTAAAGCAAATGATTTACAAGATAATGTTTGACTCTGGGAAAGGGTAATCAGATCCAGATACAATGGATGATAGGATAATTGAGAAGAAATAAAAGAGGATAAATTGCCATGTGCTAATGAGCTTACAGGCCCTAATGGGGAGGACATCAGTTTTAACACTCGGGTTATGAGCTAGGAGCAAGAGTTTTTTTTTCTTCAACAGCTAAAGATGTAGTGCTGAAACAAACCAAGATTAATGGTGTCCCACTCACTTACTTAGCCATTCTTTACACCTTCAGCAGCTTCCTGCATTAAATGTCTGGCTGTTTTTAAACCAGGTTTATCCAAAGCAACTCACCTCACTTGGAAGCCATGTTACCTGTTTCTAGGTTAAGGCATGTCTGTTGTTTGGGGATGAATGACTCAAAACAGCATTTCTCCCCCTTGCAGCACTAGCCGCCTGATGAGTTTGCAATGTCTTTGCAGGTCTCTTTAGGATCATAGGAATATTCTCAAGCCTTTATACAGTCTCACTGCACTCAGGTTTTGAAGCAGTTGCCAGAGCAATGCTGTCTCACATCATGATTCATTTTTATATCTTTTTCTCCCTCCATCCCACATCACCACCTAGAACCAGGGACACTTTATTGGTATTTCTGATTACTGCTGTAGCCATCTAAATTTTTCAGCAGGATGGGGGTCTCTCCAGCCCTGATGTAGAAATGCACTATATGAATGGTGCTAGCCACAGAGTAATAAAAAGACAGTGCTGTGTGCTGTTATTGGTAAGGAATACAGAAATGAAGCACTTCCTTAGAGACCAAGCCCATATTCCAGGGCACGGCTTCCAACAAATGAAGTTTAATATGATGAATTGTGGTACTGTTCCAGAATGAATACAACCCTCAAAAATGCAGGTCAGCTGAAGCTTTTAAGTTACAATGTGCACAACATGTCCAAGACTCAATTTTAAAGAGAAATATTTCTAGTTAACATGCACAGAAGTATCCATAACCTTTCTGAGTTAATACATGGGGAGCCTTTTCCCTTTTTTTGCCATGCCACACCCTTTAGGCATCCAGACACTACTTAATTACAAATCCTGTGCAATTCCAGTGCAGGCAGCAGCTCAGGGTGCTCCTTTCCTACCAAGGGGGAGGATGCTAGGGGGGACCTCTGTGGACTCCACCAGACCACGACCCACCACCCACACCAGGGAGCAACACCCTGTGAGCAGCCTGAGCAGAGGAGCAAAGGACTGTCTGCCCCCACCAGGGATATGTGTGCTCCAAAGAGCAGCTCCAAGCTCCGCTCATTAAATCACCTTTCTTTGTCCTGACCCAGATTTTAACATTTGCTTTAGAATTAGAAACACGGATCATAAAACCACAAATTGGTAAACACAATGGTTTGGTGCTGGTGCTGCTCGTGGAGGCGGGGATGCAAAACACACCTTTTTCCCGTGAACTAAAATCAAAAGCCTGGATCAAAAGCCTTGAAATGCAGACGCATCTGGCACTAAATGCAAGTGCAATGGTGCCTGTCCCTCTGTAAGGAGAGATGCAGCAGCAAACTGGTTCAAGCACTTCTGCAGGAAACCAGGAACCAACTTGTATCGGAGATCATCCCTTTCTCCCACACACACCTTGTGAAGTATCCCCTGGAGCTAAGCTATTGTCACCTTGAGCACAGAATGATTTCATGGCAAAGTAAACAAGACTTTCCTACTTTCTTCCACTGAAAAGTCTCTGGTCTAGTTGTAAAACAAAAAAGAACAACTAAAAAGAAAATATTAAATGTCTTAATGTGTTCTGTGTCTTAACATACTAGCACGTTCCTTCAGGGAAAACAGCCTGGAGCGGCAGACTTGAAACGGCTGCAATTAGTACAAGGATTGTTCTACTTGAAGCAACTTGCCTTTTCTGTTTGAGAGGAACACACAGTGTGAGCTCCCTGTTCTGCTATCGGGCACTTACTGTACAAGCAAACAGGATATGATAGGTGTGACTCCAGTAATTGTCCCTATTCACTCTTACGGATAAAATATGGGTTTAATATGCTGGGGGAAAAAAAAGGGCGACTGAATATTGAAGGGATTGCTTGTTTGCTCGTAGGCATTGAAGTTAGTTTTAATTTTATCTACTGATTCTGCAGCTCTGAGACAGAGTCACAGCAGATCCAGCTCCCACTTCCACAGCTATGGCAGTTTTTCCATTGATGTTGAAGTTGAACTAAATCCCAGTGACCTGCATATGAAAATTCTTTTCCCTCTGTGGAACCTTCCAACATTTATGCACCAAAAAAAATAATTCTAGGCACAAAATTAAAATAAACCTTTGCTCTTCTGAGATGCCACCTTCAAGTTTCTGGTTGCCTATCACACCAGTACCTGCGCTGGTGCTCCACTTTCAGCTTCAGCCCCTTCACTCAAAACCCTGCCCAGCGTGTTTTGTCGCTCCGTTGGATCCTGTAATTCTGCAAATGCCCAGCAGAGCTGAGGTACATTCCAAGGAGCCTGAGCTTTGCTGTATGCACACCTCACACGGAATTCAGCCACGGCTCACACTGTCAGTCCCACTCCCTCCAAGGACACCCTGCTGCTCCCTTCGCTGCTGTCCACAAACACCCTTAATGCTTGTCCTTGTGTCAAGCCTCACATGGGAGAACAACAGCCAGAGGTTTCAGCAAGCAGAGGCACAGAGCTGAACACCAAAACCACTCAGTTCCTGTTAGAAAGGCAGCATTTGTGCCTTCCATCACCTGACTGTGCTTATACTCAAATGAAGAGGCAGACAGGGAGACTTAGAGGGAATTGTTGACGATTTGCACATAACTGCACAAGGCTTTTGAACGGCAGACCAAAATGACAGGAGGCCAGGAAGAAAGCAGGACTTCCTCTGCGCTAAAGCAAAATCAGCAATGTTTGAGGGAAAAAGGACCCCACCAGTCGGAGGTGGAGAGGCACTGAGCCACCACGGCATCCCACACCTGCAAAGCAGGAGCTGGGCCCCTTCTGCACCCAACATGGCAATGCTGAAGACACAACAGATCCTTTCTAAGTGCTGTCATATGGATGCTCTTGGCCTTAAATTTCACCTCACCTATGTCTTACTTTATGCCTAGAGATACTCTTTTCCTTAAACATTTTTAATATAGTGGAATATTTTGTTTGCAGGTCTTGTTCGGGTTTTTATTTTAACACTATTCCCCACAGCAACCAATTCCCCAGCCTGCAACCACCACATTGGGGTTAGGGACACACATGTTCAGTGGAAGCTCCTTTCTTGTCTGTAACAGATTTCTTTGCTGAGGCAAAAGCTTCTATTAAGTCACTTTTCTCCCGAGTCCTTCAAAACATCTATCGGCCTCACTGGAACGTGTGACACAACCTTAACCCATCGAGTAGAGGGTGTATTTTGGGAGACTCCAGCTCTCATGGTTAGCACTGTGTTGTCCCACTGACATCTACGAAGCGTGGCTGCACAGCTTCCCCTCCTGCAGACCAGGTCGGCATCCCCTGCCCGCAGATATCCGAGGAAAACCTCTCTGCTGCAGGATCACTACCATACCTCGCTGCCTGCAGCGGTGCAGGGCAGCTGCCGTCCTTCCCACGGTGCTGTGGCAGGAAATATTTTATCCTCCCGCAGCTGTGCCAACATTTCCAGAGTGCCTTGGCTCTGTAAAAGCAGACTTTTTGACCCTGCGTTTGGCACACGCACAGGGAAGAGGCACAAACAGGCTCACACCCGGGGTCAGCGCAGCCCTGTTTGCACACTCGCCTCAGCCCCAGTTTGACCAGCACCTCTCTGGCTGCACACACTGGGGGGAGCACAGAGGGCCCCCGGTGCCCACAGCACACAGACAGAGCTGTTACATGAGCAAAACATCGAGCTGCATCCCCAGCCACAGCATGGCACAGGCACCAGGGAAGGAGCCAGCTCGAGCACCCTCTGATGGGGTTTGAACATCGAACACCAACAAACCAGAGCGATCCTCGGCCAACACACTGGGAGGTGGATCAGAAAACCTGGATTCATGTCTCTACTCCATTTGTTTTCTCACAGGAATAGGTAGTTCCTAACTCAGCTGATTTTAAAAACAACCTCTTGCCTGCTTGGTGCCTCAGTTTCCCATCCATGTCAGGCGATAATGCTTACTGCCCTATTTTATCCCAATTTATCCCTTCAGACTACACACATTTCAAGACAACAACTACTATGCATGCAGAGCAACTGGTGCAACTCACTCTGATCTCACTGCAGGCATACACCTGGATCACCAGTAACGACAAAATTATAATCTTAACACTTTCCACCTCCCATAGATTTTAATTTTTTTAACGGATCTTGCTAGCCCTCCAAACTTATGATTAGCTACCAGAAAACCATTTACAATACACAGACTTTAAACAGCTGAATCTGCTTTGGAATTTGTAAAGTAAACATCTCAAATCCAGATATTAAATATGATTCCAAAACTTTTTGGGAGGTGGGTGATTTGAAAAATAATTTCATTTGAGGTGTTAGCTCATACATCAGTGGTTTCAGCTTGATGCCACTAGAAGTGAGTGAGATGCAATGTTTTGAGAATCAGAATGAATAATGGAAACATCAGCTCAGCCCTGACCCTGGGCGTGGAGGCACTGCTGTGCTGGGCTACAGCCCCGCTGCCTCTGCTGCAGCCAGCAGGTAAAGCTCAGAGCAGGGAAATGCACATGGGGCTGGGGGAAAAAAATAGAATCATAGTGTAGAGCATGGATAAGCCATACACAGATATTGGTAATTTCAAATAGGTACTTCTCAGAGGAGCTGTACCGCACACCTTTGACCTTTAACTGGAGTGCTCAAACATTGCTTGTAATGATGACTACCAATGAAAGTCCTATGCTGTGCTTGGCTGCACTTTCTATATGAGTGCCAGCAGTAAGATAAATGATAAACTGGTTCACTGGAGTACTAGTGGTTTGGGGGCTATTGATTTTTGGTCCATTCTCTTTAAAAGTGAGATCTAAAAAGTTGACAGAGGGTCATTAATTTCATCATATACTTGTCGACTCATCCATAACCAATCCAGGGGCTGAGTGCGCTTGTCACTCTCTGTTTGCACTTTATTTGTTTAGGTTTTCTTTGTGATTCTACATTTTTCCTCTTTATTTCAGCTTTGTGTTTGTGTTCCTGCTGTTATTTCTTTTTCCCCTCCAAATGAGCACCTCGCTTTGCACATCTACTGAAAAATCCTCTCTTATAATATACTTATAAATAAATTCAGTGGCTTCATTATCAAATCTGTGCTAGGAGAGGAAGTCACCTCTGTTTAGTGCTATTCATTTAAAAAGAAAAAGAACTGCTATAAAATTCATCAATCTTAATTGTGCAATCTGAAGGATTTTGATTGAATAAACACTTGTCTGAAGACTTCAGGGTCTTGTTTGAAAGACACATTAAGAAAAGAGTTGGAGAATGTTTCCCTTATGAAGCTCCACAGGTCCATGACAGTGTTCTCAGGTGACAGGGAAAAGACTGAATCCAAATAAACATATGACCATAATTAGTAGAGTTCCCTTCCTTGTGCTTCTGATTAAGCCCTTAGCAACTCTTTGCAATGCATTAACTAAGAAAATATTTTCCCAACCCTTTCTATTTAAAAAAAAAAAAAAAAAAAAATCCTGGCTTATCTTAGCTTTCATAGAGTGAGACTATACAGAGAATTCTCTATAATTATTGGTATAATAACAACTGGATACAAATATTTAAGACCAGAGGAGTACTTTATACATCTAATGGATAAATATCCACAGAAAGAAGTTATTCATGTGCAGGAACTGCATACAGGAGGCAAGTTTTACCAGCTTAAGTTGGTTAAGTGTATTTCTAGGTAATAGTGTCATCTGTCTCCCAACACCAAGTTCATCTGCACTGTCTTTCATTGGGAGCCCAACAGAAAAGTGCATGCAGGAAGTAAAAGAAAGTGTGATTAACTACTACAGGCGACGGCAGAAAATTCCAGTATTAATAATATCACAACTTGCCAGTAAATCTCCCTTTTATAGGTAAAGAAATACATTTCTACTTTAAAGTGTGTTTTTATATACCCTTGAGTGCCCAACTAGTTAAACTACCAAGGGAGCTCTACATGATTTAGAAGTTAATCCTTCAAATGGCTAACAATTGAATGCCTCAGCTGTTTGTAGTTTCCTACCGCTGGCTAATTTCATTTTTGTTTCATGTGTTCGGTGGCAAGCTTTCATTGTTCAGAGCTCTGACACCGAGGCTGTAAATGTAGTTAATTTAGTTAAAATGAGGCTGGGAACATTCACACCATGTTCAGCTTGTTATGACTACGCCTGGTAGAAGTTGAGGTAGATATGCCTGGAGAACAAACAAGCAGAAAAGAAAAAGGAGAGAAAGCAGACAAAGAAGATTATCCAAATTTGCCAAGCTCAGGAGCATTAAACAGCCTTTTTAAAGGAAAAAACAAACAAACATATTTAGGATTACTGCTTTGAGGGCCAAAAAATCCCAACATGTTGAAATATCAAGTGATTTACCAGTGGGTTTGGCTTTCTGAGCCTACTTTTATCAGTTCCTTTGCTTTTGCCAACAGCCAAGCCCATCAATCCCATCCTTTCTCCAAATCCCATCCTTTCTCCAAATCCCATTTTGTCTGATTGGCACTTACAGAGGTCAGAAGGCTCATGAGTGCTCAAAAATATTTCTAGCAGTTGGTGCACAGCTCCTCAGTGCCCATGCTGGGAACACAGACCAAGCCAGGATGTCCCTTGGTCGGGTCCCGACTCTACCAAAGGGGACTCGCCTAAATGCCATGAAACCCCCCAAAAAATCAATACTTTTTGCTGGCTTGGCATGAACAGCTGAGTCTGTTCAACCAGTGACCACTTTTCCCATTCACATCCCCAAATATATGATGCAATATAGGTTGAACACCCTCTTGACCTCAGCAGAACCTGTTCTTGTGGGGAACAGAACCCCCAAATCTCATGCCCAGGGCTGCCAAAATGGTGCCAAAGCCAAAGAAAGGCTCAGCAGCTCTGGCACTTCCTTGCTGCACTTCCCAACTCGAGCAAGCAGCTTCTTAAAATCCTAATTATAGTCTTGATTAATAGATATTATATCACAGCTCCTGTTTGCCTGTAATTATATTTGACACAGAGATACAAATCAGCAGTTTAACACACTGGAATAGGATTCATACGATTTTATAGAATTATGGACATATACATTTTTATTAAAGCTCTATTGGTTTCTCCTTAGCATTCATCAAATCTCTCCCTTTATACAGAGATAAATATATCTTTTTTTTTTCAGAAAGTCATTAATTTTGGAGTTTGAGAAAAATGAAATAGACAAAGTGGGTAATTTTTCACACTTAGAACAATTTCTCTATGATATTACAACTCTTTTTCTTGCACTGCTCTGGGAGATTAATATGGCTGTTATTTTCTCCATTAATTGGCTTTACAGATAGCCATGGGAGATAGCACCTAATAAAGCCAAACAAGAGAGAAAAATGTTAACAGCACTAAGCTGTCCCATAACAAGGGGATCTATTCATTAAGAAGCAATATTCTATTAGAGAAGATTTTTAAGCAGATTTTTTAAATAAGTGGAGTACGGACTAAAAACCAGAAATGGATTATTTCTGATTGTCCCTTTCCCTAAAGCACTCCAGGTGTGTAGGTAGCATGAACCCACACACCTAAACCACAGATGAGACACCACCACAGGGTCTGAAAATCTCTTATCAGCTAGGTACAAAGAGCTTCACCTCCAAAATAAAAAAAAAATAAAATAAAATAAATAAGTGGTGTCACACAATCATCACAAGGGCTTCCCTTGAACCCAATGCTTTATCTAAAGCTGCAAAGCAGGGAGAAAACTATGTCTGAACTCTGACTAAAACACAAGCCAGCAACATGTATTGTGGTAAGAGAACACTTGAAAATATGATGCAGCTCTCTCTTAATGGCAACCAGAGCATTTTATTAGCAGCTTGAAGAGAGAAATATCTGCTATTAAGGCCCTGCTATTCCTGCAGCACAAATGCCCCCTCCATGCAGCAAGCTAACACACCTCACTCCACTGACATTTGGAAGTGGGGACAAAGCTCACACCCATTTACCAGTGGCACACTCAGACCTGCTGGATGTGACACCAAACTCCACAAACACCTCGGCACAGGATCCTCCATTTTGGAGCAGCACAGTTGGGAATCTCTGCAAATGTTTTTCCAACCTAAAGCCGTTGTGCTCAGCAGCCAATATGTTAAATCAGCACTTTGAAAATGAAGCAACTCTAGATCACTACCCAGGAGCGGCTGCTTCCAGCGCCTCTTCCATCAAAGCAGGGCAGTTAAACACTTCTGTATTTAGCCAAAAATCCCACACAACACCAGATATAAATCCTCAGCACGGTATTTGAGAGGGACATTAAAGGAACAATCACTCCAGGTGAGTTTTAGCTTGTTGGAAGGCAGGATCTAATCACAGGGACCCTGAGCAGCTGGAATTTCATTTCAGTCCAGCTCTGCCTGGCCTCCAGCTCCTCCACCTGTGTGCAACTGAAGGTACAAAGAGTGTCTTGGCAGCTGCTGCTTTTGGGACAAGCCATCATTTCTCCACTAAGGCAGACAATGCCTGGAGTGTCCCCCAGCTACATTTTATATTTATAAGTATTATTGATACTTTAGGAGATCAACATGGAGCAATTCAGGTTCCCATTACAGTAACCGCTGATGAAATTTAACAATATTCTAAAACAAGAGAAAAAGTTTCACAGGCATAGATTTGTGTCTCTTGCCTTCACTCCATCGCTATTATCTATTTTCCTAATCAGGTTTTCCATTATTTAAACATATAATCAGGTGGTATTGAAAGGAACAAAGTAAAAACAACCAACAAGTGTATATTAAGCACTAAACCTGAGCCTCATATTGTTCACTCCCACCAAAAGAGAAAGGCAAGATGCTTGTGGAAGATGGGAAAAGCCAAAGTATCCATAACAAACAACAAAATATCAGCGTTTAAGCACACAATTTTTGATCTAATGAGTTGTTCCATGGGTGCTTTGATACGATAAAATATTGAAAGTCACCTTAAGAAAACTCTGCTCACAGTGACACAGGCACAACTCCCACCCATCCCACTTAGTGTATTAAGTGTTCCACTCCAATCATGGTGAAGATCACTGGGAACACAGCAGGAACAGCAGAGCAGTGCCCACAGAGCTTTCTGTGAATTTCTCCCTCCTGCTGTATCCTTCTCCAGTACAGACCCCTCTTGGAAAATCATCAGGCAAGAGCTTAAATCATCAAATTCAAATACGGATTTTCCTCTAGAGTCACAGCCACTCAGATTAAGACTCACATTTGAGATCACTTTAAGATTCACTTTTTTAATTAAAAAAAATTAAAGGAAAAAACTTAGAAGAAGTTTAAAGACATCTTTAAAACAATTCGAAGAAAGAATTGCTATTAAAATTTCTACCTGCCTATTTTGCTGGCTGGTTTCAGAGCAGCACCATGCAGCCAGAAACCAGCACAGGGTCAGGACACAAGAGGCCAGTTACCACTTCAACATTAAGAGAAAAGGGGAAAGCTTTTCTACGGGTGCATAAAATATAGAGGGAGAAGCTGAAAGATTGTTACTCAAGTAAAGCTACCAAATTTTATAAACCAGGACTAGAGGAAGTTTAAAACTTTTGTACAAGAACTTAGTTTAAGCACTTAGACTAAATAAAATCAGCAAAGTTACCTACTTACTTGAGAGGTAGAAAAGGAGCTTTAACCTCCACTACAGACACCAGCCAAAAACTCTTGAGCCCCCTCAGCCAACTTTATATCTGCCTTTCACAGCTGAATTGGGTGAGCTGTGTAACTTGAACATCTGAAAATTCCAGTGGTAATGAGCAGACTGAGCCCTTCTATGCCAGGCAGGGGATACAGCTCAGGCTGCACCTAAATTTAATGCCCTGATATTTAAACTCTACATATAAAAATTTTAATAAGCATATAATATATACAAAAAAATGTAGATTAACATCAGTAATCAACCAATACTCAAAAAAAAAAACCAAACCAAAAAACCTCAGAGCCACACAGGTGCAGCCCCAACCATGCTCACGCCCCATGGCAAAACAAGCCCATGTCTGACATTGAACCCCCCTGTGTCCCTGTGCAGGTGGCTGTGAGCAGGTACCTGCTCAGGGGACACCTCCAGCATGGCCCTTCCCATCCTGGCATGATCACATCTACCTGGGAAAATACCCCCTCCATTACAGCGCTGGCCAACAATCAGGGAATTGCAGGTCCCTCTTATCCAGATGAGAGTGGTGCCAATCCCTGGGCCGGTCACTCCTTGAGCTGTCAGAGCTGCTGCCACCAACCCTTCGGATGTCACTGCGAGTGACGCTTCTGGCTGCTTCAAAGGAGCAGATAATTAACGTAATTTTTTAAGCTTCTGACAGAAAGCCATTCCCATACTGCTGAGAAAGTGGTACTTTTTTTTTTTTTTCAGTATCAGGCACTTTTGTCCTTGAAACAGCACCTGTTGTGTTCAGGGGGATCCATCATTTGTCTCCTGGAAATAACAGGGATGATTTTGGTCTCTCCCAGTATTTACCTACACTCTGCCACGAGCATCAGCA
>VZTF01004915.1:2835363-2892863 GCA_013397755.1 Cnemophilus loriae | reverse complement strand
GGAAAATGCAGATAACAGGTGAGAAAAAGGGGTATCATAAAGGCAGAGTTTAACCTGTTCTGTATATTTTTATTTCCCAGCCAAGGAGCCCTGAACCCACCTTCACCAACCCTGTATTTTTTGGGTGTCTCCTCCCGAGCCCCCTGCCCAGGGAGGGTGCTGGGAGGGCCATGAGGTGCCTGTGGAGGAGCAGGAGCAGCAAAGGAGCCTTTGTTCCAGCCTCAGCTCCCGTCCTCACCTCACACCTTCACCATCACCCTGCCTGCCTTGAAGTTGATTTGCTTTAGAAGATGTCGGCCCTGAACTCTTACCTCCTGACATTTTTTTCCTGTGTCTTGTTCCTCCTTTCTCTACACAAAAGTAAAAAATGACAGCTATTTTTTCACCTGAAAAGCCACACTTAGGGACAAAAGCAATTGCCTTTTCTTGCCTACCAATGGCGGAAGTTTTTGGCAGCTTCATCCCCCTTAAAACTGATTTCCAGCAGTGTGCAAGCTAAGATGCAGTCACACACTTGCTGGTAGTTATCTCTGTGATAAAATGTTTATAAGAGCTGGCAGACTGTCACAATAAAATTCCTTCTTCTTACTAAGAAGTTATCTTAAAATCTTTTACACCCATGTATTAGAAATTGATGAGTAGAGCAAAAAATCCCAAATGTTACTTTTGCCTTTCAGTCAGTGGTTAACAAACATTGCTGGTTGTTTTTAACAGATTTCCAACCCTGGCATGCTCCCTACATAAATAATAAAGTTGACCATTTACAAAAACTACATAAATTTCAGATCTGAAAAACAGAAATGTTAGATCTGAGCCTTCACTTCAGTGAAATTAGGGTGTTTTAAGGTCACTGATTCTAGTTTGGTCAAGGAAATATTCACAGATGCATTTTACAGGTTGGGCACGTTTTAACTCAGAGATGCACATAGGTTACACTTTTCATGTGTCATCCTGAGCTGACACACGAGGGTTAGGGACAGAATAATGCCAGAGGGAAAAAAGGATCTTGTATAGTCCCACTACAGCCATCCCAACACCTTTTAAACAGAGATGCTCAATAATACGGTTGGCAAAATTAATATAACCTGATTACTCCTTTTATGGCATTTTAGGAATGGTGAAATTACCTCGGTCCATTTTACCATACCACAGAAAATCACAAGCAGCCTTACAGGAGGCTGAAAATCTCCATATTTATGAATGAGGGATGGATGATTAAGATAAAAGCATCTCTGCTATTGATCACGGGCCTCTCTCATCTATTAAAATAATAAAACTACATGATGCTGCAGCACTTAAAACTCAGCACTGGAAGAAGGTGACCGAATGCAAACGCTGGTGGTCATGGCTCAAACATGCCTGGTGGGTTTGTGCCCAGAGCTCTCAGCACCACCAACACCTACCACTGACCAGAAACTGGCCTAGTAAAGCATAATTCCCAAAACTATCAAAATACAGCCCTGTATAAAATATTTTTATTACATTTATTATTCTGGTTTTTCTAAGGAAAAAAAGGTATTTTTTTCCAAGTGAAAATCATGGGGATTTTACAGCAAAAAGTGTGTCCTTTTGCTTGGCAGAGGGTAGAATATCTCAGTCATGCTGGAAAACCACGGTGTGCTGGCCTGATATTAGCCTGGATCCAATTAGAAACACTCTTCTGTTTTAACCCAGGTGGAATTGCACAATTATAACAGCAAAAGCCTGTGCTAGAGAGGAAATGGAGAAAGTTGTTCTTGCTGAAGAAAGGAATAAAGGTCTGTTCAGTGCTCCACAAAATCTTACACAAAGAGGAGGGCTGAGCACAGCTCTGGAACTCAAGATCATAACCAGGGTTGGGCTCCATGGTAGGATCAGGTAGTGAACATGCATTTGTCCCTCCAGGAGGGGAGGAAGCACCCTGGTTTTCCATCAAGGAGAAAATCAGCTTCTCCAGAACATGATGGACACAATCCATAGAAAAACTGCTCCACCCATGCACCTCCACCTTGTCTGTACCCAAACCAACATTGCAAGAGAAGCCCATGAGTTCAACGAGGCTCCTTCCACCAACTCAGCCAGTCTGAAAAAGGGAAATACCAGCAGCTGTTCAAAGCCAGCCTCCATCACACTGAGAGGATGTGGCCACGGACACTGCAACAAATTCTGGAGCAATGCACACAGACATTGTGCTGTGTTTGTGTTCATGTTCGTGTTTGGGTTTGTGTTTGTGTTTGTGTTTGTGTTTGTGTTTGTGTTTGTGTTTGTGTTTGTGTTTGTGTTTGTGTTTGTGTTTGTTTGGGCTTGGGTTTGGGTTTGGGTTTGGGTTCGGGTTTGGGTTCAGGTTTGGGTTCAGGTTTGGGTTCGTGTCTGTACAGCCCCAGATCCTCCTTGGGGTCACTGGGGACTGACAGTGCCACCAAGCCCCTGGTAATAACCTGCTGCAACAGGTGCCTAAATCCTGCCAGATGCAAATGATTGCAACAGAGATTCTTTCACAAACTGCGATAAAAAGCCTAAAACTTCATACTAGGTGTCATTTCTTCTGAATAAAAAATAATACACCCACACAAGTCTAATTACACTGACATTTTCCTTTAAATTACTTTGAAAACCATGAGACAAATAAATTTCATATATCTCCACATGTATACTAAACACCTACAAAAAAAGAAAGACATGTTGCGAAGGTACAGGATTCAGTTTGTGGAACTGAATGAAAAGGGAGCTGCAGTAGGACATTTCCTGACCTATTTTTCTGTAATTTAATGTGGCAGCATTGCAGGAAAAGCATTTACTACATATTTGTCAAAATGACCCGTTCATATTTTTCTATTCCTATTTCCAATGACAATATTTATATAATTATTTACCTCTGAAAGGCCTTGATGCGCCTGCAGCTCAAAACACAGACAAATACGGACTTGGATTTGATGATCCTTGTGAGTGCCTTTTGATTCTAGATACTCTATGACGTTATGATTTTTATATAGCACAAATTACAAACTGAACCTGGTTTTTAAGGGTTAACAGCTGAGGGATGCAGATAACTTCTTTTTAATTATTTGCTGCAAACTATTTGAACTCTTTTCCTGGCTGCCTTTCCCAGGTCACATTCAGAAGCAGATACACCAAAATACTCTACCATGTGTCTGACCCAAACACAACCAGGACAGAAACCTTCACAAGAGAAATGAAAAAGGAAAGGAAAAGATAAAGAGAAAAATAAAAGTCTATCCTCTGAAGATATGCAGACCCATATTAGAAATGCAGGAGGTTTAGATAGTTTGGACAAATGCCCAAACTTCTGAGAGTTTAATCAAAACTAAACCAACCAATCCTCTTCCCCTTTTGAGATTTGCCCAGCAACAATTACCATCAGTTTTAAAAACCACAAGTACTTAATAAAAATGAGAATATTATAAATCTTCTGCCACATGAAGCTAATAAAAATAAATAATAATAATAAATTTTAATGTTTAAGGTACCCAGGCCCAAAGGCACTAACCTGTATTTGTGCTTCAAGTCAATGATATTAACAGTTCTAGAAACATTTGAATAAATGTAGTTTTTGCAAAAGGGTATTTTTCTATCCACTTGCCAGGTATTAGACTGATTATATTGACTGCACTAGGACTTGTAATGAGATTTTTTAAGACATTATTCTATTTACATGTTCATCTGACATTATTAAACCTCTATTTGTTTCTATCACAGAGAATTTAGAAATATGTTCCAGAGAGCAAATCGTTGGCCATAAGGGCCATCATCAACCTCATTCTTTCCAGTCTGATATTAAATTTAACAGCATCAACGCTGGCTTGCACCAACAGCTCAGCTTGGGCTGCCTACAGCCAAGCAGCCCCACACATCTCTCTGGGAGCACAAGGAGCCATCTCCTTTGCCAGCCCTTCGAGTGATACTTTTTGTTTCCCACTGCCTCATCCATCTCCTTCACGCACCCATCTAAATGCAGACGATCCCGTAACGCTGTGGTCGATACCATCCCACAACGCTGTGGTTGATACCATCCCAAACCCAGCGGGTGTATAACATTTCGACATCGCCTACGCACCACAGAAAATATTCATTTTTAATGGGTCTATTTTGGTTCAGCTGAGTTGGTTCTAGCGGGAAGAGCAGAGGTAAAACATTAATCATCCTTTAAAAAGTTTGGAGCTGGCGGCAAACTGCCGTGTGATTTCAGTGCCATGATCCCACAGGCAGGGGATTGTCCCTAAGCCCCAAATCTGGGCTCTTTCCCTACTTCTATGCAAGAAAAATTCCCATATAAATCTTCCAGCGGCTTTTGCCAGCAGTAAGGACAAGTAGAAGCTAAGCAAAGATATTTTAATTGCTCCAGTTAATAAATATAATGCACTCTCATGTAAGTGGTGCATATTAATGTCTAGGAAATTCTCTATAGTGCTCTCCATGCTCAAGGGCTGGGTCAGAGCACCCCAGTGAAAGTGGCAGACACTGTGTTTTCACTTAGCATCATTCATTGGTGAAAAGAAAAAAAAAACTAAAGCAAATGCAAACACACACGCAAAAAAAATCCTATTTTGGGAATTTGTTGGAGCACTTCTAGAAATCGCTGAAACTGTTTTCATAATCCTTCCACTTGTACGGCCAAATGCCTTAATTACCATGAGACCAGCTAGCTACAGAAGGCTCAGAAAGAGCCATAAAAACATTTTAGCGTAGCTTAAAATAGCTTTTCCTCCTCCTAAAAATAGAGCAATGCACAGAGAAAACACTTGGACCCCTTTTGGAGGCGACGGAGAAGTGTGAGGCCAGCCCCAGGGAGGAGGCAGGGATCCCCCAGCCCCGGCACTGCGCAATTCTCCCCTGCTGCTCTCCCAGGCCAGGACACTCTGCCAAAAGCGTGATGCTGTCCTGTATCAAAACCCATTTCTAGTCTTTGCTGAATCTGACCAGCCTTGGGGCTTGAGCCAGAACGATTTTTTTTGGGAGGAAATTCCACATTTGGGAGGGAAAGGATGAAGCATTTAAAAAGGTCAGCTTGCCAGCAAAGGCAGGCAGTTATAGGAATAAAGGGGAGGAAAACATTTCCTGGGTCACTGAGTTTTGTCCAGCGCTACCAGAAGGAACTAATTCATATATCATCTTTCACACACCGTACCAGCTCCTGCAACAAGCAGAAATGTCAGGATCCACCTCAAAAACTGAGCAGGAGCCCCCGGGACAGCCAGTGGTGCCTCTGCAGCTCCTGTTCCCCCCTGCTGCAACCTCTGCAAAGGGGCAAGAGCAACAGAACTTTGCCAAAAAGCTTAACCCAGGCATCATGCTCTTTCTTTTTCTTTCTTTCTTTTTTCAAAGCATCTGCTGCTGAAGAGGCCCCTCTGTAGCACCATTTCATCAGTTCAAAATGCAGAGGGAGAACACCCAAACTGTCCTGTCTGATGGGGACGAGACTCCAACCCTGGCATTGAGGACCCAGAGACCCCCACCACGAAAGGAGATTTGGATCCTCTCCTGCAAAAATCTGGCCTCAACACTAACAGCTTATTGAGATTTGGGAAGTCCCTCCACGTCCCTGCCTCAGTTTTCCAGCTGCAGCATGAATATTATTATTTACCCATCCTTGTAAAGAGCTTTGTCATCTTTAGATGTACACACCCCCACTGGGACAGTTCTGACACTAATTTCTGCTTCATATCAGATTATGTGATTGTTATTAACCTTCCAGCTTTCAGCACTGGAGGGTCAAATCCATCTCAGCTCGGCAGATGAAGCTCTACTGACTTCACTTACTCCAGGACTGGATTTAGTCCTGGGCATTTTTCAATTTAAAACACACTGGCAAGGCAAAGCTACCACTGCTCCTTCCAGGGGTGGTCTGATTTCATTTACAAGTATTTGTGCTGGCAAGTCCTATATAATGTTCAGATGCAATTGTGTCTGAGTATTAAATATAATGGGTTAGATGTTATGAATAGGAAAATGAGATAACTTGGTAAAGGAGGTTTGACAGCAAGAGTGAAAGAATGAAGATTCAACTTAAGCTGCTGAAAGCCTAACAAGATAAAGACAGGCAGGGGAGAGTTCTCTTAAATGTGATGAAAATAAGGCCTGAAGGGGTGGAATGATAGAGAGGCTGAGGAGTACATGTTTCAAGACAGAAGATGAATGTGCCCAACATGACAGTAACATGTAGCTAAATTAATCAAAGTACCCACAGCACTAAATAGAACCAAAACATATAGATTTATGCAGAAATCCCAGAACAGCAGATGTGAGACAGACAGAAGGATGCTTCTTTTCGATCTCAATTAATTTTCCGTATTTTTTGGTCATTGGCTTTTATCATTCTGTGTCACTGGAAACATTATAAATCTGCCTTTTACATTTTAAATACGTGCTGTCTGCCTCGGCGTTGAACCCACAGGTCCCTCAGCACACGCTATTATGTCTCCCCATTAAAGACATCACGGCACATGACAAATATCCTGAAGCGAAATTACCAGAAAAAGTTTCCTAAAAATCACAGCAGCACACACCCGTGTGACAAAAACAAACAGTTGCAACCACTAATATTTCACCTTGAAAGGATAATTTTAAGTTAATTCCGTTTCCATGATTCACGCTGGATTTACAGCCTTTGTTTTGCCTGGGCAGATGCAGCCCAGCTCTCAACTGCTCTGCTCACCCTCCTCTGCCTCCCCGCACTGCTCTGGTGCTCCCGGCTTCTCCGGGGACTTCTCCAGAATCTCCTCCACTCCCACAGCCTCTTCAGAGGTTGGGGGGTTGAATTCTAAACCCCCTCGACTGCCGAAGGGCAGGCAGTAAATTGGGGGTCATTGCCCCCTTGACTTGGGTTTTAATCAGTGGCTGCCTGTCTTGCTCAGAAACTCCCAGTCAGGGCAGCTGCTGGAGATTAAGCTCAGGTCGGATCAGATCCTGATCTCGCTTGCAGCAGGAGTGCAGATTCCAGTGTCATTTGAGTCTGGAGCAGGATTTGGCCCCAGTGACTCAAACGAGCACCCAAACCTGCACGGCGAGCCCAGTGAAGGGAAAGCAAAGGAAATGTTCTTGGGATGGGAGACCCTCTCCACAACCAGGAGCTGTAGGAACTCAGTGCATGCATCATCACATCCCAAATACCTGCTGGATGCCTTGTTCCCCCACATCCTGCCTTTAAGCACCCCCTTCCCTTCCAAATGCCCGGGGGCAAGGGATCTGATTTATCCCAGGAAAGCTGGAGGCTGGGGAGGGGGATGTCCCAGTGCATCCCACCTCCTCAGGGAGTGGCTGAGCAGTGCAGGGATCCAACAGAAGGACTCGGAGCAGAGGGCTCTAGGGGTTCACAGCCCAGCTGCTGCTCCCAGACGGGCATCCCCTTCCCAGGCTTTGTCTGGTGTGCAAAGGGCTTAGATCAGTTTTGTTCTGAGAGCCGGGGCTGCTCTACTCCTCCCCACCCCACACCACCCCCAGCCTTGTGAGGGGAAGGTGACAGGGATTAGAGGTTTGAATTCCTTTCTTTATTTTTTTGCTTTTTTTTATTTTCTTTAAAGAACTTCTGGAAGCCAACATGACTTTTTTGTCTGCAAGAGATTAGGCAAACGAATGCAAAGGGTGACAGAGACGAGGACTCAGCCCTACCATCCAGAGGCAGGTTTCTGGGAGGACCAGCTTTCCTTTCACTCTGCAGTTATGAATAGGTTGATCTTTTTTGTGTGTGTGTCACGGCTCAGAGAAGTCAGTTGGCTGGTGCAGAGTGGGGAGCAAACTCAGCCCAAACAGCACCAAGCCACAAGACACTCTTTATTTGCTTGTAGGTAGGTTTACAAGATGCAAAGAGAGTGAGAAAGAAGGGCATTGCCTGGCACTAACACTCCCTCTATTGGAAAAACAGTATTTTCCCAGGAATGTGCATTATATTCCTAGAACAATGTAAATTAAAGTGATCAGCATGCAAACAAAACGTCTTTAATTTACTGGAAAAAGGGCTGGGCAACCAGGACATTATCTTCCATTACACAGAGAGCAAGGAAAAGTAGTACAGTGCAAAAGTTAACCATGTCTTAAGAGTGACAGCACTAGATGAAATTTAGACTTGCAAAAAACAGAGGCCATTACACAAAATTTTAATTAATCTACAGTCCACTGCATGGTCTCCATTTTCCTGGCATGGCATCCAGCAGGTCCCTGGACAATTATCTCCCACTGCTATCAAATTCGTGTGTTTCTAAACAGAGGGGATCCCTTGGCTTCTGCTGCCCTCAACAGAAAACAAGGCTATGGTGGCACTGCACAAACACGTTCTGCAGCTGACATCTTTTCTGTACCCCCCAAAGAGGTTGGCATCACTTCTGTTCACCAGCCAGCTCCACAGACAAGCCTTGGGTGAGGACACAGCGTCTGACTCCACTAAAAGGGAAGGCTCCCAAAGCTGGGAATTTATTTATCACAGCATTTATCTCACAGGTGGGTAAGAGGAATTTTTCAAGCAGCCTGGATCCAGCTGAGGAGGCCACGCTCCCTTTCACCTTCCTGGGCTGCATCAGAAGCAGTGTAGGCAGCAGGTCAAGGGAGGTGATTCTCCCCCTCTATTCTGCTCCCGTGAGACCCCACCAGGAGGGTTGCATCCAGCCCTGGGGTCTCTGACATAAGAAGGACACAGATCTGTTGGAGTGAGGCCAGAGGAAGCCTTGAAGATGATCACATGGAGTTTGCAGCACCTCTGCTATGGAAAAAGGCTGAGAGCTGGGAGTGTTCAGCCTGGAGGTGAAACCTCCAGGGAGACCTCAGAGCCCCTTCCTGTGCCTAAAGCGGCTCCAAGAGAGCTGGAGAGGCACTTTGGACAAGGGTCTGGAGTGACAGGACAAGGAGGGAATGGTTTCACACTGACAGAGGGCCGGATTAGATGGGATATTGGGAAGGAATTGTCCTCTGTGAGGGTGGTGAGGCCCTGGCACAGGTTGCCCAGAGAAGCTGTGGTTGCCCCATCCCAGGAAGTGTCCAAGGCTGGATGGGACTTGGAGCAACCTGGTCTAATGCAAGGTGTCCCTGCTCATGGCAGGGGGGTTGAAATGATGTGAGCTTTAGGGGCCCTTCCAACCTAAACCATTGCATGATTCTATGATTGTTTAAAGCAGCCTGGCAGGAGTGGTGGTATCAGCAGGTAACTTCCAAAGCCAGAGCTCCAACCTTAGAATGTGCAGCTGAAGATGAAATGCTTCGTGCCTGGTCACACCCTGCATCACTGGCAGCACTGGGAAGGCTTTGGGATGCCCTCCCACCTTTGGATGTGGACAGCTGTAAAAGCCAGCTCCGAGCATTTAACATGAGTTTAACAGGTTTAAGCCTGTTTCCCCACATTAAGCATGGGTGCATACACTGGAAGAACAGGAGATTAGCACACGGTGCTCACTGGAGGAGAGACAAAGCAGGAGGGATTTAATAACTGTTAGCTCCAGCCAAAAAAATAACCCATTACAGTTTTTCTAGAGTGAGCCATGAAGATCTCAGTATCTCTTTGTATGACACCCATGACAGAGAAAGGGATGGAGGAACCTGATTACAGGGAGAATGTTCGAAACATGAAGGAAATTTAAGCAAAAATGCAATTTAAAAAAATAATGATTATTTGGTAATATGGAATTGGATTTGTGAAGAAAGGATACAAGAAAGGAATGATGTCAAAGCCAAGACTCCAAACATTTTGGAGGATCTTTGCAAATTTTTTTTTTTTTAATCCAACTATTAAAAATCAAGGTGTATCACAAAACGATATTGCATCTTTTTAAAGATACCTTTTTGACTTTTTTTGAAAGACTGAACATTTCAAAACTATCTGAGGAAACTTCCTTTTTCTCTACTGAGAAAAAATAATATTCTTAAAGGAATGTTGTCTCAGCATTGCCATTTTTCAGATATATCTGCAGACAATTTTCAAATACCTCTGCAGTGAGAAACACTGAGTTTAACCCAAGTATTGCCATATCCAAGTAGGACACAGCCATAAGAAGAGCTGCCTGGCTACAGCAAACAGAACCAGACAAAATCCTAGAGAACAAAACTTTGCAGAGGAGAACAGGCCAGCTCAACTGGAATAGAGCTCTTCTCACTAAAATCTACAGATTGCAATTTATAACTTAAAATTGTATTATCTTCTTCTTTAGTGATATAGTGGTTTATACTTCAATTTCCTTCAAGCCCCTCATGGAGCCTTGCTCTGCTCTGCCTAGGAGATGTGACAGCAACACAGGACAAGGCAGAAAGGATGAAAGTTAAATTGATGACACTTTTTTTTCGGTGAATATATATATTCTTTCACTCCAAGCCTCACATAAAGCAGCCCTGCTTCTATTGGGTTTTTCTGAGACTCCAAAATAAATACACATCCAGAAGACTTATTCTCATATTTCCAGCTACAGAAGAGGCATCCAGGTTTTTGCTTCTCCTACCTTGGATGTACTTGCCTGTGTTGATTCAGAAGCAGACTAACATATAGGACCTTAAATTCTGTATGACTCTGTGTAATGTAATGAACACCAACAGACTTTAAATCTCCTGTATCTCATGGGCGCATTTTATTGCATTATATGGCAAAAATCCAAGAAAAAAAATTTCAGGGAGAAAAAAAATTCAAAAATGAAAAATACATTGCTACTGAATTTTCCAGCAATATCACAGGAATGTGATCTCCCCTCAATATACATGCTGATGATCTATTTGGAATTTCTATCCGCAGTTATGAAGAAAAAGAAAATGCTATTCCCTCAGAGGCCAATTTTCATCTGCTCTGGAATTCTCATTTAAACATCTCAGAGAACACTTTGCCTTCTCTAGATATTACCTAGTATTCATCTGGCTCAAGGCTCATGTCTGTTACGGTGTGAGCTACATGGAAACAAATTCCTAATCACATTTCTGACAAGAGTCCTCACAATCCAGTTGGCTGCCATCATCCCATTTCCAGTATTTCACCAGTAAAAATGCAGGAAAGGTTTAGTCTCCTTTTACCCGGCATGTGCAACTCCCATTACTCGGAGTCACCACATGTGTGCAGATCAAGGGAGTGGATTGTTTAAGGAGGTGAACCTCAGGCGCTGCTGCCAGGGCTCCCTTTCGGGTTCCAAGATGTAGATATATGGTGAAGAGTTTGCAAGAGTGGAAGCAAATGCTTGGATCCTCCTCTCCTGATGATATCTGTCAGGATAAGCTGGGCTGAATTCTCCGAGGATACAGGAGCACACCACAAGGGCTGGGGAACATTGTCTAGTTTCAGAAAATGAGTGGTTTCGACATTAATAACCATAATTCAGAAGTTCTCAGAGCCTTTCACCGCAGTGAAGAGCAGCACTGCCACTGATGGAACTGTTACTCCTTTTCTTCCTTAACGCATAAAACACACCAGAGTTTCAGGTTTGATTTACATTTCATTGCACCCTGAGCATGTAAATATATCTGTGCATACTGGGTGTCATCCTGACCTGTCAGCATCTAACATTTAGGGCTTTGCCCTGTGGGCTGTGTGCAAATGAGCACAGTCAAGTTCATATTTATATTGAATTAGATATTATAAACACCCTAGCTCAGGTCACAGCAGTGATCTCAATGATTTTGCCAATTCCTTTAAACATTTTCCTGACCCCCCTCAGGATGTTATTAAATACAGAACTATACCAGATCAGGGCCATGCTGCAGGGACAGATAACAGGCAAAGTGACCATGAAACTGGTACTTGGTCTTGGGTGCAGAAATCACCACCAGCAATAATCATCAGAAATTACTAACTACCAGTGTTTATGGATATGGAATGATCAGGAAATGAGAGAGGGAACCCTCCCCACGGGAGCAGCTACTTAGGAGTGTTCCTGGGAGTGCACACACCTCACCTCCCCTAGGCCAGGACCCAAGGAATGGGTTGGCTTGCTGGTATCAAAGGAAAAATGAGATGGTTTTTGCTGTATGTCTCCAATAAGTTCAGCTCAAGGGTGTCCTGCTCTCTAAACTCCTCCTGACACTACCTTCCTAAATTTTCAAATTGAGTCTTTACTCCTTTCTATCCATGTTCCCCAGCACGACCCCAGTTCATTTCAGAGGCTCAGAGATCCTGTGTCATCTCAGCCTCCTCCTCACCTCTCCAGAGAAACCCCAGGACGCTGCGAATTAAGAAAACCAAGAAGAGCTGCTGTGACCCATTCAAACGACTAGATGAATGAGAGAGGATGGAGAACGCAGCCCTGATACTTCCTCCACATCCCTGCAGCACAGACAAACACCACACTGGTGACATCTCAGGCCGTGGCAAGTATTGCTGCGAGGGGTTGCATACGCCTCAGACAGAGAGCACACATTCATCTTCCAACCTGGAACCACTTGGGAGGACTGCTCTACACAGTGAACCAAAACAGTCCATGATCCTTAACCAACCTGTAATTGAAAAGTCAACATTTGTCCCATTCAGCAAAACAGTTTCCTCTAAAGAGATTTAAACTTTCAAGCACCTGAATTTTTTCCCAAATTGTCTGTATGTATACTGTCCCTATTCCTGCATGAAATATTTTAATTCAGTCTCTATTTTCCCACTCTCCAACTTTCACCTCCCAAGCCCTGTGTGTAGGTTCAGTCCTGAACTCTTCATAGGCCAAAATTTTGTCAGTGGAAGCTTTGTTTCCCAAGGCAGGGGAAGAGACTCTCGATGCACATTTTCAAGAGCTCAGCTTGCAGTTATCCAGTGGACCATAAGCCGTGTAACCAGCTTGGCACACTGATTGCAGAACCTTTTTTAAAATCATAATTATAGTATCTATAAGTATAGTATACTCCAGGCTCAGGTTTTAGGTGGGCACTTGAAAACATGATGCAAACACTTTAAAAACACAATTTTTACACTGTTTTTCAGCATCTGCGGATTAATTCAAACCTGATTCTGCCTTCAAGAAAACCAACAGTCCTTTTCTCTCCTACAGGAACAACTGCAAGACTAAAGCTTTAACAGCCCAAAAGGAAAGGTTTGTCTCTGTTCTGTCACACCTACTGTTACTTCTTCAATTTATGATTGTGTTTAGTCAAGGAAAAACCAAATCAATGGATGTGAAGAAATTTAAACACAGGTCTTCTTGTTTCAGCAATCCATAGAAAGAGATTTATGCTTTATTCATCACGCTGAAGATACTTTCTTTTTTCCACAACATCTGTAATTTGTCTGTTCAGTGGGGTCTGTGGTTTTGTTAAGCTGTGCAGATATGCATAATCCAGCCATGCACAGCAAAAGTAAAGTGCCAAATTCTTAATCCACTCAGGAGGCAGCAGAATACTACAGCTGTTGACTTCCTGCAAAAAATCAGGGTAGCCGAGACCAGCGCAAACCTTATTTGTATTTGTACATGAAAAAGTAATACCAGTAATAATAAAAATTTTTAAAAATCAGATGCCAAGACCACAACTGGTGTAAGTCAGCGTAGCAGCACTCAGCTGATTGCAGCAGTTCTAATCAAAAGAGCAGAGATCTGCCCTAATAACAGCATTATTGATCTTTTCTTTAAAACACACACTCCTATACACACAGCATATTCCCCATGTCCATCCTCTAGGATTATTATAGAGCCATAAGCAAGAGCAACAATTATAGTTTTATTTAAGAGATGCAAATCAATATTAATTAAAATTAGACAACTGTTTGTGATGTAAGGGCTCCTTGTACTCAAAGGGCACAGTGGCCATTAAATATATTAAGACTTATTACTTAAAAGATTTTAGACAAAGTCAATGCCTCGCGTGTCCTAGGGGACAGTTCAATGCCTCAGTAATGTTGTACAACATTTAACTATAGGTGCCACAATCAAAGGCAAACACAATTAAGTATCAAACAGTTAAATGTTATGTGTCACTCTCTACAGAATCTATACTGAAATGCTTAATTAAACTTTTTTTTATTAAAAAAAAAAAAAGTTCCATAGCACGGGCTAGCACCAAAATGAAGGCTTATTTGGTTTGTATTAAATAACCTGCATATTAAGTTGCCTGCGTTTCTCCTGTTCATTATCATGAAGGCAGCATTTGCATTTCTTGATAGACTATTCCTGTTTCCTTCCTCTTTTTTTCTTGTCTTACATCAGTCAGTGGAAAGAGTGCCACCACAGGCCATCATTAACCTTCCAAATCTGCCTCAAAACAAATAGTACAAGAGCTCACTAATTTGAAGATCAAAAAGCCACTTGTCCATTATATAATTGGAATGAAAGGCAAAATGTTGCAGTTCTGAAGAGCACAGTAATTACTAGCTGTTAATTGCTCTCTCGTGGTGGCTCACTTTTAATTAAAAAGAACAGCTCGTCGCAGGCCGATAAGCAATGGTGGAGACCACTGGTTTAATCAACAAAGCAGAAAAATTTGTTTCTGCCGCAGCCAACAACAGCTTGAGAAATCTTCAGATGTCCAATTGAGATTAAAAACTGTCTATTTAGTGCAGTCAGATTTTATTTTAACCAAGGAAATGACTATTTGAAGTCTTCCAATGTGAGTGTCCCCACCACATCCCCGCTGGTGCTGCAGGGACTAATCACTGGCTTGTGGTTGTGATCATTCAAGTAAAGAAATTTAGCTACTTTCCTCTTGACTCCATCATTCTTGGGTAATTGGCCTGTCTGAGGTGAGCAGTTGTGTTGGGTTTTTTTTTTTTAAGAAAGAGCTTTAAAGTATGGAAGGCCCACAGACTGTGCATTTAATTACTGTTCATATTTCATGCAGTCAAACAGAATTTCATTTAAAAAGAAAATGATTTACCTACCAAAAAGAAAATCCCACAACCCTAACTTAACCCACCCTTCCCAAACAAAAAATAAAACTCCTTATATTCGCTGCATTGGGTGTTTTGCTCCTTGTCCTTTGACGGGTGTATTTACATGCCAAAAACATATTTAAACATCAAAGTTAATTCTTTCAGAGTGTTCTGTCTTTAACTCTTTCATCTAATGACTGAGGTCTTTGAGGGAAACCCCGCTGCATGTCACAGGAAGGGTTTATTTAGTTAAGCAGGTTAGGTAGGTTAAGTGGAACCGTTTTGCCCTGGTTTGCCTCATCTCTCTTTAGCCATGAGCCCATTTGCATCTCTCAGCAGCTTCTGTCCATCCTCCCCTCCTCTGCTGCCCTGCTCTGCTCCCCAAGGTGTTGTACTCAGCCTTTTGCCTCCTTGTATTTATTTGCTGCTGCTGAGTGAAGGGCTCTGCTTCACGTTGCGCTCTCAGACGAGGCACACGTGTACCTAAAACCAAACCTGGCAAACCTTCACCACAATCCCTGCCTGCCTTCCCAGCGCTGGGGTGTGGATGTCTGACAACTCTGGACAACCTAATATAGGAAAACAGGCATTTCCATTCAACGGGCTCCAGGCCTTATTGTGCTTTTCTGCCTCACTCCCATTAACATCTGGGAACAAATGTCACTATCTGCAGCTATAAGCAGCTTTGGAGGATTGGTCAACTTTGGTTTGAACTTTGAGGCATATTTCTGAGCTGAGTAAACTCAAAGCTGCCAAAGAATATTTTTCTGTTTTCCTTCTCATATAGAGAAAAAAAATATTCATTCATTTGTCTTCTTACACAGAAATATATGTGTGTGTGTATATATATATATATAGATAGATATCATACTTTTTATAGTCTCTTTTTGGGCTTCTGGGAATCACTTCTCTCCCCTGGGAACAGATGGGTTTTTGGTTAGTGTTTCTTTCTTTTTAAGGCTCCTTTCTTGAGCAGACCTAAAAAAGCAGGGAAAGGTTACCAGAGCCCTTTTTTCTCCTAGTTCCCCTGAAGTCACCGTCATTTGGATGTACAGCCACTCCACAGCAGCCACCTTTTCCTTCTGACACAGCAGAGCTCCTGGGTTGTGATATGGGGAATGCCCTTCCTAATGTTCATCTCTCCTTAGAGCAAAGTAGAACGAGAATTTGACTACTGATTTCAAAGCAGTGAGATCTGACTCCTCCAGCCCTAAATTACAGGGTTTAAAATGTTCAATGATTACTGTGTGCTTGGGTGCTGTGTAGAATGCTACCCTGGGAAACTGCCATGGTGTTACATGAATTTTCAAAGCATCTACTCCATATATTTAAAACAGATCTTGTCATACACCTCCTCGTATATTCCCTGATTCGCGTTCAAGGACACCTTTTTATTTTTCATATTAAAATAGCAATTTGTAAATTCTTAATGAATATGGAATCCGGTGTGTTGCATTAAATGCTAATTGAATAAACCTGAAAGGATTAGTGCAATCAGTACAATCAGTTGATGATGTAATCTAAAACTTACAAGGAAAAAGCATACCATAACATTTTTAGGCAAAAAAAGTAAGAGTGCTACACATTCTCTTAAATCAATGCACACCTATGAATATTTATCTGCTTTTAGGTTACCATGGACAGAAATCTGTCGGTCTGTAAATATGAAAAATTAAAGGGATATATTTTGAAACACACCTGCTTATGTTAGGTGACGAAAAACAAATATTCAAGTCAAGCTTCTTCCTCATCCCTGGACGAGCAGTGGACAAACAAAATGGGATACTTGGGATCAGCCTTACATTCAGTCACTTGTACCCTCACTTATGAACAAGCTCAGGGCTGTAAAACGAGCTACAAAACCTGATCAGGATATTTAAAAAAAAAATGAATAACCAAAAACCCAGAAAACTGTGTTTCCTTCAATTACGAGTTTTCGTTTTCACACATATGTGTGTAGATGTACGTGCATATATACAATTTATACATACACACACATATATATATGTATGTATGTACGTATGTATGTATTTTAAACTTTGTCCTGGACGAAAAGTGGGACTCGAGTTGTTGCTCCAGCCCTGCCAGGGGCGCTCCTGCAGCCCCATCCTGCCGTGCCCGCAGCCGGCGTTATCCGCATCCCTTCCTCCGGCGCATCCTGCGCCCGCTCCGGCCGCCCCGAGCCGCGATAAGCCCTCAACCTGCCCCGATAAGGCGAGCTGCGAGGACGCCGTGTCTTTGCCAGCTTTTGTCGCCCCACACCTTTCCTGTTGCCAGTTTTCGGTGGGCACCTGTCAGCGCGGTCCCGGCTTTCACAGCTCCTGCCGCTCCCTCCGCCCCGCTCGGGGGTTTATCGGAGGAAACACTCGCTCTCGCAGGGATGGCCCCCGCACTGCGGCAGATTAATCCGAGTTGAGTGCACTTCCTTCGGCCAGAGGACACCAATTACCACGACGGCACCGGCAGCACAATGCGGGCGGACATCTGACAGCCCGGGTCCCGCCAGCTCCGCATTGTCCTCCCATCAGGCGCTGTCAGTTCCCAGCCTTAATTACATCCTGTTTACAAACACTCGGCCGGACTTCAGATGGAGCCTTAACAAAGGTTGACAAAGGTCAGGGCCACGTCACGAGGATGTTATCTGTGTGCTCTGGCTGATAAACGAGGAGGAGGAGGAGGAGGAGGTGCGGGGCTGATTTTGGAGATAGCGCAGAGAAACCACGCTGGGGCCATGCAAAATACTGAGCTCCGGCCCCTCGGCCCAAGAGGGGCTCGATGGTGCTGGGGGATGCACTCGTACCTGGGATCACACAGGACTTGTGTGACAGGACAGAAAACAGCTATCATCAACCTGAAATGGCAGCAGCTGGAGCTGACCAATAAAGTGACTGAAATAATAATTTTTAAAAGCCTTCTAAATCTATTTGCATTTCAAACTCTGTGTTGTAAGAGCAGAAACTGAAGCACAGCAAATAAATCCTGTCGTTTTTCCCACACTATAAGACATCACTAAGACCCTCCATCCTGCTTCCTGGAGCACATGGCAGGGATGGGGACATCCTTCACACCCCCTCCAGCAGCAGGGAAACCAAGGACTGAGTGAGGTCAAGCCAAGTTTGCCCCAAATCCATATGTCCCCCTGCTCTACCCTCTCATATTTTCCTTGCAGTATGGATATGGACTTTTATGCTTTCTTTGATGCCTGGAGCGAATTTTTTTTTTTTTTTTTGTGTAGCTTTACAGCTTTCTAGAGACACCATTAAATTAATCGGGGCTCAGATCCTACTTTACATTTCCATGGTTTGCACAACCACTTTGTTCACAGCAACTTCTCAATGTTCAGTGTGGATAAGACCCAAAAAGTGAAACGCTGGGAGAGTTTGACATCCACAGCTGGGTTTGTGCATATGAGAACAAGAAAACCAGGCATCTCTGTAAACCAAGGCTGCCCATTTGATACCATGTCCCTCCTCCAGCGTCTTCTCTCTTTATCTTGAGAAAGATGAGGACAGACATGAATTTAATCTCATCTACAACTCAAGCTGGAGGAGTGTATACAAGAGTCCAGCAGCTGGATCAATATAAATACTTGATATGGCAAAGCTAATAACATAAGAGCTTGTCATCCTAACCCACCCCTTTATCTCTTTTCAGCTATTCTCACGTCCTCATTAACACACCCCAAACCGCACAGGATCACCCACTAGTAGCCATTAAAATTAAAACCACAGTCTGTTATCATGTCACACCTCTCAGAGGAAATGCTGGATTCACCACATGGTATTAGTCAGTAAATGGTGTCACAGCTTCATATTTCTCTGCTGTTATGCCCATGAACTCTGTAAAACAACAGGCAGAATTCACTGTGTTGGTGGCTGAGTTAAGGCACCTCAATGAGCATCAGGGAACCAGCTCAGCATCTTCAAGCTGAACAGGAAAACCTCTCTGATACCAGGGCCCTTGCCTGCCCCAGGGAGGAGAGGGTGCTTTCACTACTTGAAAAGAAAAAAAAACCCTCTATTTAAAAAAAGATAATTCAAAATCAAATTCTGCAGATCTAAACACGAGGAGTGGAAGCGATGACTTGCTGGATGGGCTTAAAATGTTTGACGATCTAAGTGTAGAAAAGTTGAAGGTTTAAATAAAGTCTGCGAGCTCTGCACTGATTACATACGCTCAGAAATATTCCTGGCTGGTCCTGAGTGTTTCTGCTTTGCATGGACTGAGTTTTTCCTGCACAGCAGCAGAGCATTGCCCCTTCTTGGGTGCAGAATTAAACCTCAGTCACCCCGTGCAGGGACAGAGCTTATGTCCCCAGTGAAAAACCAGCAGGTAATAGAATTAAAAGTGGCACCGTATGGGATTAATTTTTTTACCTATTTACTAAATAGGCAAATTAGAAAGGAAAAAGATCTCAAAAGTTCGGGCTGGCATTTCTGAACCATTTCTGAGTGGGTGACTACAGCCCTTTTCTTGCCCCGATCTCGGCGCCAGGAGAAGCGCTGGTTCCCAGCAGTGCAGAACAGGACAGGAGTCTCTTGACTTGACGCTCCGTAGTTTTTAGACTAAGCACTTGTTCAAGCCTATCCGTAGGTACTTAGGAGGGCAACCACCAGCGCTCATTTCTGACAACATAGAGCTCTTTATCAAAAAACAGGGGGAAGGAATGAAAGCCCGGGCTGACCTTCAGAGCGCAGTGTTCCCCTGCGGGCACCCACTCGGCCTTCCCCAGAAAATTAGACTTCGTTGCTGTGGGAGAGCCTTGCTAATGCAATCAAAGACGATTTTGCAGTTAATAAAACGACAGGCTCTTCCTTTCTCAGCTTCGTGACAGTCAGGCTCAGTAAGCCTCCTGTTCCAGACAGCGTGCCAGTCAGCTGCTGTTACTGCAGAGCTGTGTTTAACATCTTCTTAATTAGCCCAATTCCCCACATCTCAGCCAAGTTTTCTAGTGAGAAACAGCCTCGGGAGTCGTACAGCTCTGCATCTGGGAAACCCGGTCATTAATGCACGTACTCAATCCTGCACGTCCTGTTTTCTCCAAGGCTGGCCAGGATGGTACAAGAATTGTATTTGGGCTAGAACCACATCGTGCTCAAAATCACCTGCAAACCTGCTGGCAGCTACAGAGCCCAAACAGCGATCCTGGACTTCCTACGGATTAATGCTCCAAGTTCACCATCAGCTCCAGCCGGAAGGACAACTCCACTCCTCTAATCCACTCCTCTAACTGGAGCCTCTTCGCCTCCATGCACCAGACATGACTCAGAAAACAAATAAAACTGATTACACAGCTTGTATTTATTTGCTCAGACTCCTGAGTTCTGGACATACACAAACCTCTTGCTGCTGAACTGGTATAAATACAGTACATCCCTGGTTCCACTTGAATCTATCCCAACTTAAACCAGAAAGAGATCTGTTCCTCTTTTTTATTATTATTATATCATTATGCCCTCTCTTTTTCTGTTTTCTGTTCTCCTTTTTGTTTTTCTTTAAAGTCAGCCTAACATTTTATAGACATCTCTCTCGCAGCTTCCGGAAGGGTGCTCCATCTTAAACTCAACAGCAGCACTGACAGATAGGGCTGATATTTTCTTTTCTTTCACAAGTAATAAAAAAGGAACATTTCACTACACATGAAACCAGAGTACTGCCTTAAAAGAACAATGTTTGTGTGGCTATAAAAAGTTACCCTTTTGCCAGACCCAGAATCAAAGCATTTATATTTATGTGTTTCCTTTTTTAATAAGTAAATCCAATATTTTTAAAGTTCATCAGTTTTAGATTATTATTGTTGCAAATCCTATGAATGGGGCAGCTGTGTCTGCTGAGCACACTCGACAGCACTGCAAGGTAGGTCCACGGTTTATGTTATCATTTGTGATGCCGTGGGGAACACTGATGAGACTGCCAAGGGTAAAACCTGGAACTGGCTACTGCATTCCTGACCGAGTGCTCTCCTTCAGCCTGGCATTTCAGTCATGCCAGGCCATCTCCCACATGACCAAGGCATCTGTATAAAAAAAGAGGACAAACCCAATGAAAATCCATCACTGGGGATCTCTCCTCTTTCTGTGCACGCTGCAATTGCCCCATCTCATACCAATGCAAAGCCTACATGAGCACATTTGCTTTTCATCACCATTAAAATCCTACAACTGAAAAATTAATTTAAAATAATAATAATAATAATAAACTACAAAGGAAGCTCTGTTTGTTCCCAAGTACTAGCATCTTCGGAGAGAAAAAAAAGTGGGAAAAACAAGGAGCAATCCTTTTTCTCTCTCCAGTGGTGTTGCCCTGCAGAAGAATCTTTCAGCCCTTTTCCTTACATGTCTTGCCCATGTCCAAGCCCGGATACCTGTCCCTATTTTGGCAGCAATGTTCCCTTTCTCCAGTACCAGCTGTGGGAGCACAGGGGGGCTCCAAGGAGGAGGAAGCTGGGTCCTGGCTCCCAGCACCGGCAGCTCCCCATCCAGTGGGAGGTGAGGCTCCAAGCCCAGGTTTGAAATACTGAAGAGGCAGGAGGCTCAGAGGAACACTATGTTGCAAGGGACATGATAACACAGCACCACTCAAGCCCGAGACTATCACTGGAGGATGACACGGGAGATAAGGAAGTGCAGCATTACTGGGCTGCGTTAGCATAGGAGGAAATCGATTCAGGCAGACAAGCTAAATTTATTTACTTTATTGATTTTAAATTTTACATGAACTGCAATATAAGTAAATCTTTCATGGTAATTCTAAATCTTGAAACCTATTGTAAATAACTAAAAGAAAAAAAAAAGTCCAATGTTCGGAATAACCATTTCTTTGTACTGAAAGCGCATTATTCTTAAAGCCCAGGACAAAATATTTTGTAATGAATACCTTAAATCTACCTTGGCAGTCAGTGTTGATATTTTTTGCTAAAATAAGAGCCTGCTTTTGGTGTACCTGGTGATTCAATAAAGCACAGATTATTTTAATTTTTTTTTTGAGGGGGTGGAAGGGAAGAAGAAAAATTGTTCCTGTAGTATTAAGCGAATACAGCAACAGGTTTTTGACCCTGTGGCTCACTGATAAAGCAGTTGAGTTTTAAGCAGCACAGGTAGAGCTTTGTGCACAAAGAGTTGGCTGCAAATGTTGGAAAGAGATGTGATGGAGGGCCAGGGCAGTGAATCCCAACACATGGACTGATGCACCCAGCACTACAGCCCAGACCTAAAGAGAGAATGGGCGAGGAGAGAAAACACAGGAACAAAATCTCCTTGCCTTATTTATACAGGAGATCCAAGCTCAGACACCAGGATGACAGAGGCTGGAGGGAAAAGTTAATTTTGGAGTTTTCTCCCACCCAAAGAAGCAGCTCACACCTGTGCCCAGCTCCACCAGGGAAAGAAATCATAGAACCACAGAATGGCTTGGGTTGGAAGGACCTTAGAGATCGTTCAGTTCCAACCCCCTGCCATGGTCAGGGGTGCCACTCACTAGATCAAATTGCTCGGGTCCCCTTTCAGTCTTGCCTTGGACACTTCTAGGAATTCAAAAGCATCGTGACACATGCAAAAAAGAATTGCCATCTCCTCCAGTGCCCAACCTAACTGATGAAGAAGGAAAAAGTCTGAAACTCCTGACCTGGAGTGGAAAATTCTTCATGCAGGAATAGGGAATGCCAGGCAGTGACAGGTCTGTGTGGGCACAACATCCACCAAAACCCTTCCAGGCAGAGGGGACAGAGATGCCATGGCAAGGGGAGCTGGAAATAGCAGCCCTACATTCTCAAAATAACCCTCCTTGCACCAGCAATGCCACACTTCAGATACATTTATTAAATAAACCCCCAAAACCTCTTTCAAGCTTTTCCAACCAGCTGAGCTGGGAGAGGCAAGTTCGTGGCAGCAATTTTTGCCAGAGGTGTTCACATTGTGCAGTCACAGGCAATCTCCCAGAAACTTGAGACAGACGAGGCTCCCTCACCCCAAAAAATTGTAAAGCATTCTATGTATGACACACTACTAGAAACAGTATAGATGTACATCCCTGACACAATATCCCAGACAGACAAGGATACCTATGAACAGAGACTACCCCTTTATCTTTTAACAACAGGAAAAAATACAGTGATGTTGACAAAAGCACTCATCCAGTGAAGCTTTTTTTCCCCCTTGGGGCTTTTTTTTCCCCACGTTGTTGTTGTTTTCTAAACTAATCCATATTACCTGTGCCTTTTGATTTCATTATGTTAGATGCTATTAATCTGGATATATGATTTCAACAGTGAAGAGATGGAATTTGTCATCAACAAAAGGAAAACATTATTTTTAAAGGAGTGAAAGATTAATGTTCCACCACGGACTACTTAAACCCTCTACAGCAACAGCACTATAATATTAATCCAACTTTGATGGGTTTTGCATAAGGCTCATAATTAAACATTTTCTTTTCAATACTTTATAGAATCCCCATCTGTTTTTAATGGCATCATTTTGATGTTTTTCTTAATAATTCTGGCAGCCTGCTCTTGAAGCTTCAAGCTTTATTTTTTGTTCCTAATGTCTTCTTCCACAGTGGCTGTATTGTGCCAAGGCTGAATGCAGGTTTTGGAAGGCCACGGTTGTGCCGTGTGTTCCGTCCCTCCCAAATTCCCAGGCGGCACAAGGCACAGCAGAGCTCTTTGAGCTCTTACAGCAGGCGTGGGATACCTGGCAGCATAATGGAAATATTTCCACCTTCCAGCCCTTGGCCGGGCAGTAAAAGTCTCCTTCTGCCACCCCTCGCCTTGTTGCACCAAGGTATCCCCTCCCAGCAGCACCAGCTCTGGCTCCACACACTGTTGTACCAGTAAATAAATAAATTAATCAATAGCCAGGCTTACTCCAGGAAACTCAAACAATATCGGATAAATCACAGGGATGCAGCTTAGCCACAGCCCTTGGATTTCCTTTCCACACTGACACACAGTGAAAGCAGGGAAGGGCACCCCCATCTCCTCTCGCTTTTAGGTGTTGAAACTGGGGGGGGGGGCCAATATCAGCCCAGGGCACAAAACTCAGTGGTGTCAGGGGTTTAAAACATCCATCAAAATTACCTGATGGAAACCTGGAATGTGAACCTGGCAATGGCTTCTGCAAGAAGCATCTGTTTTCCATGAGAAATATTGGGATTTTATCAAAGTAAACAAAATAGAGAATGCTCCTATCCAGCAGTATCTTAAAAAAAAAATCAAGAAGTAAAACCAATTTCCATCTTAGATATTTTTTTAACTAATTCTAAATGCATTTTGAATTTCTGCCCAAAATGTAATGATTTTCCAACAGAACATCATAAAAATAATATTTTAATTTTTAGCAAAATTTCTGCTTGAGATTTTTTTTTTTTACTCTTAAGGTTTCTAGCTCTTAGACTACACTGCACTACTTTTCCCTCCAATATTTTTCATTCTTTTATATTAAATGCATATTTGGTGACCTCCTGTGGTTCCCATGGATTAGAACGGAGGAGCAGGATGATTAATGGCTTCAGTTTAAATATTTTATACTCTCTGTAAAAACAGTACAAACTGATGGATGTGTACATTGCTATTTTCACTTCAGTGTCAGGGTCTCCTTGATTACATTTTCCCCTTATTTTTTCCCCCACTACCCAATGTTATTAACATCTTTTCCCATGGAAAAGGGACCCAAGGGCTCCTTGCTCCCAGGTTTGGCACAGGCAGGACTCCCACACGTGAACAGATACTGCCCTAATCAGGGCTTTCAACCTTGAGGAGCTTTTAAATGCTCTAAGTGTATTATAATGGTCTCCTGGTCTCAGGACAGACAGATGTGAACCACAAAACTGAAATGTTTCATCTTTTGGCGCCTTTCAGTATGTTCCATGCTGTGCTTCAAGTTTGCTGAAGGATCAGAATTACTTCAGTTCTAGGTAATATAAACAGAGTGATCAAAAACATTTAATTATTCAGGGTCAGCAAATCTGGAGAATCTAATAGTAACAGACAGAAATAACCCTTCCAACCACTCTCATTTTCACTAACTATTATAAAATAGAGAACTGTTTAATTACCAGAAAATATCATAGCAGAAAGACTCAGCATCTTCCCAAGAGTCTTTCCCAGTCCACTCAAATGTATTTGGCACTAAAGCATAATTTAATTTTCCACAGATGCAGGCGTCCCCTCGTACCCACAGACACACACAAACAGCTCCAATGCTTATCTCACGCCTCTGCCCAAACGCAGGTGCAGCCTTTCAGAATGCACCATGGAAGGAGACCTTCACACATTATTTCTGTACCTGTCACCCTGAAACGTGATGATGAGGATGATCCAAATGGAAATGACAACAGAACTGGGCTCCCCCATTATTTCCCCTCTTTAACTTCACGTTATGTACAGGTGTCTGGACAGCACGCTTCGCAGCGCAGGGGCACACATTTCCCCACGCTGCTTTTCCTTCCTCCAAGGAAAATGAGACGTCTCCCAGCACCCTGATCTTTCTCTAGTGGTGTTTTTGTGGCTACAGAGCTGCTACAAATATATCCTCTTACCCTGAATGACTACACGGCCTCTGCAACAACAATGCGCAACCAGAGAATCCCAAATTTAATTAGAAAGGAATACGAGGGTTTGGGAAAATATCATTTCAGCTGGGATTCATGCACTGCAATGACCTGGATTACAGCAGTTTGCTGATGACACCCAGTCCTCGTGAAATCACATTAATTACGCTCATTATGTGTAATAAGAATAAAAGTCCCACCAGTTCACACACTTACTGCTCTAAGGGATGGTTTCACTAAGCTGAAAGTAACTATCAGAGCATTCAGTGGAAAAGGGCAAATTAAACTGAAGTATAGGAATGATACTTGGGATCAGTTAACATTTTACAAGATGTTTACAAGGCTTTATTCTGTAGCTGAGAAAGTAAGTTGCCACAAAAGTAAAAAATAAAAAAACCCAAACAAAGAGAAAAACCTATAAAACAGTGTCACTTAGAGGGGAAGTGGGAGCTGATATAAATATAACAGAAAAGAGGGAAGCTAAGAGTCATAAATGTTAATTTCAAGCTATAAATTACAGACATTTGCCAGAGGAAAATAATGACACAAGAAAAACTCAAGTTCAGTAGGAACAAAAATTATCTGAATTATGGTACTATGGTTAATTGTCAAAAATAAGGTACAAAAGCAAGAAGTGCTCAAACAAATTCTTCTGCAAAATATTTGTGGAAAAATGTCACAGCACACACACTCAGCAGTGACCTAATCTCAAAATAACACAGAAGGGAATTGAATTTCAGCTATGAAAGCCAGACTATTTTTTTTATATTAACTTATCAAAAAAATTGGCATGCAAGACTTTTACAGGAGCTGAAGGAGACACCCCCTGACCTGTGACTGTGGATTTGTAAGAAGTGCCAGATTCAGAGGACTGGAGGAACCCCAGCCTTGTTTTGGAATCTGAGATGAGGCAGAGGGAGCAGCCAGGTAGACTCAAATTGAATCACTACCAGAGCAGGCAAATTATATTGATGTTACTTCCTTAACAAGGTTTTCTTCCTTAGAAATTAATGCATTTAGAGTTAATGCTAATTAATATGCATTTACAGATAATAGGTCCCTATCAAAGTAAAGAGATTTTTAAAATTTTAATTCATCTGGCAAAGGTAGTGCTGGTCACATAATACTCTTAAACTATTCAAAATATTTGGCTGGATAATATTACTAATTTATATTACAGTATAAATCCTTGGATGATATTTTAGAGACTGAAATATGGCAAAGACTACTAGTAAATGATTATTATTTTCTCTGGTAATGGAATCAAATAGAATGACACTAACACATAACTACAACGAATTAAAATCTGCAACTGCAAAAAGAAATCATTATCAAGCAACAATAATTTCTCAAGACTCCTACAAGAATGACTTTCTGGCACTACCACGATCACAGTTTTTAATTGATGACAAGGAAGAGACACCTGACAAATATTCGGAAGATGCAAAAATTGAGGAGCTGTGAGTAGGGAAAGCACCAAGGCAGCAGACGGATCGGACTCCCCTAAAAATGGGCAGCAGCAGCAGAGCTGCCTGGGACACAGCAGTGATGCCACTGTGGCGGTACCAAAGAAAATATTCCTGGAAAACTGCCATGAGGTCTGGCACCTCCACTTCGGGAGGAGTTCGAAACGTTAAAGAGGATTCAAAAGAAGAGAGGAGCAATAAAAATCCAAAAGCCTTTGTACCAAAAAGCGAGGGGAAGAACCTCTTTAGCTTGTTGGGATAGAAAGGGGAAAGAAGATCCCAGTGGTCTGACCACGGAAATGTCTGGAGCTGAAGTAAATGGATGCACAGTGAGAGCAGTGGCTGGGAGCTGGAGACACTGCAATGAGGAATGCAAGCAAAAATAATTGTTAGGAAAGTTCTCCCGGTGCTGAGCTCACTCAGCACCCGGATTCACTGCGTCCCTGAGAGGTGCTCTAGTTCAAGCAGGTATTAATGCAAGGAAACCCTGCCTGCACGACACAGAATTCCAGGCTGGAAGAGCACGGGTCCCTTCCAACACCAGGATGGATGTGACCCCAGGATTGCTATCCGGGGTCTGACTAAAAGAAACCGGAGGAAGAAGACAGCATTATTAGTAAGCGATTATATAAATCTGTCTGATAATGGAACCAGCTTTCTTTGTCTGATTAAGATCTGGAACTCTGGCTGTGATTTATCATTTTTATACTATTCTCTTCCCCCAGGCTCCAGGTCACAGTGGTGGCATTGCCAAAATTTATAGCTCAGGCTGCTCAGCAGAGATGTAGAGCCTTCCTGACATTTTCTTATTTGGAGCACCTGGCTCTCCTTGTTTTTTTTCTCCTGTCTGCAGTGGTGAGGATTGCTTGCCATTCTCCCATATGAACATTTTGTAAATAAGCTGAATAAGAAAAAAAAATAAGAATTTTCAAGGTTTTTATTTTCCTATTCATCTGTGATACGCTGTGAACAGGAATTGGCAACTCTTGTGTGAAACACTCTGCTCTGATTACCAGATTCCTGACCAAGGATAAAACTCCTCCTGTCCAGCTTCTGTACATACATCCTCTCCTGAAACCCTTACAGCCAGGCAAGGAATTTATCCTTCCAGCCACAGCCCCAAAATTCCCTGTGAACCACTTAAACCACATTTAATTTTTTCAGTTTGATGGTGAAGGGGTTAAATCTCAACAAGACTCCTGGGCAGGGGAACCTGCTCTGGGCATCCCTCACCTCCCATGAGCAAGACAGTGCTGCTGACCTCCATCATCCAGACTCACTCAGGAAGGAATACAGCTGAATTTGGGGTTTATTTTGGGTTAGGGGTGTTTTGTTGCTGTTACAAACGCATGCTGGATTTCAATTATTTGCTTTCTTATTTGGGAATGGTGTTGGCTCTCTCCTTCCAGCTTATCTCTGCCACCACAAAGGCTGGAAACTTCTTTCTTCTTTTTTTTTTTTTTTTTTTTAAACAGAAGACATCATTGTCACTTACTCACAGTACTGAGGGAAATGAGGGTTTGAGAAAACCACCAAATACGGCCAGACTCATGGTCAAGGATCTGCTCACTCCCCAAGGCACTGGGGTTTTCAGATTTGCCCTGGCACGGTGCATCACTGAGCACTACTCACCACCTTCCAGCAAGACAGTCCCCGATGTGATGGAATTCACAACACGAACCAAGAGAAGGAAAGAGAACAGAAGCCTTGTCTTCTCCTCCCAGACAAGGAGTGGAGATAAAGAAACATCCAGGGCAGCTCTCGAGAAGAGACACTGTCACCCCACCATCACCCAAAAGCTGTTTGCCTAATTCCAGGCTAAGAGGCAGGAAAGACACATCTGGCTCTGTTTTTTTCTAGACCGTCAATCCCAGCCAACACCAAAACAGTCCTTCCTCAGAGAAAAAAAACATGTTCTCTCTCCCATCTTACCCAAGGGCAGTCGATCCTGCTTCACTTGGGGGATCAAGCCCCTCACTGGCCAGGAGCAACTCTTGCATTAACAAAAAAATTACCTTTTTTCAGGGTATAGAGTTACTCAGTGATATTATCTGCATCCACAGCTGTAGGTGTTTTTGGTAGAGGTTTTGGTATAGTACATTTAGTCTGGTTGTAAATTCATTTTATAATTCAGGTGTCAGCTGCTGACAGCAATCGCTGGGTGCTGTTGAAAAAATATTCTTTTAGATATTTCTCATATCTTCATTTTATCACTTTAACAACTTGTTCCTCTGCACCAGGCACACAGGGAAAAGCCATCCTCAGACTTCAGGGAGGATTAGACTCAGTTCTAATGCCTCAGCTTCGCAAAGCACTTAAGCACCTGCTTAACTTTAAGCACATGCCTAAGTCTACCCATCTTTTTTTTTTTTCCTTCGAGAAAAGTCCTGAAAGTACACAATTAACCATGAACAGGTGCTTAAGTCCTATTAAAGTCAACAGTGCTTTCAAATGTCAACGGAATTTAAAAACATGCTTAAGTGTATCGTTGAATAGGAGTCCTAATGCGGGAAGAAAGAACGGGTTTTGTCATCGTCTTGGCAAAAGCCATAAGAGCACACTTGCAATTCAGAGGATTTTCTTTGTCTGTGGCACTCTGCCTACTCCGTTACTAAAGAATTTGTAAAGAATGTTCCTGCATTACTCAACCCCTCTCACATTTATTGACCATATTTCCCATATTAATAATCCTCAGTGTGATTACACTCCCCCACCCCCACTCCCTGCCACTCCAAAAATCTCAAACATTTGTTTAGTATCACAATGTCCCAGGCTGGAAGGAGGGGACAGGGAAGAACTGGGATTAAAGGGAGGCAAGCAAGGTACGTTCAGGTGCTAGGTTTGCACCCAAAGACCGAAGTCTCAGGGAGATTTGGGAAGTGCTGGGCAGATGGTGCATTCGCCCCTAAACCACAGAGTTGTCCTTTTCCCTTGTTACAGCACATGCTGAACTTGGAGAAATCAGTAAAGTTTGATGACTGTTGTTCTTATTTCCATCCTTACCACCACCTCTTTGTTCAGATTAACACACCTTCTTTATGGAGCTGTCAAATAATTCCTAAAGGTGCACACGTGGTCCAGGCTGTGGCTCCCAGGGTGCTGCACCAGATGAGGCTGTGCTCCACCACCGTGCCCTGTTTTAAATCAGTCGCTCTGGCTTGCAGTCAAGCAGAGTGTTACTTTTAGAAACTGCGCTGCTTCTTTTTAACATGGTTTCACTCTGGCTCCAGCCCCACGATTAACCAGACAAACCCTCACTGATGCTGCAGTACTTTGTGTTTGTCTCACAGTAGCCTGATACAAACGCCACGCATTACAGGAAGCATTCCCAAAAGACATTTCCTTGGAGAAAACATTCATCCAGTCACATATGTTGTCTCCTAAGGAGCTACTGTGTGGTTAAGAGGAAGACCCACCTTCAGTTCTCTTCAGTGCTTACATATGGAGATACGTAAAATACTTGAGAAAACAGTGCTTTTTATATTACTGCCAGTAACATGCCATATAAAAAGATATTAAAACAAATTCCGACCAACTGGTGGTAGATACAGTAACAGACTATAATGTACCCATTGTAAAGAATTCCCAGTGGAGACTGTGGAAATCTTACAATGATTGAGTCGCACTGGGCTGGAGATGCATTGAAAAACTTCCAAATGGTAAAATATTAGAAATACTATTTTGAAATATTTACCAGTTAAACACTAAAGTACTGTTACTGGCTGACCTTTTCACAGCAGTTGTTTCTGTTGTACTTTTGCAAAAGCAGCCAAAAGTTTAAGGAAAAAAAAATGGGAAAAAAAAGAGCTTATTTTCAGTCTAGCTACCACCCCTGACCTGTGCAATAACATCATAATGGAAGAATAATCATTGTAAACAATGCCCATGGGAGCTTGCTGGCTACAGCAAGGGACGAGAGCAGCCAACTTCACTGCTTTTCTTTACTACATCATTGCATTTTTGTCTGCGTATGGATAAGAAGAAGGTTCCACTCAATGCCAGTTGATGGAAAGTGCTAATTGTTGACACATTAGCTAATTGTTATGATTGCTTCTTAACAGTTTGTGTCTAGGAGTCCAGATTTCATCCACCAAAGTGTGAAGATTCTTTATAGCAACAAGTGCTGTGAAAACATCCACACAATGAGGTCCTAATCTTGTGGATCTCTCAAGCAAGTGACAGCCTGGCAAATGTGCTGTCAAAGTGCAGACACTCAGGAAAAAAAAAATAGGAAGAAAAACTAACTCCCCTCGTCCACCCCATATTTCAGACACATGTCATCTGTTGTTATCATTAATGATCTGTTTTTACAAATAGAGTACCACTATGGAAAACTGAGAGCAGGCCAATCAAAATAAACCCAGCAAAACCCATAATTGTCTACTGACAATCTGGGCTGCTCGGGATGTAAGATAATGTGGGTGTACTTAATGCAGAAACGCGTTATGTGGCACGCTTTGAGACTGCCCTGTTAACTCCAGACCTTGACACAACACAGGAAGGCTGGGAGCAACCTTCTAACGGCAGATGTGTTCTTCTGAACCCTACCTAAGCCCAGGTGCTAAAAAAATACATCGTGAGAAATCCTGGCACCATAAAAGTCCATGACAAAACTCCTGCGATTTAAATAGAAACAAGATTTTCACCAATTACGTTGTTTGGGGAAGAAAAAATATTTCAAAAAACAGGGAAACAAATGTCTAGTTCTTGTTCAAATGTCTTCTTCTGAGCAAACAAGGCTTTTCTGGCTCAAGCAGGGTTTTCTCCCATTCGTGCACCAGCAAAGGAGAGAGACCACATTCCTCCTGTTTATACCAGGGTCTCACCCCACAGCTTTATTTGGGGATAAAGATCCTGCTGCACCAATGACTGTAAATAGTGAAAAGACAGCCTTTGTCTATGTCTGGAGGACTCGTGGTTCTTTACACAGTTTCTGCTCTGCATTTTGCTGCTGGTTTCCAGCATGTTTTGCTCAGACCCCAGCACGCTCCCTGTGCTCACCCTCTGGCCTTATCCAGCAGTCTTTCTTATCCAGAAGCTCCTACCAAACTTACTTAAATTACACACAACAGGAGCAGAAAAATCCCTTCCAGCTCACACTTCATCAAAACTTTTGTAGACACAAGAGGAATTCTTGATGCAAAAGTTTTTTTGAACAGGCAAAGAAATAAATCAAGCGGTGGGCCCAGGTGCACTCAAACTGCAGATGGAGCAGGAGTACAAACTGAAACCTGAAGATGACATCTCATCTAACTGGAAGACTCTTCAGATGGCACCTTAATACCACATCAGACTGTACAGAGCAAGAGGCCAAAATTCACTCAGCAGGTGTCCAAAGAGCTTGAAGCGTTAAAGCTCATCTTGGTTTTGTCTCATCTCTACAAACTTTCACTGTATTCCAGTGTTAAATACATGCTATCCCCAAAAAGGAGAGCAAGAAACACACTTCTGTCTCCCTGAGCCTGTTGAACTTTTGGGCCTGGCAAGGAGAGAGCACACAGGGCCACTTGTCTGCTTCCTCCATCCCTGGGGCACGGCAGCAGGAAGCAAGCTGGGAGCAGATTACGCCTTGGCCCGACTTTTCCCACTGGCTGGCGAGAGCCGCTGAGTGAGAATGGGGGCAGATGCATATTGCTGATAAAAGCCTTCAGCAAATTCCCATCCTCTCCTTGCAAGGAGCGAGGAGGAAGTTACAGGGCGATTGTAACTCCCAGCCGCCCCGGGAGATAGCGGCGAGCCCAGGGGAGAGCCGGGAATGCTCGAGTTGGGATTGCTGCTGCTTATCGGGTTGCCAAATTCGATCCTATATTTAAATGGCATTCTGTTTTGCAACAAATTGCCCACGCTAAAATTGGGCGAGCCTGCTCAGTAAAAGCTATAAACACTGAATATTGCAACACTGAAATTTATTCTATAAAATTAAAATGACCCATTTACATTGATAATGGGAGAAGCAAGAAGTTTTTAAAGAATTAAATTGTGGAACAGAACCAGAAATTTTTAAATTATGAAAATTAACTTGATCTGAATAATTTTATCAGTTCTAGTAAGAAATATAGATGAGGCTTTCCAGGTACTCATAAAAAGCATAATTTAGCATAAGAATCTGTGAGTTCTTATTACTTTTCTTAATCTTTGTATTGCAAGCATGATGGAAGACTTTGGATTCCTATAGTGCATTTCCTAAAGACGGTTCTCATTTTTAAACACATATGGGGGAAAGAAGTAAATTCAAAAAATCAAAACAGAGAAGTGATGTTGGCTACAGAAAAAGACAACTGGGAAATGGCACATTCAAAATGGGAAGGGGTTTCTGTGTTCTGCTGCGCAGAAAGACCCACAAGCTACATCCAGCCATGGATGTACCCTGCAGAGGTGGAGAGACCACCCTGATGTTCACATCCAAAACCAAGACTTCCACTGCAATGCGAGGAAGCCACGTGCCTTTGCAAAATGACTTCTTTGCAAACAAAAAAGAAAAAGTTAACTGCTTAAAAAGAAGAGAAATGAACCCATCATGGGTCTAACTGTTTGTAGCTGCTCTTCCACCCTCAGCACACTGTACAGTGAAGCACCTCCCCACGGATTGCAGGCTCCATCCTGGGTGTGCTGCCATCCCATGCCCAGACGTGGCAGGGCAGTCCAAGGACAACCTGTCAATCTGCAGTTTGGATTTCCTGACTTTTGTTAGCTTAGTCATAGCTTTAACATGACTAAAATATAGACTTTGCTATGTTCATCCAGACCGTCCTGCGGATGCCAGCCACAGCTCTGGTTCAAATGCTGAGGAAAATATCACAGTGAGACCTCTCCTCCACGGGACGATTGACTCATGCAATGGCCACGGCACTCTCCGGGTCAGGAACAGCAAACAAGGTGAATGAGGTAAGGGAGGTCATTCTTCATAGCAATGGTCTCAGGAGAACGGGAGAATCCAAAAATAAGACATTTGTTGACTGGATGCCCTTGAGCTGGCAACCGAGCTGGAGTGGTAACAGAGCCAGCAATGGACATTGGGCTGGGCTTGCTGCTGCCAAGCAATCCCAGTAACCAGCGAGAGTTAGCAGGAGAGAGACTGTGATTTAATAGATTAATAAATAGGCCAGGAGCCAGTCGCTCCCAAGTTTTAATCCTGGCTATGACATCAGTTGGAGTTGGAACTCGTGGTGTGAAATTTGCACTTTTAAGCAGGGATGGATGTAAGGATGCATTAACTGGAAGGTGAAGCGGCCACTGCCCTGCACCCGCTCCCACTCCCTGCCATGAGCACCACCACCAACCACAGCACACACAACCCAGCCCTCAAGCTCCTCACCCACAGCTGGACCTGAGGAGCAAGTCTGAATTTCAGGCTTGTTCTGCAACCAACCAGTGCATCCATGTCTTGATGGGGGAAACTTGGCTCTGAGAATTCTAAGTGGCTTAAGCTCTATTGAGCTTAAGGGAGTTATTCCAGTCTTACAGCCTGGCAGCCTGGTTTGCTACCCTTGCTTCTTTTAAATCCTGCTTTTAAAAGTCTTACTACTGACATTTACAGGGGAGCCCTTCCTACAGCCCTGGCCCATGGGACTGGCAGTCCTGGGTGAAGCTCTTTCATTGTACAGATCTGGATGTTGCTGCAAGGTGCCAGCTGACAGCATTGTTACTCTATAAAAGTCTATACTGGCAACTTGCTGGAGGTTGATGATGTCTGCAAGTTGTGCTTCTGACAGAACAAAATTTTCTGCACTCTGATGCCTCTGAAATAAAGGACTGTAGAGGCTTTTGTTTCCAATTTCCTGGGGAAAATAAAATGTTCTAAAAATGTTTAAGAGAGGAAAATCTTAGTTTAAAAATCATTCAAAATAAAAATCTGCTGATTTCTATCATGATAATCTCAGCTTTCACGTACTGATTTGGTAGGTACAGAAGTTTCGGCAGAGGTGCGATTTCAAGGTGACAGTGCCCATTTAACTCAAGTTCGGTACCTCCTCTCTTGCTGTACCTGCCTGGCTTCTGTGTGCTCAGCAATCAGCGTAAGAGCCAATTGATTTTAGTTTATAATGATCCCACAACCTTGGAGGTGCATTGAAAGGGAAAAAACTCCAGCACCCTCTGCTGTCTGCACACATCCTACGCCAGGATCCACCACCACCGAGTCTGGACGTTTACAACATCCTCACCAGCTTCACACAGGCTGCAGAAACTGAGCCCTGGGAGAGACTCTTAGAGGACTTCGCTTAGATGCCCAGTTTGAGGTGAAATGCCATCCTACGAGCTGTCTGTCAAGCACAAAGGAAATCTGAACCATCTGCTCAGAGGTGGGCACGCTCACAGACACCTACAGCTGACAAATCCCACCTCGACAGTCCGTGAACTGGAAGGAATGGAAAGCTTTGGCACGAGGACACATCACAGCAGATGGTCTTGTCAGATGTTTTGCCCGTGTACACGCAGGTTAAATTTGGTAGAACAAAGTGGGAAAATTCTGTTCGGCTTGCAGGGAAGAAGTTCTGCTCCCTGGCAGCCAGAGAAAGGTATGAAACCCCAAGGAACAACGTGACCAGGAGGAGCCAGAAGGGCAGGAACTGCCACGCTGGAGAAGCACCTATTTGCCATTAAATTTGGGCTCCAAAAGGTTTTCTCCCACCTAGCTCGCTCCAAATAGCCTAATTTCAGCAGCTATATTTTTGTTGTAATAAACCGCCTATCTCCTGTCACCAACACCTGGGAAGGAATAAGACTTGCCAAAAAATACATTCTAGAGAAATAATATTCAGTACCTTTAATATCTCTAAAAGCTACAGGTACCTGGCTGACTCTAAAAACCCACACACAAGAGATTCTTATAGAAAAGTTGGATGAATTAATACCTTCACCCAGAAGGCAGAAGGTGCAGATTCCTTTCCAAAATCCATGTTTGTATTAGTGAGAAGAATTAGACACTTTCATCAGCATCAGTTTTGGTTGTTGAAGAGATACAACTCATACCTCTTCCTGTGATTTTGTCTCTCGGAGATGGGAGTGAGTGCACTTCTCCATCATCTCTGATGGGTTTTTTTCTTTAAAACTACACAGCTCCCAAAGGAAACCCAGAAATGCTCTTAAATGTCATCTGTCAGAAAATCAGACCATCCACTGGCACTACAAAAGCACGTGTGAAATCAAAGCTAAAGAAAACTTGCTGTTTTAAATGAACTGAACTAACGTCTTTGTTTAGTCCGTGCATGCCAGCAGCAATTTAACTCCAGAATGCAGTAATTTCAGGCAGCTCGAGCTGCCACGATTCACCATTGTGAATGATTTTGCCTTTCACGGCAAACCGGGAAGTGGTGTGAATGGCTTATTTTCCTGCTCCGATAAGCTCCAGCTCATCATTTTGCATATTTGTCTTTGTTTCTTATTTGCCTCTGACATAAAAATAATCTGAAGAATCAAAGGAAAAGACCTGAACAGGAACGATGATCTCAAAACTTATTTAGTCGTCTGCATCTGTGTGGGAGCAGCCGCTCTCACTTCCTGCCAGTCACCTGTCTGCTTTATTTTTCCATGTCCAAGGACGTTCTTGCAAGACAGAGCTTTATCTTTCTGACTACTACTCAAAAATAGCAGAACTGAAATGCCAAATAAAATTGGAAAGCTCTGTTTTGGACCAACTCCCACCTCGTTTTTGGTTCAAAACAGAAGTGTGAAGTAAAAGAGACATCACTTTTTCCAGCAGAGTGAACATCGGTGCATCTCAACACTCAGTCAGCACATCTGGGGTTTGACCCATTTCATTTTCTGTGTGACCCGAGCAGGCTGCCAGCGAGGCTCTCTGTGAGCACCCAGAACCTGGAGAAGAGCTTCATCTTCAGCTGACGTTGAACACCACTCCACATGGGCAACACTTCTACAAAGCTCCCGGGCCATTCCTCAGAAGTTTTATTTTCCACAGCCCACGTGCCCACAAAGCTCACACGTGGTGACAACCATACATCACCATGAACGTGCTCCAAGTGCTCTCTGCCTTCTACACACATCAAGAGGTTTTCAGCTCTACCTGAAAGGAACAATGATTTTCCTGCACGTACCTACACAGCTCCTGAGCTGCTTTTTGAAATGGTTTCCCTTTTGTACCAGCTGCAGAAGGATTTCCTGGAGTAAGCCACTAACCAGGGCTGCGTGAGACCGCTCAGTTGGCTTTTTCCAGGAGGTCCATTGGGACTGAGGCACGGCTTTATTGGTACAGTTTATTACCAAAGTCAACAGCGAGGGTCAGCGAGCCCAAGGCTTGCACTGGTTGGAAAGGGCCTGCAACGCACCCTCAAAGTGTGCTGCTGCCCAGTCCTGGGAGATGCAGGGTGCCCCTTTTACACCACTCACTCTTCTGAACTCCTCTGCAGACCAGCTGTTCACTTAGGAAATGTTAATCCCATCTTTTGCACCCATTTTGTTAGCATTTCCCACCCATACCTGGCCAAAAGAGAGGCATTCACAAACTGCAAACATCTCCCTGGGCACCCCATGCCGAGGTCAGGTGGGCACTGCAAGGTGAGGATAACAAACATGTCTGGGGACCTCACAGTCTCCCCAGATGGCTGCTGCAGGCAAATTTCGTACCCTCATTGTGCCGTGTCCCAGGAGCGAGCGTCCTCCTGCTTAACCCCAGCCCGGCTGCTGCAGCTTTCAAAGAGGAAAATTACTACAGCTCAGCCTTTTCCAACTGGAAATGATTATGCTTTTGTTGCTACCGAGGGTGCTCCTTGGCAGGCAGCCCAGGCACCACAGGTAATGGCCGCAACAGGAGGTGCCACGGAGACATTGGCATTTCGTGGCAGGGGAGAAAAGGGGGAGAATGCACTATCTGAGAGCCCCACACAAACAGCTCAGGGTAAACCCATTTGTCAGAGTGGCAAGTGACCTTTTCCGTTCACCTGTGATTAAGGAACCAGATTTCTTCATTAAGGCAAATAAACCAAATTAAGACGGCTGGGTGCAGGGGATTCAAGCAGCTTTTGCCATCCCAATCCTTGAACCCATCTTATTAGAGCAGCCTGGGAAGTGGAAGGAGTAACTCGGGGCAGGTCAGGGCAAAGCAGTGCTAAATCTGTGTCTCTCGACCCGTTGTTAATCATCTATTCTCTTTCTATAAATGAATTTGGAATGTGGAGCAAATCATACTAAAAGATTTCTCCTCCTTGCTGAATACTTCAGGAGCTTTAAGGAATTCAGCTCAGGAGCAATGCTTCATTCAGGGCTGTTGATTAGTTCCACCGTGGAGTGCACTAGACAAGACAATAAGTAGACGACAGACACAGTGATTCATAGATTACTCTGCTGAGAGTTGCAGGTGTTTTGGGATCGAATGAAAGGAAAGGAGGTTGGGTCAGTTCTCAAACCCCCTTCCTGTTAAAGGATTAGCATGGGTAACCCAAAGTTATTAAAATCACTCTCATAAATGTAGAAGTTGGAGTTTTTCCTCAAAGTTTCCTTCCCCCCCCCAGCTCTTCCTAGCAGAAACAGCAAATAGAGTTCAGAGTTAGTAGCAGTGCCAAACTGAAAGCAAAAAAAAAAGAGCCAGATCCTCACCTGGCATAAACAGGAAGAGTTTACAGAAAACTTTGTGTAGGAATCCAAATAATGGATTTAACCAAAGATCTAAAACTTTTCTCACTTCCCCACGATATCATAAAACGTGTGCAGTTACTTAAGATACAGGTATAGGACTACACAACCTTTTTCCTTATCGATACGAAGTATAAATACCACACGGTAAAAGGGTTGCAGAGGAGTCGGAGAAAAGGAGAGAAAATTATTCAGCTAGCTGAAGCCAACAGAGGAGACTTCCTGCCTTAGCCTGGGGAGAACAGGAGCACAGGGGAGGTACCAGCCTCAGCACAGGGACACAGGAATAGTGCCAAAGCCACGTCCTCTCAGTGGCACATCAGCAGGGAGACAAGGCAAAGGGGTTTTGCTCTCCAGCAGTGCAAAAGGGAGGGAGCCAGGAGGGAAGAACTCTAATTTAACCACGCGCCCTGCTTAGCTAAAGCAAAGAGCTGGTGCTGCCGCAAGCACTCAGCCGCCTACGTCCAGGGAAACCACCTTTTCCTAAGATAAGCTAAAACCCACTGTTTCTCCACTCTTCCACACGATCGACATTGCCACTACCCCGCCACACCACTCTGCTAAGCCTTGCAGAACCCTGCACTGACGTACGCGGGCCCTCGAGCAACCGGTCACCAACATACTTCTGAATCTGAGGCTTCAAACGGGAATGCAAATCCCACATTTCATGCATCATGGGGTGTTTTACGCTTTGGCAAGGAATGAAAGTCACCTAAGAAGCAATTGCCATAACCGGGTGATGAGCACAATGGAAAGACATTTACAGGGCTAAACATATTATTGATGTGTCTGGTTTGACAGAGTTTCGGGACAGCAAGACACTCAGTTCACATGTCAAAAACATGTTTTCAACCAGAAGCGCAGTACTCTACTCTGCTGTGCTACAAACACTGCCTAAAATAGCAATTAGGAAGTGTTATGTACTAAAAAGAAATTTGTATTCAGTGTATATTAAGAGTAAGGCATTGTGTTCCTCTGGGATTTTGACTTGAGGAGATTCCAAGTATGTAAAACGAAAAAAAAAAAACCTCAGCGATTTTTTGTCAAAAAAAGATACACTAGACAGAGAAGACGATAAGCAATATCACATGGTTCAATGATCCGACCTGTGTTTTTCACTTTTAGAAACACATACAAACCAAACTCCTTTTTATCTTTGATATTTGGAGGGATTATTCATTTTTAAAATCCACCTTCCAGTCTTAAGGCATGCTGTATGGCAGCATTCATGTTGACTGCCACAATTCCTAAAGTTATCTTTTACTTGCAAGTAAAGCTGTCTTTCTCCCTCTGTTTTTCTTCCTTTCTTTCTGACCTGTAACCATGAAAGCAGATTTGAGCTGATAAGAGCAGGTCCCAGTGGACATCCCTGCAAGGGATGGCAGCAGCTCCCCACTGCTGTCCATGCTCCCCTTCCCACTCCCAGTTAACCCAGGGCTGAGCTCTGGCCATCACTGGAACAATTCTCCAGCTGCATTTCTTGCAGCCTGGTTGGCAGAATCTGCCAGGTGATGGAGGGCAAGCAAACCCCAGGAGATTCTGGAAGGAGACCAAAACCTGAAGGAGATGCTCCATCTCCAGCCAAGGCCAAGCTTGGCTCAGAGCCCACAGCTGCCCCCCAGCCAGGGCCACTGGGCAGCTCTTCTGTGCTGGATGGGAAGAACAACATCCATTTAGCAACTGGCCTCAGCTTTCTCACCCAGCCTGGAGGGAAAATTCGCGCCTGCAAACAGCAGCTGGGAAGAGCCAGGTGGGAAGGTCTGAGCTGCACCATCCACATCAAGGACACGCTCCAGGCTGGGAAAGGGCAGCGGCAGGGTGAGAACTTGTCCACATGTGTTTTAGCCCGAAGTCCAGCATAACAGCGTTTCAGTGGAGGGTTAAATAAAGTTGGAAAATAATCCGTAAAGCACACTTTGATGTCTTTTGGGACAGAAGGCTCTGTACTGTGCACAGCAGGGTGAGCTACTATGGCTGAAAAGAAAAGCTTCAAAATACTGAAATGTGCATGATCACTCAGCACCAAAGTCACTCCATGATGACCCAGGATATAAATTATTTGCTAAACAGAGGTTCTATGAACAACCCAAAAATGCCAGGCAGGAGGCTGACACCTGATCCTGGGTAGGCATGGTGTGGAAAACCAGCCCCCAGCAGCACCCCTCCAGACCCCAGCATCCTCACCTGCCAAAGCCTAAAACACACTTGTTTGTAGTTTGTCATGTCACATTAAATTGAAATCTTTCATTGCCTGGCTAGGAAAGATAATGGAAAGCAACATTTCAAGGTGATCTACCCTTCCAAACATAATCTTTAGCAAATTAATAATTAACTAGCTATTTATTGGTCAGCTGATACTGCTCCAGATACGAAGTTTCAGGCAATGCACCAGTGAGAGCTCACACTGCCGTACTTCTCCTAATTAAGCACAACTGAAAGGATATTTTGGCTAACCCAATTAATTTGGAGAACCTTGGGGTAGGAGCAGCAGGAGTGTGCTGATGCAGCTCTGCATCCCAACCCACCCCTGCAGGCTTTTCCTCCTGCTTTCCACCATCCCCAGCTGACCTTGTCAGGGAGTCCCTTGTCACACCTTTCAGAAAAAGCCGTGCATGGGCTCTGCTCTGACTCAGGGACCATCTCCCTCTGGATTCGGCCCATGCTTGGGCACCTCCACATGGGATCGGGCATCTTTTCTCCCAAGTACTCCGCAGCCTGCCAACTGCTAAATTTCCAGCGTGCCTGCAGCCCCCTTGTGGAACGAGGCCGAAAAGAGGCATTGTTTTAATTTAAGAGCACGGAGTTATTTGTAGCTGCCGCGGGGCCGATCCCGCAGGTGCCGCAGGCTCCTGGGGCAGGAGCAGCTCCTGGCACGCCTCGGGATGCACTGGAGCCTGATGGAAGGCTCAACTCCATATCATATTTAAACACCAGCAAAATGTTTGTGTGGTTTCTCTACAATCCCTCAGCGTGGGCTTCTGGTTGGGTTATTTTGGTTCAGCCCAAAATTGGAGATTTTGCTTCAAGCCTTGTTTCCAGTCCTCCAGTCCAATTCTCTGCTCACTGCAGGACCAGAGACACTTCCAAGCCTGTGCTGCTGCTGCAGGCTGTCCAAGCACCTTTCTCACTTTCACTGTTTCCCTGACAAAACAAATTGCAAGAGATACCAAGTCCCTTTTTATTTCACTTTCACTGCAAACGTCTCGATGCTTCCCGAGGTGTCACACCCTCAAAATCCCACCCTCAAGTGGGATGCAGAAGGCAGCCAGTGGTCCAGGAGCAGAGGCACGGGCTCGGAGGCACCCGGAGAGAGAAGCACAATTAACATACAGTGCTTTCCCAGCAGAGCGTATCAGGGAGAAAGTGGGTGAAAAAGAAAAAAACAACCCCCCACTACGGTGTTTCTAATAAACTAAGAAACTTTTTTGACTTTCATGATGTACATATGGCCGTTAATTTCCATGTCATGTTATGATTTTTGGCTGAGCCAACAGTCTGTGTGTGTGGATGGGAGCAAGCAAAACAAATGCATTTTGTATTCAAATTTATACAACTCCATACATTTTTATGCTGTTTATTTGAAAATTAATTTTGGCTTAGGCCTTAGAGACAGCAAATGTTGTCAAGATTTGAGGGCTACCTGAAAAGCCTTGGGGACAGCATTACCCTTATGCATAAGAAACAGCAAAATAAAATAAAAATAAATGAATTTCCAAATACGTCATGGCTAATCCCTTGAGCTGACCTACAAATGAATTATAGAGGGTTTGCTACAGGACTGAGTAGATCTTGTGATTTCACTGAGAGATTTATCTTATTTTCCAACTTATTTTCATATCTTATTTCCTTTTCTTTTAGAATTAGACTGTAAATAAAAGAGCTAAGACTGAATGAAGCTCCCTTTCACCGCACTCGTATTGGATTGATAAATTAAAACGGTGAGATGAGTTTTGTATGACCCATCCTCGAGGATTTGGGAAATTTAGCCGATGCAAAACAAGGCATTAATTTGGAGAGGCCTAGCTACTTACAATGCTTAGTATTCTGACAATGATGAATGGCATCATTCCAAGCAAATGGTAATTTCACTTTTTGTGACAGTACTTTAGAGCAAAACCGACTTTCTTCACACAAAGAATTTGCAATCCTATTGAACAGAGGCTGTACCTGAATATCAGAAATCCTTCATTGTTTAAGTATCATCTGATATTCTTGATTGGCTCCAGACTGAAGGTTGCAGTTGAATTAGGGAGAACGGAGGTTAAGTCCTAACCTTGAAAGATTTAGCAGCCATTGAAACACTGCCTTTGGGCACTTATTGGCCTGTATTTATCAAAAAACTTTTCAATTCAATGAGGGGAGGGAGAAAACACAAAACTTGTCACATTCATCAAGTGAAGCCACTGGAAAGACATCTACAGAAGAACACCCAAAAAGCATAATCTTTCAGAAGAGCTGATAGAAATGGTAATTGGATGGGATGAAGAATAATACTTCTAAAGCAGGGGTATAGAGAATATAGCTAAAAAATCAAGGTCAGGAGAAGAGAATGTATCCTTTTCAACTTAATAAAACTTACATTTGCCTTTTGTATTGTGGAAAATATTCCAGGTACCATTTCTAATTTATTTCTGCACAAAAACTTCTGAGTGAAAACAGGATTACAGACAAACTGGCAGCATGTTTTCTTTTAGCTTACGTGCAGCAAACATAAAAGCATTGTTAGTAGATACAATTAGGGAAAAAAAAAAAAAACACAACACAAAACAAACTCCAGGACTTCCCTATTATTTAGAAATGTGGCTCAGCCTTCAGAAACACAGAGAGCATCTTTAAAAAAAGCATCTCCCTAAGGCACTCGAAAGCCACCTTCTACGATTGGCAAAGAGCACTGACATTGTCTCCCAAACAGGGAACAGAAATGATGAATCATAAAAACTTGATTGCACTTCTTCCTGCCTCCTCACTAACAAGCTAATCAGAGACCACAACGAGTGTCATGTGTAAACGGATGAGTTGTCCAGGGATGCTATATTGTCCCATTTTTATCTTGCACAAACACCTCTGGCCTGAACTTTGAAAGCTTTTGGCACATTTCTCAGGTTTTGTATCAGGGGTCCTATCCAGCTGGTGAAGGAGGGGAAATACTGAAGTGCTGTGTCGCTCTGCTCGCCGGGGTTGCGCGGATGCAGGTGTCTCCTTACTGACGAAGACATCAGCTAAGGGGAAAAAAATCTGCAAAAGGTCAGTATCTGCACACACGAAGCCTCCAGCCAGCTCCCTAAACAGTTAACAAACAGCACCTACTACCAAAACATCCCCATAAATAATCCCTGTAATGAAAGTAGAGATGAAAGCATTTGTTAATTTTCCATAGTCCAGGGAATTTGGCTATTGATGCCTATTAATCCAAGAAATATAGCATTATATTTGTCAAGAGCGTCTCAGGATGTAGGGCTGGAGGAATAACCTGTGATTTGTGATGTCAACATTTTCTCCACCACACCAGGTACCATATTTTAGTGTTAAGGCACATTTAGCAATAGCGTTGGCTGATCTACTCAGGGCACTATCAGCAAGGTTTTCCCACTCCAAAGGACCTGAAAAACAACATTTGCCAAGCAGAACTGCAGGTCATGCCCATTTCAGAAACACTGACCTCAGCTCAGGGTGGGAAGAGGTCAGACATGATGAAAAAGGCAACCAAGGACAGAAATACCTAGCAGCAGCCTGAGAATCTGTAATTTGGGGTGAAACCTGCCATCTGGTCTTCAACACCTTGACATCAAGAAAGCATTTACAGGGGTGCCCTGGTGTGCCTGGGCATTTGTGGACATATGGTATGTTTTACCATTAACTGCAAATTTCCTTGCTTTTATTGTTTTCTGTCACAAGCATAATGTTTGCTTTAACACAGATTTGTTGCGTGAGCGTATTTATTGCACATTTCATGTTTTTCCCAGCCGCTCCCCACTTCTCCTTGACTTTCCTGGTCTCCACACTGGTCCAGGCCATGCCATGCCAGGGACCCGCCCCGGGGACACCGACTGCCCTGTGGGATTTCGAGCACCCATTTCAGCATTAGAAGTGCTCCATCCCATGACAGGGGTCTGCACTCCAGGCTTTGAGTTTTCCTCCACACTGCTCAAAAACCCCTTTGAATCACCATCCAACTGCTTTACACTTCTCCTTAGCACAGGGGCCTGCCAAATCCCCCCAAGCTGACCACCACCCTGCCGATGGCCAATTTCCTCAAGTACTTTCTTAAAGCTTTTTATTTTCCTGTTCAAGCCAGACTGGACATTCAAGGACATTTAGCTCCTGCACGAGCAGAGCCTGCATTGCCCCCGCTGTGTGCACCATGCTGGGTCTCCTCCCTCGTCCCATCAAACAACCCCAGGAAGAAAACCAGCAGCTCACGGCAAAAATCAGATACAATCCTGGGTAACTCAGTGTCACATAGTTCCTACATGGTCACAGCTGAAATAAAACCGCATCCACCTCAGTGTCTGAAAAAGCCAAGGAAGGATTTTTCAGGACAAGGCCTGTAACTGCAGAGGCACAAACTGGATGCCCACAGTCCACATGGCGACGGTGAGACTGGAAAAGTCATGCTACTGGCGATGAAAGAAAGAGGTATTCACAAGATCCATACTTTTAGGTAAAATCTGACTTCAAAAGTGAAAATTAAACATATGTTGACCGTAAAAAGAAGAACTAACTTCTCACATCTACAGTAAAGTCCTGTATCACCTGTAGTTATTCAGAGACAGTTCTTACATCCCATCTCAGCAACCCTCAGAGCTGCTCTTTGATAGCACAGTAAGTTTTGACCAAGCATAAGTTGAGTAAACACCTCAGGATTTGGCCCTCTGATGTTGATCAACCAATCTTAATTTAGAGAGTACATTTCCCAAAATACATTAAAAGTGTAAGTCATTAGTACAGCAGGCTCCAGGAAAGCAAACAGGACATTATTTGTGGCAATGGTGGTGTGAGTAATTTTCCAAAAACAGGCTGGTTTGTGGGAAATCACTGAATTAATCGCTGCCCCACATAAAAGGAGTGGATTCTACAATGATTTCAGCACGCTTCTACGAATTTATTTTTCCGCCTGATGCCACCTGTTTCACTGCCAGCTCCTCCAGCCACATACCGAGGCATCGCTGGGGGGGTCAAAGCAGCAAAATTCCTGGGGACCATCTGCTTATTCATAACCCCCAAACCCATATTTCCATCTCGGCATCATATCCGCCCTTATCGGGGGGCATTGTGCGCTAATGACCATTATTTAATTAACAGATGAAGAAGCCCTGAAAGCCGTGCCGGCAGATTTTGAACTTGATCTTCTCTCATTTGCTGTCAGGCAAGACCAGATAAATGACAAGTATTTCGAGAGTCTGCAAAGGCCCTTTAGAACAGCTGCACAGGCTTCACCCCTTCTTTGCAGCAGGTTTCTCACTTAAGAAAAAAACACGCTTCATTACATCGCCTCTTACTTGAGCTGCAAGGGTCTATTCAAGGAAGATAAGCCTCTTAGAAATGAAGTAGCGTTGAATTTAGGTTTTGAGTGACAGGAGGAAGGTTTATCCATTCAGCAGACAATACTGCTTTCTCTGCATTAATCTAGGAGGCGGACAATGATCTGTTTTTTAGGCAGCATCTCATCTCTTTTCCCACAGCAGAAGGTGATTAGAGTTCGGAAGCAGGGACTGTGAAAGAAAGGCGAGCGCTATCTCCCCAGCCCTCCTGTTTCCTGAGCGAGCAGGAGGGAAGTTCTCGGCCAAGTGCATCAATCACAGGGCTGGCACTCAGGATGTGCCCCTGGTCAGGGGCTGACCAGGGGCTGGCAGGTGAGGGCACGGACACCCTGGCAAAGCCCAGCCGTGATCTCTGCAGACAAACACGCTTGCTCAGCGGACGGAGGTTCATAACCCCACGTGTCTTGCACTTGGGACGCAGGAAAACTCTGTGGTGTGAGCCCAGGGTAGGTAATATGTGTCAGAAATCTCTTTTTATTCAGTGGGTCTAGCCAAAGGGTTGTTTATCAGTGATGAGCATCGGCATTTCTCAGCTCACCCCTGACAGGAGCACTCTGCTTGCCAGCAGCTCCATCCAGGAGAGCTCCCAACACTCACAAAGAGGGTCAAACTCATCTTGCTTTGCAGAGAGGGCAATCAAGCAACTGAGAATCAGATTTGCCTGAGACCACAGCAGTAGAATGATTGAACCCAGAAATTCTGGCCTTCTTCTTCCTCCACATGACCTCCCAGTGGACTACACACAAGCAAAGGAGACGGGAGCCGGCTCAGGGAGTCTGCTCACTCCGTGCACACTCCGGTAATGACGGCCAAAGACAACTATAACCTATTTGTGCATCACATCCCCTCCATTCTCCATGTTCAAGGAACAACCTGCAGTTTCAGCCACCTCTCCGCTGGGAGAAGTGAGCTACCAGGAGGCCGCGTGAGAGCAGTGCAGCTGCAACCTGCACAGCAGCACTGGCATTTTTCCCTGCTTTTCCAAGATCCGTGCTCCCAGCTGTCAGGCTGGAGGGGGTTTAAGCACTTCAGCATTTCTAGCACACATGCATAGGCATGAACGGGCAAGGAAGCAGAAGAGGCAAATATAGTCAAGTGTGAATGAGCACACTGCACAAATGCTGGTGCATGGGACAAGACACCAAGATTTCCAAATCATTATTAAGCTGTCCATACACACATCTTCCAACATGCAAAATAACCTGCAACTTCAACTATTTCCTTCAAGTAATCACTGTAGAACTTAAATCTTCATAAATTAATGTTGCAAATACTGACTAACCCACAGAAAACAGGTTTCTTGTCCCCTTTTGACAGGGAACCCAGCAAAGGTTATATCCATAACAAAAGGCTGTTGCAATCCACTGAGGAACATCAAGATTGAAAAAGCCAAGACCAAGGCATTTTGGAAACCCCATCCTTGGCAGTCCAAGGACCTGTTCGGAGCACAACAAGCAAATCCAAGTCTACATGAGCTGAGCAGTTAAAAAACAAAAAACTTCCTAAAAGTATTTCTGCCATCTTACGTAAAGCCCCTACGGACACTATTTTTAAATAAGCAAAGCCTCTGTAAGACAAACATTTTCTACATCAGAAGGACTTTGTTGTGTCCCAGAATGAAGCAGCTGAAGGGAATCCTTTTTTCATCGCCAGGACACTCTGAATAACTTTTAAGGGGCAAGACCGCAACCCTTGCTGCTGTTAGCAACAGCCCCCAGACCCGACTGCAGCGTGCTGCAGAAACACGGCCAACCTTCCACAAATAAGGAGCGTATTGACACATTTTCTCTTCACCCCTTTGTGCTAAGCCTGTGTAACTGTGCTTCAGTGAATGGCTTTTTGTTATTCTTATCTCCGCGCCTCAAAATTCCTCAAAACACATCTGTCACGGCACAGCTTGAGAGCCAGCCCCGAACAACTCCGGTGTCACAGCTCTCCTGTCTCCCCTCCAACCTCCCAGGTGGGAAGAAGTTTGCACAGACATTTCTTTTGCTCATCGGAGCATGGCTGGCGTGCCGAGTCAGCACCACGCAGACCCACGTCCTCCCCTTTTTTCCTTCTTTCCCCCACCCTATCTTTTTCTTTTTTTCTTTTTTTTTTTTTTTCTTCTTTTAAGGAGACTTAATTGCTTCGTTTCAGATGTTATGTTTAACCTCAGGAAATGGTACTATAGACATGGCAAACAACTTTCTGGTTGTTTCCAATCAGTACCATATTATAAAGTACAGCCAGTTAAGAATCCTATTCATTTTCTTGCCCTGTCATCTTGATCTTATTTGAATGTCTGGGGAGCAGGAGGTGCTCGCTCGGCCCCACATTTCAGAAGTGGGGGCAGGAACGTCTGTGCAATGTGTTAGAGACACTGAAAGTTTTCATTTTTGACTCCTTAATGAGAGCGACCTTTGCCACGGGCTGATGAGTTCCATACCTGTCCTGGTGTGTTTTCTGAAAACATTTGACACTGCTCACAGGTTTGACGGGGATATGACTAATGAAGTCTTGGTATAAAAATAATGGGCTGCAATTGCAAGTCATTTGTGTGAAACCAAACTCCTTAAAAACTTGTCTCTGCTCACTTTCTGTTTTCTAAATGAGTCAATAATACGAATCAGATGGCTTGAAGGAATAGACCCCCAAATATTTCCTCTCTCCCTTCTATAAATTAGCTGCCATTTTGTGCAATTTTTGTTGCCTCCAGGCACGGTTTAAATTGGACTGTAGTTACTAGATTGCTGGAGCTATTGCAAAATGTGTAGGCTAATACATAATACCTTGTTTTTGTTAAATGTATAGTAACAGCTCTTCTTGTGAGGTCAAGAGGCCCAGGCTGCTACTACTTAGAATGCATAACAATTTTATGTAAAGTAATGGGGAGGCAAGCAGGAGCATGAGTTTCTGCTGCAACTTTTAAATAATTATAAAAAAAAATAACTTATGTATTGTTTTCACCTTTTTTTTTTTAATCAGTTACAAAGGAGCGTGATGCCTGTTGCAAGGCTGTGCCTTGCCTTTAGTCCCTGCTGTGGGACTTGCTTGTGGGCTGGGGGAATGCAGCACCAGGAACCTCCCAGATTCATCACAGAAAGGCATTTTGGAGACACATCTCCATGGCTTATCCCACACCATCAAAGTTTGAATTCTCTTTTCAGTTGAAAAAGTACATCACGAATCTGACCACCTAAGTAGTCAGCTTAGAATATGTAACATACTGCAATGACAACAACAGAAACACCCTGGAAGCTCATGAACTGTGCCATATTCATAGCACAACTCGATGTACCACTGACTCTTCCAATTTTAGCATCAGTACTGAAAATTTGATGTTTTCTTTTAAGCCTCAGCTCTTCGAGTCATGCAAATATATGAGGATTTTAACTACTAGAAGCAGCAGCTTACACCATGACAGAAGATGGCCTGAAATTCTCACTTGGGCTAACTCAGAAAACTCAAAACTTTGAAAAAAACCACTAAAAAAAATCCACGTGCTCTAACTTCCATGCTTCCAAGGCACCTAACTCATGAGTTTTGATTGTCAAGAACTGGAAAACCTGTTACAATTACTGTGAAACCTCCCGTCATAAACTACTCTGACTGATTTTAAATCATCCTGACCACTGTTTGTTGACAACAGGTCCATACAGATCCCAATTTTCCCTAACATATATATATATATATATATATATATATAAAAAAATCATTTCAAGTCCCCCCTCCAAAAACATCCCGCAATCTGTGGGTTACAGTAAAGGCAAAAATAGTGATATGATGAGGCTGTATTCACATGCTCTGGTGGAAAAGGGTTCATATCGTTTGGTTTTAGAGCCCACGTGGACTAGAAGGGGCCACCACTGCAGGGACCTCCAGCCACCGCTGGGAGTTCTGTTCGGTGCTGGAACACGCAATCAAGTTATTTTATATAAGATACAATTTTAGCCACATTTGGATAAGCAATGGAAAGGCAAAGGCCACCATTTTTTCCCTTCGGTTCAAGGATGTCTCCGCACCCCACACGAGCACAAACACACACTGTACTCCCGTACGTGTGTGAGCGTTACGGACGTGTGCGAGGAATAATCCACACGGGTTACAGACATTTCCCGTTACATCCCGTGAGCGGGCTCGTTAGGCCAAAGCTCATTTGTACTCAAAACGTGCAAAGTTGGGAACATGCATAAGCCTTTACAGGACCAGGGCTTAAGTACACACTCAACCTCAAGCTCCAGGTTTGGACATGCTGTTCTTCAGCCGCAGAACAAACGCAAAGCTCCGTACGACTAAATATAGCCGGCACACAAGAGATTTTGTTTTGTTTTCTTTAGCAGCTCCCCTGTGACCCAACAGAAGTTACGAAACCAAATGAATGTAATAGAGCGTTCATTCCCTGCTTATTGATGTTGCCTCACCCTTGGGCATATTTGCAAAATTTCCTTCTACATAATAAAAAATGGCACGTCGCTCGCTGCGGCCAGTCGGGCTGCGGGCCGGCACCAGTCAGACACAGAGGCTACTGGCTGCTAAATGCCTGCTGCTCCTTCAGGACAAAGGCATTCCTGGGACTCAGGTAAAGGGGATATTCAGCAAGGATGGTACAATGGTTTGTTGGTGGTGTTGCCCAGAGATAGAGCAGTGTCTTAGTGGGGAGTTTGCTCACAACACAGATCTGCCCTGTTCAGTGGACACACAGCTTCCCTTGGAAGCACCACACATCCCATTTCATCATCTTTTTGCCTGCATAAACAAACACATCTACTGTCACTGACATTTCCTTGCCTCCAGCCCCAAGCAGCTGCCATCAGTGGTTCACACATTAGACACAGTTTGGCAGAAATAGCAAGAGACCAGAAATCACAGGGTCCACATTTTTCTGTCTTCATTCATGGATTCGCTGATAAATCCCCTTTGGCTGGACTGTGTTGCTTTGCTCCTTCCCTCCCACAACCTGTGTGGATGCAAACCAGCCTTGGAACAAGAGCATTCCAACACACAAATACTCAGGATCCCACCTCACCCCCAGGTAGGAAGGGGACCTGGCTGATGGTGAGGGTTCCTCTGGGTGCCAGCTTGACACAAAATAAACTATAACCACAAACTCTGGCATTTTACAGCTTCCAAACTCTATGATCAGAAAGCATCTCACCTAGCTGTAGGGAAGGCACTTCTGAGCAAGTGGACACCCAGGCTCTTGCTGCAGTCAAATGGAGGAAGATTGGAGACCACGCCCCAGGGGGATGGACTCACTATGGTCTTTTCACTCACACCCACTGAGAGGGCTTTGAGTGCCACATCAAGGTGGCTCCGAACATTCAGGCAGCTCGGGCTAGCTCAGATGAATCTCACCCTCTGTGGCAACCTACAGAGAAGTCCTCTCATCCTTTCTGTTTCAAAACATCTCGTATTTTCTATTAAAGTACAGGGTATCAGCTGTGGCAGAGCGAGGGTCCTTGGCCAAACTGTACAGCTCACTGTGGGATTTTCTACTTTCTGAACTCTGTCTTTGTTTTTGCTGGCTCAGGCTCCCTTATAGGTAACTCTGCACATATTTTCACCCTCCCTGTGAACCACAGTGCACACTGAAGCTAAACCTAATTTGCAGTTTGGGTATAAACGAGTAATTAGGCATCTACTCCTGCCAACATTCGTGCCAGCAGTTTAAAGCTGGTATGGAATTACTAGGTTAAAATTGCACCTTACACCTTGACACCAGCTCTGAAGAGTTTGGTCCTGGGGTATTGGACATTACATAAATATATGCACAGCCAGGAGGAAAATGGGGCAAGCCAGCCAGGATTCTTTTTAATATATCTCCTTAATTCAAGGGGCCCATTATGTATAGTGCTCAGGACGGGAAAAGGAAGACTTGTACCCACTTGGGGGGGGGTGGGTTATGGTTTAGCCACCAACTTTCCTTTTTGCTCACACAAGGGCTAATTCATAGGTTAAGTGGAGGATTATAGATGATAGAAATGCAGCAGCCCTTTTCCTTTCCTCCCCTTGCTTTTCATGTAAAGAGAAAGAAGGCTTCTCTCATCCCTTCTGCGAAAGTGTCGACACATTTCCATAGCTCTGTGAGAGGACCTGCCATTTCTGTCACTCTGCTACCCCTTGTCCTTTTGTCCCCACAGCATCTTATTTCAGCTTGGAGAAGAATAATTCATGGCTTCAGAAGATAAACCCAGATTTCCTAGGAAATAGTCCCACAAGAAAAGCCTGGACTGTAACCATGCCTGGGATAGCATGAGCCCAGTTCTCTTTTTCACTGGTTTGTGAGTTTTGCCACAACTTCAGGAGAAGCAAAATCAGCCCTTTACAATATGTCTCTTTCAAAGCACTATCTCTGTGCACCAGCACCTGCAAAGTCACTTTGGGGCATGTTTGGTCAGTGGGAGCAAGGTGACAGTGTGGAAATTCAAGGACTGGCCAAGTACCAGCCTGTCTTCCAGTACCCAGCTGTACTGCCCCATCAGAGCAACTGTTTGTCTTTGCCTGGCAAAACATTAACTAAATACCAACTTAGAGAAATCAAAAAGATTGTCACAATGGCCTAGGGATGCAAAGAGTCACACAGAAAACAAACGTGCAGGAGCAGAGAGACCCACTGGGCTGCTGAGGATCCAGAGTTAAGGACTGGAGCTAAACTGTGACCATGGATTAGCTTAAAAAACACCCTGCCTGTCCTGAAAATTTAGGAAAACCTACAGGCAGAGCCCTTTTGCATTTTTGCATATATTGCAGCTCAAGGACAAGGTACAGGTTCTGTGGGTTGCTGCATTTTTCATAGTAAGTTTTCATACGCAATTAAGCACAACAATAAGTAAAGCTCAGATATAAAACCGATGTAACCTTTTTGCTGGCATGAAAATTAAGGTTTCCCCTAGCCTTCCAGTAATTTAAATACTTTCCTTTGATAGTTTTCCCCTTTGTTTTTCTCATATTTTTTTTTGTTTGTTTTAAAGGAATACTTGGAATTTTAGCATGGGATCTGCAAATTGCCTTTTTTTCTTGACCCCTCCCTGTTAAAACCTTGACTCTCTTTGGAGTGCACAACAGAGACGTTTTCTGGGTTCCCAGAGGAAAAAGGGAAATGAAGAAAAAAAAGTGAATTTGAAAAATGTATTTTTTGAGGGGCATAAATGCACATTCCACCCTCGTTCTTTATGTAGGACTCCCATCTGTCTTACCCAGAAGCTCTTTGGGTTTTGAAGAGTAAAGTGGGGAACCAAAAAATGTCTTTTCATGAAGGAAAAAAAAAGTTTAGGCTCATCTATACATGTTTTTTCATGTATTTTCTATGGAAAAATGGCCAGACCTCAGTTTCCACCTTAGGTACATTTTCCCTACTTAATTAAACCCTCTTTCCCAACATGACAAATGGGCCCTTCTCAGGAAAGGGCATGATTGCAGGCATGGGTGAAGTCAAAGAGGGCATTCTTAGTGATTAGACATGAAATACAGACTTGGAAAACAGAGGTTTTGAATGTAAAGAGGGAATAACTTACTGCATCCTCAGGGTAAAGATAATTTATGCATCCTTTGCCTAAGTGAGTTTTCTCTATCTGTTTATTTTGGGTTTTAAAAGTGTATTTATCTGGTTGGGTGTACTTTTAAAAATGTACTTCCCACGGCCCTGCTCTTCTGTTTAGTGCTCATATTTTTCCCAAGCCAGATTCATTAGAAATATGGCCTGGATGATATGTGAGCTTTCAAACATGGCATGCGGAGGAAGCACGGGCACCAACGGGCCGAGTTTGGGGCCAGTGTCTCTGACCGACCCCAAAACTGCACACTGCCAACCTGCAGGATACAAAAGTCATGAATTAGGAGAAGGGGGGCCTGAAAATCGTGAGACAGTTTTTGTTTTGTGAGATACTGGGCTTGGTGCTCCAGGCAATGTTTTCAAGTGCTGCTTTTCCACAAGCGGTGCTGGAAACTCACTGTATTTCAAATGAAAATTGGGGCTACCCCAGCTGCTTTCCCTACGAAGGTTTGAGCTGGGAGGTGTCACCAGCTGACACTCGCAGCCTACGTGAAAATTTGGGAGGTTTCTTGTTTTCATCAGAGATGCACACTGAGCACCAGGGAAACAACAAGAATTGAGCTGAGGAACTGGGGCAAAATACAGGGCAACAACACAGAGGAACTGAATATATTTGAGGGATACCAAATGTATTCAATTCCTCCCACATCCTAGAGCTCAAGGACCACTTATTTCCTTAGCAGTTCTGTTTCTACTTAGTTCAGATAGTGCAAGTTCCTCCAGTTTAAATGGGGAACTGAGCACAGGGAAAACAAAACAAACTGAACCTCACCATAAGACAAATTCATTCTTGGTAGTCCAAGTAACTTCCAAGTAATGTGGCTAACATTGGGTTCAAAGGGCACGTGCATAAGAAAAACCAAAAAAGAGTTCACAGGCCAGCTGAAAAAGTGGCCAACCCATGGTCTTAGCCAAGTTTCCTCATTTTGCAATTATAAAGAAGCCTTCTAAAGAAATCTGTGGAGTGGAACCTCTAATTTCTACCAAGCATTAAACTGCATTGAAGTGTCTGGTCCACTTTTAAATAATAAATCAATCCCTCACTAATTCAGATGTTCCTCACACTCAGTTCACAGGATCTCTCTCCATCAGGTGCTTGCACTTTAGAAAAGAAGTGATTTCTGTTCAGGTGAGCTTGGGTGGAAATTAACCATTTAGAGAGGATTGGTTGTGTAGAGGCGTGGTTTAAAATTGAGAACATTTTTTGAAATAAAGGACTATGCATGGCTGGCATTCTTCCTCCAGTTTTACAGACATGCAAGGGTGCAGCAGGAATGCAGAGATTGGCCATGATCACACCTGAGACACACGTTCACCTGGGGTTTAATGAGAACAAAAATCAAGTTCATCATACAACACATGAAAAAAAAAGAATGGAAGTCTGCACCATGGAAATTCAAAAGACTCTGGCCCGATCCCATTTTCTGCACATATCTGTGGTGTTTTCCAGCACGTGGCTGGCAGTGCACCCCACATGCTGCCCCACCACACAACACAGCCCTTCCAAGAGCCCCTTGCACCTCTCTCCTGATGGACAGTTTTCCAGATGGAAACAATTCCCAGCTTGCTCCTCACTCCAGCTCATCCCCAAACAGCCTTGCTTGCACTTCCCTCCAGCGACGAGACCTCCTTGGAGCTGATCCACCGCTCACCCGAGCCACCAAGGGCAATGCCAACTGCTTCCTTCTGGTGATCGCTACATGCCGAGCAGTCGGAGTAGGAAAAGCTACTCAAAGCCGGGCCTAAAACCAGGAATAAACCCGGCCTATACCCACAGCTCTTTTCTGCCATACCTTAGGGACTGTAAAACACAGCGGCAAGACCCGGCCCCGTTCCCGCAGCCCTCCCTCGCGTGGCAGCAGGACTCCTTGCATGAGCTGGCAACGGCTTGCGCAGCAAAAGAGCTGCAGGATCGGGCCTTTAATTGCCTAAAAATACACTGCCCACCAATAGTTACTTAATTTAGCAGAATATATTACCTCTCTGCTTCATAAATCTTAATTAAAGCTGTTAGTTTTCCTATTATATGATCAAGAAACGCCCCATTAAAGTTAAGCAGTTTCTCCAAGTAATTATATACATTATGTGGTGTGAGTGTAAAGATGCATATAGCATTCCGCTACCAATTATTTTGCATACCCTGAAAAGCACTATCTATTAAATAAAAAACTTGCAGAATTTCATTAATGCACGATTTTTTAATCTCCCAAAAGTCCAAGCTGTCCCACAGGAGCTTGTATACTCAGTGTTGGCTCCTTATAATACAATTTCATGCTCACAAACACAACTAAAGTATTTAAGCATTTACAGAGGTTGTCATAAGTGCTTTACTTATTTTCGATCAAATTCAAGTCTACATTTAACACAGTTAACTGTGGTTATTTAATTTCAAAACTCAAGAATCCAACCTCAAAAATTTATAACAATATAAATTTAGTTACATTGATATAGGATATGTATGCTACTGGGAAACCATTTTTCAGTAAGAAGTGTAGAATTGTAAGACCTAAAAGGAGTTATTTTTTAAAGTAAGCATTATTTCAAATAAACCTTGTCAGATTTCAAAGAATATTTTCCTATTCGTCTGCAAAATGATTTCATAATTTTTAGTAGTACATTTCAAGCCAGTGCTAAATGCTACCAAAAACTGAATGTATTTTAATTACGCTTTCTCTTTTGGTGAGAATTCCATGTAAATACAGAACAAATATTAAACTGAGATCTTGCAAATATCTTAAATACATTATTAACCAAACCACTTCATTTCCTAGCAACTGGCTAGAGAGAATGAAATTTGGAAAATTATTCTTAGTTCCCCATAGACAGTGAATTTATTGCCTGACCACATTAACAATTAAAAGGTATATGCAAGATGTTAGATGTTAAAATATAATGGAAGGAGCTTAACATCTGCTCATATACAGCAAGGAACCAACTCCCGCCCCTAAAAGTAACCTAATCAGGCTTGCAAGAATGTAATATTTTACTTTTAAGCAAAATGTTATTCTTCAAAAACTGCAGAGAGTCAATCAGGCACGTTAAAAAAAAAAAAAAAAAAGGAAAAAGAAAAGCAGAGAGAGCAGCAGCCCTGTGTGATGCTGGTAATCTTTGATCCAATGCAGTTTCATATCATCCCTCAGAGCTGACACTGCATTATTAATTGAAACATTGGGGCTGTACTTACTCCTCTTCTGTAGGAATTGTAATATAATTATATCCCATAGGCAGAAATACTATTTCCACCTCTGCCCCTGAAAAAGAAATCTACAAACTGGCTTAGAAATGTGTGAGACAAAGTAGTACCCACCACTCTATTCACAGTGTCAGTACTTGGGGTGCATAAATCATGATGTATAGTCTGAGGAAACAGACACATGAAAAGAGTAAACATGATTTTTATATAATACATTATGAAAGCATCTTGGATAGATTGATTTCAAACAATTTGGCTGGGTTTCCTTTTATAATCCTCTTTTTTCCCCTGTTTTTAATTTTTGCACACATGCAGCTATATAAATAGCAGTATTTCCTGGAATCCCCAAAACGTCAAACCAAACATATTTTCCAATATTAAATGATTGCATTCCATTATATCATTACCACTTAGAATAGGCTATAAATTCATTGATTGAAGAGTTTAATAGCAATGCCTGATCTTTTATATACCATACTTTCACTAATAGAAAATCGGCTTCTTCTGAAACATTAGCATGTTACCCTTTCTAGTAAAGCATATCAAATCACATTAGTGAAAAAGTTGCCAAGTCAAATGGAAATTTGGTGCCAGTTTTCCTCCTTTTTTTTCTTTTTTTTTTTTTCTCAAGAGGCAGAGAAAGAGAGAGAGTGTGAGCAAGAGAGGGGGGATTAAATTTCTTACTAAACTTGTGGCAGTGAACATAAAATATAATAATACTCCTTTAACATTCCTATCATGATTTTGGTCCTAGCACTTAAACCAGCCGAGGACTGAAGGAGTTAATACTTTAAAATGTGCAATAATTCAGAGAGCTGGCTTGCACGATTTGCAATACACTTTTTTCTTTGCAAGATAGACTCCGGAGCAGACAGATCAACAAAAAGAAGTGGGGGGG
>VZTF01004915.1:2800226-2835353 GCA_013397755.1 Cnemophilus loriae | reverse complement strand
AAAGGACAACTCTACAACCAATCAAACCAAATGCCAGAGCAGAGGGCAAAGGGATATGGAAACTGAGAAGATAGACTTCCAAGTCCTTTCCTGAAAGTGCTTGGATTTTGAGGAGAGTCCAACATCGCCTGACAAAAGTGTCTTTGTGCGGCAACACTGGGGAGAAGGGAGGAGAGCTCAGGAAACCTAATGAAAACAGGCCAGGCCTTGTACATTAGACCCCATGGAGAACTTTGAATCATACGAGCTGCAGACAAGCCCCGAGTATGTAATGCCAAATTAAAGACCACCGAATATGGGGAGCATCGGAGCAGCAGCGGGGCGGATGCGCTCCTAGTGTGGGCCGCAGCATCGCCCGGTGCTTCCCTCCATCCCATCCCATCCCCTGCCGAGAGCCAAGCATCCCGGGGCAGTGCACTGTGCCTCTCCCATGGGGACTTGTGGCTCATTTACCCACAAAAGAAAATAAAATGCATTCTTTTAAACCTTTTTCTGCGGCCTGGTTGAATGTTAGCAGTGTTAACATGCTAGAGAAGAGGGCGGCGATCTGCAGCTCCCGTTGCAACATCCTGACGTGGGGCTGAGCTGTCACCTCCTCACCTGCCCCACACCCAATCCTGCCTGGCTTTCCAGCATCATCTTTGTATTTTGGGATAGACGGTGTATTATTCTTGTCTTTGGAGGGCTCACAGGACTTTAGCAAGGTGCAATCTTTGCAGCTCCCCCTCACACAAAGCGTGTGGCTCGTGATCTGACCAGCAAGGCAAGAACAAACCAACAAACAGCAAACTCCTCGTGCCCAACCACCACAGCCTTCCAGAATCACAGTGTAGGTGTTTGGCATTCTTCTCCCACCAGCTCATCTTTTCCCACTGGTAGCATCACAGCACATCATCTCCATCTTTCAAATCTGGCAGGGTTTGCTTTGCATGGCACCTGATCTCAAATTTCTCTGCCTGCCCCCTCAGGCTCCCCAGAGCATCCTGTCTGTACCGTCCACTCCTATAAAAACCATCCTGATCCCATTTGTTGTTCTCACACTGCCACTCTCTCCTTACAGGGCCCTGCACGGTGGTGATGGCACCACATGATGTGCCTGAGCTGTGCTGAAGTCATTATAGCAGTGTTTAATAAAGTCACAACTCTGCTTTCACTCAAATCAGCAAAAAAACCTGCAAATAATCGGAGTATGAGCAGAGGAAGGCCTTACACGTGCCTTGATTTGTGTCCCATCTCTCCCTTTGACAGCCCATGCTCCTCAGCTTCCCCAGCCTCTGGTTCCAGGACCCAGCAAGAGGGATGAGCCCTGGACTGGGGCAGACACTCCCACCATCCTTGCTGCCACAAAGGGACAGGCAGCCACTCATCCCCAATTATTTAGTCCTATGCAAAGAGGAGTGCATTTTGCCCTAAAAACATTGGGAATATCTTCTTTTAAATAACCCAAGCACTCTGCCCAGTGCTCCTTCACCAAGGGAAGCTCGTGGACAAAGGGGATGAGTTTTGCCCCATCAATGCTGCTGGAAACTCTTCATTTCAAAACCTTTTCTTAAAAGAATTAATGGTTGAAAAATTGTAAGTCTCTCCCTCTTAAGAACAGTGTGACACAGGAATACACCTCACCCAGCAGTGAGGCAGAGTTAGAGCTAGCAGAAAAGAAACCAAAAGAGAAGAACACACTAAGCAGGTGGGGAGATGAAGGGGGCCCATTTGTCCCTGCCTATCATGGCCATGTATTAGATGAAATTTGAATGCACTGAACGTATTTTTTGAGTGGTGATAATGGACACCGCTGCTTAGTGGGCAACAAAGCCAAACCTACTTGCAGGAGAGCACAGAATTTATTCCTGTTAAATCCAAAAAAGCTTGTAGGAAATGTAGAAGTAAAGGAGTTTGTGGTAAAGGAGAAAGAAGGTACAAAAAAAAAACAAACCCTAAAGTAACATTTTGATTTAGCTAGGAAAGAGCAGTCCCGTTTTAGCTCTGAATTACAAATGTGAAAAGAAAATCCCCTATATTTAAAGTAACACTTAGAAGCACGAACACTGTGTTCCCCCAGCAGCAACTGAGCCAACTTCTTCACTCAATCATCTCAAGTGTAGAGCAGCACCAACTGCAGCGAGGTCACACTTGTGTAAGTGACCTCTGCTGGCCAAACCCAAGCGTCTGTACCCAGTGGAAAGCCACAGCAATCTCCAGCTTTGGTGGGATTGCCCTGGATTTGCACCAGTGTCACCAGGGGAAACACGTGGCCCACCAACTCCTTAAAAGCTCAAGGTGGTTGTTTCCCTGACTCCACTGACTGTGAAGGCAGTGGCATTGCACAGACTGGAGATCACCACAGGTTCTGGCGATTTCTTTTCTGCTAGATATTTTCTGATACTGGATATTTCTGGCAAAGTTTGCCTTCCCTTTATACAACAGCAATCTTGCTGGATGCTCCCTCGATACCTATCTGGTGCAAGCTGGACCCACAAGTCAGAAAACTCTGGGTTTTCCAAAGTCTCGTAAGAAGAGACCTTTGTATTATCATTACTGTTTGAATTCAGTTGGTTCCCCTTTCTTTGCTTCTTCCCTGTCTGCTGGAGTGTGTGCTCCTCTGCACTACTGCTCCAGAGTTCATTTTCTCTAACTTGCCCGAATAGTGGCCCAAACTACTGCTCCTCACAGCCCGGAATTTCCACCATCTCTCAAGGTATTTTTTTCTTTCACTTCCCCATCACAACTCTTCCAGGCCTTTGTATCCCACCATTTCCTTGAAATATTACCCTTTAACCAGGGACAGAAAAAGCTGCTCATCTCTCCCACTGCCTTTCTCCTCCCAGCTCCCCTTGTTCTCCTGCCATTGCCCACGTTTCCATCTCACTCTCGCACCTGTGGTGCCACAGCATTTAACTGGTTCAACACACCCACAACAGGCTTGTTCCTTTCCTCCTCCAGCATGTGGCTGGTTAGATACATAGATCTATATACAGCAAGAGGGTTCATGGATCTGTTGATTTCAAGAAAATTTAAAGTGTGTTTGGCAAGATACCACGTGAAGACAGCCGTGTGGGCCATTCTTCATGCCACTACAGTTGATGGGATTGTTCAAGTCAACATCAGGACCCAACACAGCATTTTTGGTTCATAAGCCAGAGACTTGCATTCATGTTGCCTTGAATATTCCTTTTCAAGTAATCAAATTTACAGTCAGTCTAGTCCAACAAGACATCTTATTATTGGTAATTACTATACCTACCAGGCCACTAAAAATGTACTGTATTTGTCCATCGGATGTGATCTTTTATCATGGATGGCCCTGTTCCAAATTTTACAGGAGGTTATTTTCACTAAAAAGAAAATGAATGTGGCAAGGAAATTTCTAACGTTACTTGTGCAGAGTAATAGAAAAAATAATTAAAATAATCTTAATTGCCTATTTGAACACTGGCAGACTAATTTGGAGCTGAAATCAGGATCATCATTCTGATGGCTGTGACAGAATATACCATTAGTATTTCGTAAAGATCATTTTGTCACTAGATGCATTAAAAACATATCTCCAAAACTTCTCTCTCTACCATCTAGAGTAAAGTTAAAATAAATGTTAGAGAGCACAGAATAAGAAAAAAAGACCATAATACCACCAGACTCTGCCAAAATCCAGATTTGACTTGAAAGTTAATTAATATTTATGGAGTATCTGAATCCCAGTTTTGACTTTCGGGTCCTTTGTTATGATTTCTAAAACAGTTTTTTCCATCCTTAACATGAGGTTGGTTCATTTCCACTGTCATTTACTAAAGACTGGACATACCTTGGGGCTAAAATAGAGCAAAGACAACGGTGGCTTTGGCTTTGCAGGGGAGGGGTGGGAGAGGGACCTCTTTGCCTGCACACCGAGCACCGCGAGGGCTTCCCAGCACGGCTACTAAATCAATACAAAACACCAACACGGGGCGTGCATCTCATTTTTTAGAGCCGTGTGCTTCCTGAGCTGCTTATTCAATCATTTTAACAATTTCTAAAACTGCGACTCGCGCCGCACGTGTCCTTTCGGTGGGAACCGTAGGTGATATGATCAAAGTTAGCCTGCACCTAATCAGCGCGCGAGACATAATCAAGAATCTTTTTTTAAGACGTGTTCAATTCAGCGGAGGGCAAATACTATTAGTCTTTTCCATATTTACTACGGTTTGGGTGAAATTCCCGTTATTTCCATTAATACCGTTCCGGCCATATCAATTATTATAAGGTGCACTCAATAATGCGGCTACATTATACCTCGAGCAAAGTGTCTTTCAGTGCGGTTTCTCAAGCAAACAAGATTTACATCCTCGTGCAAGATCCACGGCTCTACCAAACTAGTGCCATATGTCTCTTTCTTTCCGTCATCGCCCCAGTGACAAAATCCACCGGGTAGATCCGAGGTGGAAAAGAACGTCGGAAACCCCGCAAAGGAAAACAAGCGGTGAAAGAGAAAGTTGGATGGGATTGATTAAAGCAACACTTTTAAGTGTGTTGGAACAAATTTTTCCCTACTGTGGCAGAAGAAATCTGTCACGACAGATTTAGTCGTAAATCGTCCTACCGATACGCAGAGAGGAGGAATCTCATGGGGAAGGGTTTGGTTGTACATTGAACATCCCAAATCTGCACCCATTGGGCAACCTAAACTAGCCCACCACATGTGTGTACATCTATGAAACAGCACCTCCACTTTCCTTTAATACAAAATTCCTGAACACCTGGATGCTTCCATGTCATGAAATAAATGCTTGTAGAATAAAAATTTACAGTCCCTCACATGCATTAAATTTGTTTAAACAGTTTTTCAAAGCAAGAGCCTCTTTTTATCTTTCTTTTTTTTCCCCACCTCTCCTGTTTTAAATGGCGAGCTGTATTTTATAATGGAGCGCCAGCTCTCCGGCGAGCCTCCATTCTTCCAGCCCTGACAGACTGTTTGTCAGCTAAACTCCCCTTGTCATGTATCCCCACCACTGCCAACTCATGCACGGAGACCTTCACTTTTACTGCTACCACTTGCACCCTGCGCAACCTTTGTCATTGATCACTGATCCAACCCAGTGCCCACATGTTCTTCAAGTGCCTACACAAGTAATGAGGTACTTGTGGTGTAAAATTAAACTGTCAACTGTCAGCGATTGATAACCACAGCGAGAGCTGACCTAGAACACCTGCACCCGTGGCCAAGACAGGTGTGACACGTTTGATCGCTGAGCCCTACTAGTCAGCGTGACCCGACGGTGTCCCTCCATGGATTCTGCCCCTGACAGAGATGCCGTATTTCAGCCCCAGGTTCCCATTGCTGGTGCAGGAGCAGCCCCCTCCCCAGCCACCAGAGAATCTCTCCTTCACCACTGTGGCTGCAATGTGAGCAACACCGCATTTTGGTGATGACAAATATTTACGGCCATGGAGCATCTTTCCACCTCCCCGTCTTGTTGTTCCTGCTTCTGAGTCCTCTTCTGCTTGGCAGCAGCACCCACATTTATCAGCACTGTTCACTCCCTTTATCAAAGCTTTTGTGAGGACCCCAGGGCTCAGTCAGGTTCTTCATTCCCATAGGTGCATTGATTTAGGAACAACGTGGAGTAGCATTTATGGTTATTTTTATAGCGTAAAGCCTCTGGTTCTGCTTCTGCGTCACTACATGGCAGGAGCACAGAGCTGAGTGTTGCTTTGGCATCGTTTAAGTAAACTCAGTCCGATACTGTTGGGAGCATGGAATAGGAAATCTCCATCCCCCTTCTCATCCATTTCATCACTGCTGTGGAGAAACACATCCCTCTTCACCCAGCTCTAATTAGTTTTAGCTGTTACTGCACAATGTTTAGCCTTCAGTTCATATTTAAATATTTTTACTCATCATTTTGAGCTATTGGTTTTCATTTTAAGCAAAGAGGGGCTTCTAAGGCACACACTGTCTTTTAAAACCCCCTGAAACACATCAGAAAATAATGGCAGGAAGGTTCCTCCCCTCCCCTCCAAGAGTTGCACTATATTAAGTTCATGTGATGAGAAGATAAAAATCTATTAACTTGCTGCTGACCTTATCGACACAAGGATCTCTGCAGACATTACAGGAACCATATCTCTTCTGACTTTTACATCCAGAACCCCATGCACCAGCATCCCAAACCAAATATAAAATCTTCATGATGAGTGAAACAGTGACACATACTCCGACTCCGGTCCTGCCGCCTGGCAGGAGACAAGGGGTCCTCTGGGGCCTGGGACCAGCCTCTACTTTCAATTTGACTTCAGGGGCAGATTTTTCACCATATGCTACTGGGGGCTCTGAATCAAAACAGTTTCCGTAGGACCATATGCTACGAGGCAAATGTGCTGGATGCAGAAAGGCTTTCTGCTCCCCCATATCACCATGATGTATTGCAAACATAATTAAAGGTGAGTAACGCGGGTGCTCCTGTTTGGGTTAATCATTTCTTTTTACAACTGAAGCCAGTATAAAACAAACCAATTCTCAAATTAGACCAAAAGTCCATCTAAATACACGTTGCTCACACACTCTCACACCTCCCACATTTCCATGTATGCAGCAGACTCCTCCTCTGCGCAGACAGTAGTTCTGAAAGAGCAAAGGATTTAAGGTTTTTTATTTTTATTATTATTATTAAATAAAAGCAGAGCAAGGACTCAAACCTGTCTGTGATGCTTCTCCCATTTTAGCAATCAGTGAAATGGGACCATCACAAGCATCATCACGCTCCAGGTGCCAGAAGGCAGGGATCAGGTGATTTCCAAAAGGCAGCAAAGGTGTAGGTGCCACCAGGGTGGCAGCAGCCTTTGCTGCCCCTCAGCTCTGCCTCCTGGAAGGCAATGGATTTCTGGGCCATTAGAAATAAGCCTGCACAGGATGCCAGCAGGACTGCACCCCAAACAGCCCCTGGTTGGATTACATCAAATGAAATCAGAACATTGTGACACCATCAACCTGTGTTCATGGGGTTTGCCAGTGTCACCAACACCTAAATTTCAGGAGAATTTGTTCAATAGCACATATAAGGGGATTTTGCTTGATCTAGGCCAACTCCAGGGGTAATTCAGATACAGCTGAGCAGGTAAGGTGTCACATATGCCCATCACACACCAGAGGCAGGGCTCTGTGTCAGCAAAGCTCACCATCTCCCAGCCCACAAACTTGGCCAGCACTCCGCCCAGCTCCTCCACGCTTCGATTAAAGCCTAACCTCCAATGCCAACAAATCATGAAACAGAGAAATGTTTTCAGAAGGTATCTGGAACTCAGCTGAGCTGCTCCCCAAGCTGCATACATATCCAAGCCTGCAGAGCAGTTTCCTGGTGACGAGTCAGTGTGTGCAGTTATCACCTCCTCGCCAGGGAGGTGTCAGTGCCAAACACAGGAGAGTTTTCTGGGACATCCCATGACTCCGTCTCCTGACCTTATGCCCTGCTCCGGCCACCCACTGCAGGAGACGAGCTGCTGGGCCCGAGGGACCTGTGGTCTGACCCGGCACATCTGGTTTTATGTTTGGGAGTGTGCTCACGTAATTTTCTAGCAGTACCTGGAAAATCCTCAAGCGTGCTATTAATTTGAAAGGCCAGTGTCCTTCCAAAGCTCCTGGCATGCCAACGCAAACCACTTGAGGAGCTCCAACCTGGAGCAGGGCCCATGCCCCATCCCTCCCCATGGCTCCAACCCCTCCATGTGTTTCACTCCAGAGAGCTCAGAGGAGCTCGTGGTTAAGACAAGGACCGGCCAAACCGCATTCTGTATCCACATTTCAGCCCCCTGTGTTCCTCCATGATCTCCAGGAAAATAGTTTCATTTATGTGCTACCCAATTTACTCTTATTTTACAAGAGCTCATAGCAACACCCATCCCACAGAGGTGTTGGAAAGTGAATGAGGTGGTTAAACACGCCTAAGCCACATTCATATCTCAAGTAATAAAAATACATTACAAATGCCTAACAATAAAGAAATAACATGACTCAAGCCACTGCTGGTTGTGGTTGTGGTTTTGTGAAACAAAAAGACCTTACCGATGGGGAAAATTGCTGATGATTTGCTTCACAGAAAGAAAAAATAAACAAGTACAGTATAACACGGAACAAAGTTACAGTTTGATCGATGATGCTCTTTATATTAATAACCGATGCAGGCTGAAAAATTTGGATGTCAATTCAAATGTTTTCAGGGCTTGGAGATGGAATGTAGAGCTCTGCATGCTGAGTGCAGCAGTCCTGACAGGAGGATTGCAAACAGCTCATGTTCATCCACTCCAGGAACCAACATCTGATACTGGAACTGTGACTCGCTGTATTTGCAAGCAAACCCTCATATTTTTATTGCACATTCAGCTTTCTGTTGCTTTACTGCAAGCAGGATTTGAAATCTGTGCACTAAAAGGAGAGTAGATGTGTTACTTCTCACCGATGCTCCCTGCAAGACACGCTGAGACCAGGCTGCAAAGCAGCCCAAGGAGAGATCAGTATGTAAAGTATGTCTGGAGCACCACATTCAGCTCACTCCAGCATGATCCATCGAGGAGAAATTAATGATACGTGGAAAGCTCATTCCAGATGATCACAGTGACCAAAACTCTTGGACCTACAGACTCTCATTTCTTTTTCCCCCCTGCACCCAGAGAGAATCCCTCTTGTTTTTATTCTAATCACAGAGCTGACTGGAAAACCAGAACTTTCCCCAACCACCCAAGTGGAAGCAAAAGTGCTGATTTCAGAGCAATAAGGGCGAAACAGAACCCAGATCATGCACCTCCCATCCTGGGGTTTTGGAATCAAGAACAGTGCACACCTTCTGGAGTCATAAACAGATACATAAAAGTAAAATTAAACAGCTAAACTCTTGGGTATTCCTTGGGACAAGAAAAAAGTAAGAAGTGACATCAAAGATAGGTTGTTTACATACTGGGGGACTTGTCTGCCCATCTCTTCACATTGATTTTTACGGTACAAAAATATTATTTCAGTGACAAGGATGTAAACCTTATTCAAAACAGGATTTAAACCATATCCTGCGAGTGAGGCATCTCTTCAGACAGCCTGCCTGCACTTACAGCATACCGAAGGCATGCTGATTTTCATCTGCAGTGTTTGTTAAGAGGGTCACAATATCAGGAAGCAGGAGAAGACTCATCAAAGCCTCGTTGCTCGCCTTCACCGCTCATCAGCTAGACAGTACCTTGTTTTTTAAAGCTGGGCGGAAATGCATCTCCAGTGACCCATTGTTAGAAACTTCCTTTTGTCTTTAAGTTTGCTGGAAGGAGTACGGGGCCCCTTTTAACTCTTTTCCAATAGGTAATTTCCCTTAATTAGGGCTCTCATTACAAGTGAGAATTTATCAGACATGATTAAAGAAGCATCTTGTCTCTTTCCTATCGCCTCAAAAGGGGCATATTTTGATCTCCCAGCGTGTCTTGCAAACACAGATAAGCACAGGCACTGAGCTGGGAGATCACAGCAGAAATTTGGCCTGCTCAGAAAGTTCATGTTTGGAACTCGGCATCCTCAGAGCTTCCCTCTGAATCGCAGGGTGTCAGAGCTGCCGCTGTGGGGGTGCGGGAGGCTCCCGGGGCGGGCAGGAAGCCGGGCAGATGGGACTGCAGAGCCGAGCTCCAGGAGCCCCAGCTCCTTAAAAACTCCATGTGCATTACACAAATCACCTTCCTGCACATCCCTGGGCTTCACTCCTTCGGAGCATCCATTCCAGCCAGCCATTCCCTCAATACAAAAGGGCAACTCCTACCTATGCCCGTGGGATTTTAATAAAAAAACCTGAATATGGCCCTTTCAGAGCACCCCTCAATGCATTTCTCCCAGGTGAGTGTGTGAGAGATCCAATACAGAGCTGGCTGAACCAAAATCCTGCACTCACATGATGAGGTTGCTCTACAGGTGCAGCCCTCTGCCATCAATGCCCGAAACACGGACCCTGCTCCTGATGCTTTCTCCTCAGCATCTGCTTCCCCAACAGGAGAAATTCCCCCACTGACTTCCAAGGCAGCCAGATTGGGCTGGTATGTTAAAAATGCACTTGGGCTCTCAGTAATATTATTTACTTTTAATGAGCATGAGTGATAAACTCATGGCCAAGTGTACTATTTTATGGAGTAACTATGGAGATGCAAGTTATTGTTTGCTTCTGTGAACCAACCAAAAGCACCAATACTCATAGCAGCAAGAATATTAATTTACACCAAAAGAAAACATGCTTTCCAACCTCCAAGTTATGGTATGTGCTTAGTCTCATTAATGATCTAGTATTTACACTCATACTGAGCACAGGGTGAGCATTAGTCTGACAATAAAGAAGCAATAAGGAATTTTCCAAACATTAAAAACATTCCTAATCCGTGAATCACCTACAGTCTGAGGTGTCACAAACATTCATCTCCGTATGTGTCACCCACAAACATCTGTCCCCTCTTCCCCTCGCACGAACACGCATTCCATTCAACCACAGATACAATCAGGCTTTAATTTTATTTTTCTCACATAATGTTAATCAAGAGCTAAAAAGATAATTTCCTTCTACCACAAAGCAATTCCACTGTGGTGGAACAAACTGTTATCTTAAGTTTCACAGAGCAATTGTTCAATAATTCCTGTTTGTGGCTCTTTTCCAAATCCTTGAGAATAGCTCAGGCTGCCAACCCTCCTTAAAAAAAAAAAAAAAAATTCACAACAGAAGCCGAAAAGCACTTGCTGTCACTCAGGAGTTCAGTGGTGGCAGACTCGGCCATTTCTCAGAAGAAACTCCAGCTCTGAGACTCCGACATGCAGAAATGCACTGTCTGTTTGAAGACAATTGCCTGGAAAGATATAAGCTCCCAGACTGTAAATTTGTCGCAGCGCTGGCCCTCTGAGATGGTGTTATCTTGGCTTGGTGAATTCAGTGAATTGGAAGCTCCATGAGGAAAAATAATAAGAAGGATACTTGGCATTTCTGCAGTGTTTTCTACACGCAAAGCACAGAACAAGCATTTAATGTTTATTAAAGACTGGGAGGGTGTTTTGTTGCGTGAAAGGAAACTGATAACGTGGATTTCTTCAGCAAAAGTAATAAAATGTTCTGTTTCTATGGGGAAAAAAAAATTAAAAATAATAACAACAGCCCTTAGTCAGAAAGTACCCTGCATGTCAAAAATGGCAATTAATTTTAGCCCGTGATCTCACAGAGGAAGGGACAGTCATTTACTACAGCTCATACAATGAGCAGCACAACAGGGCGCTGCCCTGCCCGGCACTGGGAGCTACAGCAGACAAATATTAGAGCAATATTAATCACCACAAGTGAAAGTGCAGCACCAAGCTGTCGCTCCAGAGTCTCTGGGTCCGAGCCGAGTGGGGAATGGGGCGGGGAGGGAGGTCCTGGGGCTCAGAACAACAGGCACAGGGCACGTGGAGCTGAGATCCCACCTGATCTCCAAAGCATCCCAAAATAACCCCGTGACAACCTGGCCAAGATTTTCCCAAGGGTTTGGCCACGGCTTGCTCAGGGCAGATCCCACTGCTGGGCAAGTCTGGTGTGTTCAACACCACACTTGCATCATGTTCAACCCCAGTGCTAAAAGGAGGGGCAAACAAGATATTTTTTGCTCCAGAACGTCAATATCCAAAAAGATAATCTGTGTAAGTGGATCAAGCACAATTTTTGGCTTCATTTAAATGATTCTTTAAATGACTTCCACTTTGGTACAAACATATGTACCCAATGGAGTTATTCTCAATCTAGAGTAGAGTAAAATTTAAAAATCAAGCCAGACCTTCTTCTCCAACCAAGAAGAAAAACAAAACAAAAAAAAAAAAGCCCTCGCCCTCTGGTTAGAGTGACACAGCAGGTTTTTCAGGGCTGGAATATACTATTTTATCTAGCCTCTAAAATTTTTGGACTAAGAACAGAACAGAGAACAACCCAACCATTCCGTAAAGATGCTCTCCAGGCAGAAGAGGGAAAACAAACAGACATAAATAACCAGCAGCTGCAGAAGATCTTGATTGCATCCGTACCTGCACTCTGCACAAAGGCACTGAGATTTATACGATGTACAGCTGAGATGAAAAGCCTGCTGTGGAGTTAAGCAGGACTGATCCCCCACCAGCCCAGAGCTCTGGGGTTATCTCACTCCCCCTCCCAAAAAAAGCCAAAACAAAACCCCACAAACATGTTGCAGTCAAAGATAGGCTTCTGAATAGCCTTTTGACCTATTAGAGCTCACAAATCAGATTAAATGTATAGAACCATGCCAACAACAAGCATCAACAAGAGCCTCTTGCCATGGTGTTAAAGCCCCATGGAAGAGAAACCAGCTGGGCTTTCCTGCTGCAGGTGGATCATTCTCCAACCCACGTAGCTCAGTGTCTCTGCTATGGGACAAGGGGTTTCTCCTGTTGTCTGTCTGCTCTGGATGAAGCTCAACGAAAGCAAAATCAATAAGGACAGGAAGAGGGGAGATGCCAGATCACATACTGCATTTTTGACAATTCTGTCCTCAGCCATGGAGGTACAACACTGAAATAATTGTTAGGAGTGAAGATATTTGTTAATTCCTGTTCTCTCCTGTGACTTGCCAGTCAAAGCAGTGTTTATAAGGCCAGGTTCTTTTCATAAATCCTCACACAAATCTCACTGAGATCAGCTGGGGTGCTACACAAGCCTCCCAGACCATCACACGCACTGGAGACCACACCTCTCATTCCAAATCCAGGTCCTCACATTCAGTAATTTACCTATTCCACCCCAATCTCTCCTGGCTTAACATCCCTGACTGCACAGGCGCCGTTCCCTTTAAGTTCCTCCTGGCTCAGAGATGCAGACACGGGAGAAGGGCCACCCTGGGCTAAAACACACATACACGCACATGACTTAACACCCTGATCCTCCAGGATAAGCTATGAGCCTGTAAATCACCACACTTCCAGAAAACAATAGCCACCTCTTGTTTAAATAAAACTGCACCTGCTACATTAACATACCACCGAACAATCGCTTTGTTTTTCGCCAGGCATCCAGGCTGAAGCCGAGCTGCTTCCTGACCCATATACTGAAAGGGTATTCTTAGAAGGGGAGAGGGGTTTCACAGAGCTCACCAGTTTAGCGGTGATCACCTTCCTTCCTTCTTTTGTGCTGGGGGTACGTGGTTTTGTTTAGCTTTCAACAGGTTTATTTCCATCTTGGGCTCTCCAAGACCTTGCAGCCTTTCTTTGGCAAACGTTGCCTCTTTTTTCTTTCCTATCTTGGGCTCTCACAAGCTCTGAAGTGCGATTTGGGCCATTTCGAGTAATTTTTTAGGAGATTCTTCTCCCATCCAAAGAGTTTGGGCCAAGCAGGTGCCAGCTGAAAACCTCTTTGCCAAATGTTCAAACCTTGCTAAATTGCTTTGCTCTCCCCCCCAGCAGGTTAATTATGATGCCTGTTTCAAGTTTATTTATCTCTACTCAATAATTTTTTATTGATTGTGCTGGAACCCTCTTCTAGTGGAGTTATTTTGCTCAAATAATGTGCTCAGTCGTGATTGAAAAATGGACTGTTAGAGAGGTTGGGTCACGGATGCAGGGAGCAATAAGAGTTTTGTAGAAGTAGGCGGTGGATACAAGAGCCAACTTCTCCATTTCACAAAGAAACACAATGTCTCCAGTGAGGAGTATGGATGGGGCATTGCTAAGCCAAAAAAACATTTTATTCCTGAATCTGAGCCCAAAGCAAACCCAAACCCAGCCCGGCCAGTCCATTTCTGCTTAGATGCGCATCTCGAAACACGCACCCTGCCTCCACTGCCGTGCGCACCCACGGCCAGCAGCGCTTCCGCACGACCGGCTTTCCAGGAACGCGGTGCCCACTCCTCCTCGCGTCCTCTTCCTGGACGCCTGCCCCACGCCACGCTTCCTGCTCGTCCCACACTGCTCTTGGCCGGATCCAGCACCTCCCAGTTCGCGCAATCGTTTCCACTCTCGGCTGCCTGAAGCCAGCGAACCTTGTGGGAGCTGTGCTCCACGGCCCCCGTCAACAGTTACATCAATGTTCCAGCCATTTAAAACTACAGCTGAACTTATAAAACACCATCTGGGTTCAGACCATCCTACACAATCGTAAGAATATTTGTCCTGCTCCTGCAGGCACTACTAGTAGGTTAGTCCTCTTCCTTTTATTTAAATTACAGCACTGCAGCCTGAGGATCGAGTGGCTTCTAGTGGAGCAGCTCAGAATTAAAGAGAATCTTATCAATCTGCATTTCAAGGCACCACTTGGAGTTTCAGGTGGGTCCTGGAAGCCGGGTTGCATAGATAGTCTTCAGTGAACTGACTGACCACCATGGGAACTGGGATTTCCTCTCACACAAACCAGCAAACACACAAATCCACACCAGCACCTACCACAACCCTATCATAACAACAAATCTCTGCATGCCTCATCTACAAAGTGCCCAACCAGTCCACTCTCATTATTGCTCCTTTCCAATCAATATATTAAATTACTTTTAAAAAGCTTCCACATGCAAGACATGACATTTCTCAAAGTCCCATATAGTGGAAGAAATTACCCTGAGAGCCAGGTTAACCTCCTGATCCCTCTATCGGCAAGATGTGTAACCCTATACCAGGGAAACTGATCCCAGCTCTCCTGAAGATCTGCCCTGACCAGCACCTGCTCTGCTGCACCCTTCCCCTGTGATGGATCCCAAGGGACATCTCTGGCCAATGCCTTGGCCAAACCCCACAGCAGCACCACGTGATTTCACTGCCTCCAGACCAGAGAGCCCAAACTGGGATGCAATGCCCTGCTGTGCCTCATACCAGGACCAGCAGCAAGATGGCCAGTGGCAATCACCTGTGTCTGCAGAGTTTCACCTCTGTGAGTCCCAGCAGTGCTGAGTCTCAGCAGTGACCACAGCCACCCGTGCAGGAGTTGTCACTGTGCCACAAGAAAGGCCACCTGTGGGACACCCAGGTGCTGGGAAGTCTTTGCAGCCCAGCAGCAGCTTGGGGTCAGGAGGAACCAGTACATCTTACAATGAAGGGAAACTGAGCCAAGCTGTGGACCAGTTCCTTCCTGACACAGGGGCATTTGAAATATGGGTCAAGAACAAAGCGCCCTGTTAATAACAGTTTGTTTCGCGCAGTGAAAGATGTGCAATATTGGGTTCCCAAGCTGAATTCCAAAGTGCCTGGCCATTTTCCCTTCAACTTTCCAAATTTATTGAAGTATGAGAGCTTGGCTCTCTTTATAGTGTTCAAGTGACTGACACATCACTCTGTCATGGAGACTCACATCCCCCATCTCTGCCGTGTCCGAGGGCAGAGTCAACTCTTGCGTGAGCACACGCTGCCCAAGTTCAACATCTACCTGTGCATCCACAGGACAGTTAATTCCTGCTGAGCCCTCAATTATCAGTCTCCTTTTATTTTGCTGTGCTGTGGGCTTCTCTCCTACGTCTCTCCTTCCAAAAGCCAGCTGGCTCTATCACCAACCCTCCCAAACACAATGATCAACCCTGCAGGCATCTCTGGAATATGGATGGCAGAGAAGCCACCGCTGTCATCATCTCCCAAACTCACAAGGGTCAGAGTCACATTCTCATCACTGTTGGAGGCAAGAGAGACACCTTCATCCTCATGGCAGGTGGCTGCCTGCTGGCTGTAGATACATCCAACACCTGCCAAGCAGAGGGACCAGCTTGTGTCTCAAGGGAGTAAAGAGAAAATAAAGGGGGAGGGAGAGCAGGGGGTGTCATTTGGCCTTGGAGCAAAGCCTAGAAGAAGCACCACTTGCATCTTTGGCCCCCACACCCTTCCCTTGCTCTAGTCACTAGAGAGTACTTCTTCCCTTCCCTTTTATCAGTCAGGCTCACAGATTGAATGTTATCAATTGACAGCTTTAAAGCTAAGGAATTGTATAAATTAAATACAGTCTGCAGCAAATATACTGAGGAGCTAGAATTTATATACACGCCAGATATGGGAGCTCTTAGTTATTACCCACTTAAGGCTATGGCACTGATGAATGGTAAGGCCACCCCATCCCTGAAGGCACTTTTCATTACCCACAGTATAGGAATATTGAGAGAGTGTGTGTATGTATCCAGCATGACTGCTCATTTCCATAGTTCTCCATCAGGTTTGCATTCAGTTTATAAAATAAAAAATTACTCCAGGGACACATTTCACTCATTCCAGAACCCTTTCTCTCTCCCTCTCTCCCCCAGCCCATATCCTGGCTGCCTCTCTCTTTCTCACAGCCCCGATACTGTAACAATGCCCTTAAATCTGATGGTGCTTATTAAATGAAACAACTTAATTACTATCAATATATAATGTTCTGTACTTCAGCCTCAACCGAGGCGTCTGATCCCATTCTGCTCCTGACCTTTAATGGCCATCAAATCAAAGTAATTTTGGTCAGCTCAGTACAGCTCTGACACATGCCCAGGTCAGGAAGATGAAGGGACACTAATGTACCATGTTACCCTGCCCATTGTTTAATACCTTTTTCAATAGAATCTAATAACTGGAGAAATGCCAGTTTTCTGTCTAGTTTGGGTTAAAACCTCTTTCGCTGAAAATAAATAATTATGGAACATTCTGAATAGCCCAGGGTTTACATAATTGGTGCCTCTTAGACAGAGCAATATACTTGCCTTTGAAGTTTGCAAGGAGAGGAATTTAGGAATTCAAATCAGTGGCAGCGCTCCTGAGTGCGCTGCGCTCTCCATCTTGGAGGGGCCAGCGCCAAAGCAGGCTTAATTAAGGGAAGTGAAAACCACTTTCGATTCACCAAGGTAACACAACAAGTGCATTGCTTCCTCTGAATTGAGGGGAAAATAGCAGGAATGCTTCCACTCAACAGCAGCTATTCTGCAGGCTGGGACTCGAGTCCTTCGGAGAGGAGGGGGGAAAAAAGAAATCTATCATAAAATAACCGGCAACACAGCACCCCGTGCATAAAGACAACAGGAGTTTTTAGGTTCAAGCATTGCTATTTATACATATTGTTTCCCCATTGCTAAACAAAACAGGTTTTCCCATGCCAAGGCAAGGGATGCTGCCAGGAGAACTAGACACCCTGTCTGGATCGGACAAATAGCTTGACCTATTGACAGGGCAGCTGGATGCAGCAATATTTTACAGCAGGCTCACTTTGCTAATGCACTTGCACCAGGCCACTCTCAAAGCAACCCACGCTCCAGAAAAATAAAAAAAAAAAAAAATAAAAAACCAACAACCTAACTGCAGCACAAAAACGTCACATCAAGGCAGATACCAGCGACTCGCTGGCAAACCAGCCCTGGCTGCATCAAATGCAAGGGCAGGAAACTGGGGAAGCATTCAGGGCCTGCCAGGTTTCAAACCAGCCCTGCCTCTGCGTTGGTGAAACAGGGAGGCTACAAATCATATCTGCCCAGCTTTTGAAAACACCAGTCACGGAAGCTGAGCAGAAAACACAGAAGGATGTTTTTGTTAATTACCTGTTTCTCCACTGCCCATTCTTTACCTGAAGTCATTAGTCATGTAACAGAGTGGGCAGGTAACAAAACCCAGCGACAGAGATTTATAGGGCATCTCTCAACCCCAGGGTCCCGCAGCAGCTTACAGGGTTGGGATTACATCATGCCAGAGCTCTTCAAAGGCTGAGGGGCCAAAACTGCCCTTGGTGCAGCCTCCACCACCCCGCAGGTGCCGCTCCACGTCACGAGGAGTTTCGCAGATCCACAGGGACAGGCTCCATCCCTCCCAGCCCCCGTCCAAGGGGAGCAGAAGCAGGATGTGGCAGGCTCTGTACAGCTCAGCCTCTGCACTGTCCATGCAAGGGAGACAGGGAGGAATGCCATCAGCTCCGGGGGAGTTGTACGGGTGTAACTTAGAGCGGGATTTGTAATCAATCCTCACCCAGACACTTACTTGAGAAGGAATTCAGGGTTTGGCTGTACGTATACCAGAATCGCTTCACAACCACTGAATACATTTATGATGTAATTGAATCCCTCAGTGATTTTTCTTAAAGACAAACCTTATCCATTTAGGGTCGATTCTGCATCGTAAAAGTTAATGGGAGTTTTGCCACTTACTTCAGTGACAGTGGGGCTGAGGAGGGACCAGGACAGAGCAGATCACTCCACACAATGCATCAGCTGCATCTCTGGCTGTCAGCTTCTCCAAGAGCCAGGAAAGTAGTGTTTTTACATTATTTTGGAGAAAAGTTTACTCTTAAAAGCCAAAAACCTCGGACTTGATCAGGGGTCTGTGACCATGCTTTGCCCTCAGCCAGGCTGAAGTAAATCCCAAGGGAAGCTGCTGAAATCGGCAGAGAACCAGTCTCAGCCTGGGCAGTGTCAGCTGGACACGGAGGGGTTTTAGCACTGCCATTATGTGCTTCCCCTGCACTGGCTTTGCAAGAAAATAGAATCCTGTCTCCAGACACAAAGCTGAAGTGCAAAATATCCTTTTGATTCAAAAGTAAGCACACAAAAGCATTTTTCCTCATAAACTGCCATGCAAACCTTTTCCCTTTTCCCCGCCAGCCTGTGTCTGATCCCACATCTGTTTGCCCTGAGTGGAAAACACTGGTGAGTTTAAGTGGCATGAGTCAACTCCCATAACCAAGAAGGGCACAGCCTACACCACCAAATCACAGCTTATGAGTCTTTCCTAGCATATTCTGAGATAAAAGATCTCCGTTTTATTCAAACAGAGCCAAACCCTGCTGATACCTAATTTTGCTTCTATTACCTCATTAATAACCTGCAGACATTTGCAGCTTACACTTCTTTATGTCTGCATTGTGGTTGTCGTACTGAGGCACGAGGGCTATTCCTTGTTATATTTGTTTTGGGTTTAAGTCCCTGTTCTAGTCCATGCCTCTGCCACCTTTGCAGGGCTGGGCTCAATTAACCCTTTTGTGTTCTCTTTGCAATGAGCTGCAGCAGTCGACAAGCAATACATGATCTCTTAACAGTATTAATGTATTCATGTGAAAATATTCATTGACAGCTTTATGTAGCGTGGCAATCACTAAAAGGGGGATTTAAAGTGCAAAAGTGGTGTTTAGTAGTTGAGTGCAAGCGCATGTTCATGTGTCAGTTAATTGCAAACATGCTTAAAATGTGTATTTTCAGCTAAAAACAAACCTTTATGTTTAACAAATACTTTTCATATTGGTCAGACTGGCAAAACCAAAAACAAGTTAAAGTAATTTGACCACGTCAGGTAAACTCTTTTAAAAAAGGTTTTAAATGAGGGATAAAACTGTTTACAAGTTTTTAACTGTAAAATATTTCTTTTCTTCTTGTATCTTGCCAATATCAATAAAGAAACAACATGTATAAATATATATAAACAGACATTTGGCATAGGAGCACATTTCATGAAATATGAGTAATAGAGCAGGAAAATTCAAAGTATATTTCTTTTTTTACTGTACTGAATGGACGGGTTACTGTAAAGAATACATTATGTGCAGATGGATGAAAATACAAAGAGCATGCAGGATACGTAGGATGTGAACAGAGTGTTCATTTCCAGGTAGAAACGCAAACATTTTGGTTCATTTCAGACCTCACTTACACTGCACTATTTGGTGTCATTTCATTGACTCCCATGTATTTGGACTTGAGTCCAGCAAAGCACTTAAACACATGCTTAGCTTTAAGCGCACAATAGTCCCCTTGAAGTCAAATTAAGCACATATTTACGTGCTTTGCTGGATCAGGGCCATACTACAGATTTACACAGATGTAAGTGAGCTCAGATGAGCTCAAGCCACAATGTTTGTGTCCAGATTCAAATCCAATTGGCAAATGCTTTCAAAAGCCGGAGGTATTTGGATTTGGGGTTTTGGTCCAAGCCAATCTGTAACTTTAGTACCTGAACCCGCATTTCTTGTGCGCCCAAGACTCCCATCGGCATTAGTGGGAGCTTTGGAGGCACAAGAAGTACAAGAGCAAGACCTCTGGGACTAAAGAGCCAATTTACTTAAACCCAAATTATAACATTTTTTAACCTTTAGATTAAACCAAACTCCCACCAGAGTTCAGCCCTCGCTCCATTACATTTCTCACCCAGCATTTGGATTTTTTGTTTATCGTATTACTATTGCTTTTGGCCAGCATTCACTTTATTATACACCATTAACCTAGGAAAAACTAATGGGCACCATCAAATAGCTGTTAACATAAAGCACTTACAAACAAGTGCCATTAGTGGACCAGCAGACAGCACAGGAACTCATTTATGTTACATCTGTTAACGTCGGATAAACACAGATTTACAATTTTTAAACGGCAAATGATGCCTCAGTCTGGTCAGAAATTAATTTACAGGTTTTTCACAGACTTCGCAGGTTCAGCAATTGGGTGCCACATGCTGAACCCCCAGCTGTGGATACGCCAGCTAAGAGGTGCTAGAGCACATGCTGGGGCATCAGAACTGCATTAGAGTCCCCTTTCTACATGGGGGGAAAAAAAAAAAAAATCTTTAAAGCATCAGGAACAGAAGTTATCACCTCCCACTCTGCGGCTCCAGCACGCTCTGCACAGATCAAGAGGTTCCTGCTCCTGATGTTGCTCAGAGCCGAGGTGGCTGCTGGCTTTGGGAAGCCTGTGGTTCCCATAAATGTGGGAAACACCAGCACCGACGTGGGAAATCCCCCCAGCCCAGGGCTGAGGGCAGCACAAGAAGCTGGAGAGCCCCTTCAGCAATTCCTGCCCTCTCCAGAGGATGCTCCTCATCAGCCACAGCCTCCAACACACCCCTCACCCTTGCTGTGGTCAGCAAAGCCTCTGTGGGGCAGCTCTGCTGGTTTTATCAGACACCCTCATAGGATTAGCACACCTTTTCTTGCTTATTAACCAAAACCAAGGTGAGGTGGTGCTATTCAATCACCTCCACCACTGCAAATACAACAGGCAAAGCCTTCATAGCACTCTGTGAGTGTTCAAGAGAAATGCAGGCCCTGAGCACCCTTAAAACCATCTCACTTCTCACACACGACTGACCAGGGCAGCAGAGAACTAAAGAAACACACTGGACTCTGCTGCTGCCTGATGGTCACCTGAACCTGCAGCCAGAAATTAATTAATTTTTCCTTTTTTTATAAGTGTTTCTATACATCCAGGAAAGTACAAAGAACATGGCAGAATCGCAGGGCTGGAAGGAGACAGCAGAAGTGCTGGCACTGAAGGCTGCAACACGAAGTGAAACTAGATGTGGCATCCAACACCCATTCCCATAACATTTTAGATGTGGTTAGGGAGACCATTCTGGGAACAGAGTGGTTTGTCGTTCTCCTGAGCTAATCTCCAACATGATCTGAAAAGCACACAGGGGAGGAAAAAAACCTCTTCCTCCCATTGCTTTGGGATTTTGTAACCAACACTGAAAAAAAAAAAAAAAATCAGCGCCAGTAGACACAATACTAAACAAGTGAAAACTTTGCAGATAAAAAAAAGAAGAAGAAGAAAAGTAGCTATTTCTCAAGGAAACATCAAAGCATTTCTTGTAGCCTTTGCCCAAATTACAGGAGAAATAACATTTTGTTGACACCAGGTCTGGGATGACACCTTGACACTCCTGTTATAGCGTGTACTTACACCCAGGAGATGGAAACACCCCAAATTTTGACTGCAGGCAACAAAAAAAGGCAGCAGCACACTTCGCCAGAGCCCAAAATCACCCCCTGGCCCAAACCCACCTCTAAGCGAGCAGTACCTGAGATCGTGGCCCCACAAACACACAGCTTCACCTGGAGCAGGGCACAAAACACTTTCCACGGTGTCCTACAGGACAAGCAGCAAAATACTTGGAAGAGAGAAACCTGTCCTCTGCCCAGCACAGAGCTGACCTTCCTGTTCCTTAATTAACTTGCAAACCAGTGTAGCATAGAGAGCCCGATTTCACGTGGCACAGCTGAGCAGGTCCCTGCACAGCTGCGTGGAGGTGAAGCTCACGAGATGCACGATCACCCTCAAAATCTTTCTTTTCTCTTTGTACTGAGTGACCTTCACGCCTGTATCTCCCACCAGCCCTGTGTCCCATCCCCTCTCAGGCCATCTGACACGTCAGGTGCGTGAACACTCTGTGTGAGCTTCTGAAAACCTGAGAAATCCTGATGCAAACACAGAAAGAGATCGGCCCGGGTACTTGAAAGGCTGTAGAGGACAAGATCAGCTGGAGCACAGTCCCAGTTCATTGCTACATAATTACAAAAGCAGATGTCCTGCTCTTCCATATTGCTTTTTGCTTTCTTTTCTTAAAAAAAAAATTGTACGTTAGTTAACTGCCTTTCTTCACTCGAACATTCAGGAAGCCAGTAATGATATAACTCTAGTCTAAAATTTACTTTTCCTCAGATGGTGTTGCACATCTCAACAGAGTTTTTTAAAGACATTATATAATTTTTTTAATACTGGAAAAATATCCTAAAAACTGATATAGCACCGAGGGCTAGAAAACACAAGAGTGACTGATGGGTAGTCTTGATAATTCTGTATATCAGGAAGTGGAATGAGAGATGGATAGATAACATAATATTGTTATGTAGCCATGAAAACAAGTCTATAAAGATATTCCCAGAAATTAAAGCCCGGGCTGTCTCACCATGATTCTTTGCTGTGACATAAATGATATCTATGGAAGAATGCAAACCCCAAGGACACACCAAACTACAAAAAGGAGAGAAAAATCCTTATTTTGAAGAACTGAAACTATTTTCCACTTCTAAGTGTTAGAGACTAAAGACCTTAACAGAGTGAAGATTGCTCTGTATCTGCTTTCTCCGCCTCTGGATGGATCCCAGGAGGAACAGCCAGCACTGGGTCCATCCCGTGCCAAAGTGGGGTCTGCTCTCGCACCAGTTTTACACCAGTTTAGCTCCTGTGCTATGGGGCTGCTCCTTTAACTTTCTAAGAGGAAAAAACCCTTTGAGCCAGTGCTGTCTGTGAGGCTCCTGCAGCTGACAGAAGGTACAGCCTGGGGAAAAGGTCTGTCTGCTCCTGCTCCTCTGATGGTCAAGGAAGAAGTATCTTGGAGAAGAAAGGGATAAGAAGCTCCAAGAACGAGAGAGTTTGGCTGAAAACCCCACCAGTGAAACATACTTTCTCTTGCTAGCCTACTGCAGAATATGTCTTCGAGCTATCGGCAGATTTGGACATACATAAAACATCTTTAGCTAATACATTTTCACGTTAAGTTGATCCAGATAATTTCTGAAGTTAACTACCTTCTTCCAGCTTAGTGCGTCTTAGCCGTGTACTTCTATTAATTCAGCCCAGTGTCAAAATACAGCAGTAGAGGTTAATATTTGGACATAGCTGTTTTTCTAGCCATTCATATCACTTTTATTTCCTTTCCTTTTTTGTTCTTCCCTTAACCTCTTTTTACTGCTGTTAAATTCCTTGCTCTCATTTTTGCAGGAGTTCAGCCTTCCAGCCCGCTCTCCGATGCTGTTAGACATCAGCTCAGGCTCAGACTTATTACTTCTGATATGTCACTCCTCAGGCAGGGAGCCTAAAGCAACACTGCTCCCTCCAGCCCTCGCAGGCTTCAGCTGGATCCTCCCCGACCCACAGAGCACAGCTATTCCTGCAGCAGGAGCACAGAGGGAATATGTGGACCTGGAGAGTAAGGCCAGCACCTTAATTTACACTGAGCCTCTGAAACGGGAGACTAAGCAAGAGGTCAAGATGCACAGAGGTGGTTTAGCCATGTTAGCTTGCTGAGATCATGTATAAATATATTTATACATGTTTATATATAAATGGTATAGCACTGGGGAAGGCGAGGAAAGCAGGAGAACAGCATATTCAGGGCCTATTCAGTATATGAAAAGCACCAATCATCTCTTAAAACAGATGTCCTGAATTATTCCTGTGCAGAAAGGTGCCAGCAGAGCTGATCTGTTTGCCTCCTTCTGCTCGAGGGTCTGACAGCAATCCTTCAGACCTCTTCCCCCCACCATCCCTGCCTGCTCTCTGGTCACTGCCACCTTGTTTCCAGTGCTACCTTTGCTGCTGACAGTGAGAGACAGCCCTTCTTTCTAGGAACATTGGCAGGATGACTTTGCTGGTTACTGGCTGTCGCATGCACAAGGTGCATAAACAAAGTGGGTAAAAAGACACCAAATATTTTCTTATTCTCTCTGCTCTGTGGCACCAGGAAGTGAAACATATGGAAAGGACATACAGTCATTGGGATGAATATTCCTTTTTTTTTTCTCTAGTTTCTTCACCTTCTTTTCCTTTCCCACAGTGGTCTCTGCATTCCCTCGTCTCATTCAAGCTGCATAAATAGTACTGAGCACTGATGAGGTCTAAATTCTGTTTAAAACCCCAGAAAGGGCTTTTAAGGTTAAATTTGAGTCCTCAGACCAGTTAGAACTGGAAGAAGAAATGTCTGTGAATTAGAGTCTAATAAACAAACCGCCAAGGTCAAGATGGCATCTGCTCCCATATCCATAACCACTTCCCTCAACATTTTGAGCTGTTGCATGTATCAGCAGTACTCCCTCCAATGCCTAGCCATGTTTAATTTCCCTTCTATAAATGACTTCCCAAACAGAAGTGAGCGTGAATTATTACATTGTAAAATAGATTTTTTAAAAGATGAGCCATGCCAAGTGTAAAATAGTTATTGTGTGAGGAAGCAAACATACTGGAGGTTTATCTTTGTGAATTCTGGACCTAGATTTACACACAGCCAAAAGGCTGAGGGACAAGTGACTTTAACAGCCTGGTTTAGAAAATGAGCCTGGAGGCTGTGATGATCACCTTACCTGTAAAAACCAGAGCTCTTAAATGTATTTCAAATTAGAAATGCTTCACCTTCCAAAAATAAATGTATGTTGCTCATCCCTGGACCTGGGTCAAACTATTCCTGTTTCTTTAAAGGATTATCCCTTCCAAGGGCTATCCAGCCCTGGGGCTCAGCCTTCAGCCTTTCACAGCAGAGCTGAGTGCTGTTGCCTGCCCAGTGGTCTGATCCAAAAGTCAGTCCAGGTCTGACCCATTTTGGGAACCTGGAGTGTGTGGTACTGCTTCCCAGGGCAGATCCAAACACTGCGGGACCTTGGCTTCTGACATTTCTCCCTATTTACAAAACATTATATCTAAAACTGCTACGCTGGTAACAAAATTGCAATCAGAAGTCCGGAAATTGCTAAATAAAGCCCATTTTACTGCTTAACTTCAAGGAAAGCCATAAAATTATCAGTCCTCTCTTTCCTCGATGTGTTTTCTTCGCAGTTTGCGATGCTCCGTGGGGTATTTCGCTATGTGAACTCCGTGACGGTTTGGCTCCAAATTATCCGAACATAAACCTGAGCTTATGGAGCCTCACTCAGAGGTTGTGTGGACCCTTTTTATTGGCAGGGACTTAAAAAGAACCTTAATAAACCTTATAGGCTTGAGGGACTTTTTGGTTGCTGGCTCTTGCCAGCCGCACTGCTCAGGTCCCTCTCACAGCGCCCGTGTGGAAAGCGGGCTGGAACCACAATCCAGGGATTTTATAGGGCTGGATTACCTGCCGGCGTTGCCTTCTTCCTTCCCTGAGAATCTCAGAGCTATTTTCTTTGAAAGCAAGGCAGGTGATGCTGCAAGGATACTCATAACTTAATGCAGCTTGATCACCCAAGATTATGGACACGGCCAAAACTAATAGGGTCGGCTAAAACAGAGCCAGGGGGGCCATTTGCTGGTAGGGGGAAAGGGCTGATGTGATCAAAGCTGAAGCACGTCCACCCATGTGCAAGCCATGGAGTCCTGACTCCATGGATTTTCCTTTAAGCATCCATTTCTCCTCAGGATTTTATTACTGCCTCCAACGATACTGTAATTGCACGTGTAGGGCAGCAGGCCCCAAGTTTAATCTGCATTTCTCAGGGCCTAAGCTCTGTGCGGGCTGCCCATGTTTGCACAGAGCTCAGCACAACAGGCATCCGGTCCTGGCTGCATTCTGTGGTTGCTGTTTTAATTCAAGTCATAACAATTAATAATGTCAGGTTGGAAATAAATTTTCTATGTTTGGTCCATGACAGATCCTTCAGCTTGGTGCATGGTAGAAGCCCTAGCAGGGAAGGTTTGCTGCATCCCATCCTGGATCTGACTCTGCACCACCCCTTCTGGCTCTGTCTCAGCTCAGTTTTCACTCAGGGCATCAGTACAGTACAGATAATTTCACCTTTTCTCTCATTCTGAGGCTGGTCACTGATATTAAAGATGATGCACAGGTTTATTCACTCAGATCTCTCTGATCTGCATCATCTGGAGTGACCTAGGGCATCAGTTCTTCATTTCTCAGTTACCTTGGCTTTATTAGGAAGTGCAAACTCCTAGACAGTAATTATTCAGGCAGAGCATAGCTGCTTAATAGTATTTTCACAGGCAGCCAGTGACTACTGAAATATTGCTTTCTGTATGCACTGAAAGAATCAGGACAAATATCTCATGCTGTTTATATTTTACAATTAAGAAGTCTTCATTATTGCTGTAAATCATCATTATCATGGCGCAGTAACAATGAAACAGCAAAAGTCTAAAGCAGTGCAGCTAGCTCAGATACAGCTGATATCACTTTGCTTTTCAGTATTGTATATTCTTAGACCAATGCTCCATGCCAGTCCCTGTAGCCAAAAATACATCAAGAGCCTAAAAAAAGTAAAATAGAAACATCACTTCAAAATTATTTCAAACAACATATTTCCTTTTTTTTTCCTTTATACAGAGCCACAAAGAGAATGGGAAAGATTAAAACTCACCAAAAGCATTGCTTAATTCCTCACCAAGGTGCAAGTAAATAAAACGTGCCACGGTAAGTTCAAATCGCAAAGAGTTTTCAAGAGGGGAAGGTTAATCATTTCTGTCAAACGTTGGAAATGTTAAATGGTTTTTAAATCAAAAATATAGGCACCACCAGTGACTCAAGCTGTGCTTTAGACATGTTTGGGGTGATTTTTTTCCAGCGGTCGGTGCTTGTCTCTCACATACCTTCTGTTTGTCTGAGATGAAATCGGGAGGCAATAAATGGAGCGCTTACTGGAGGAACCAGGTACTTTCAGCAGCAGAGCTATTTGTTCAGAAGGTACAAATTCAGGCTATTTGGAGAACCACAGCCCTTGGAATGGAGAGCCCTGCAGTGCAAGCTGGGCCTGCTGGACCCCTCCCACAGCCCCAAGTGCCCACTGCAGCCCTCAGAGGTCCTCAACCCATGGGAGAGATGGGGCACGGTGGGAAACAAGGATTCAGAGTCACCACAGTCCCTCCATCAGCAGCGTTCATATTTCATCCTAATGGCCAAAACAACTCTTAAATGAGGCCAGATTATAGGGCCAACCTAATTCACTTAGACTGATGTAAATCCAGGCATCTGTTACAGCATCCCATGTTGGGGCTCTCCGCAGAGCAAAGAGCTGATAACCCCCCCGCCCCCAAGGAAGAAGGGAGGCAGATTCCTCCCAGCCAGACCCAGTCCGAGGCCCGTTGAAGTCGGTACAAGCTCCTTCAGCTCCAGTGGGTTTGGGATAAGGCCCGCAGTGAGCTCTGAGCCAGCTCTGCTGCCAAAACGCAAAATCCTTTTCCGTTGGCTTTGCCAGTTTGGTGTTAATACATGTGTGAAGGAGCTTGGGGCAGAGGGGGAAGTTTTTGAGGGTTTGTATTTTTTTAAACTGAGGAATGATTTCACCCTTGCCAGCATGTGCACTTTGTGCAAAAGAGCAGGACAGGAGGCGGGAGATCTTTTTCCTGAAGCCATCAGCTCCCTGCTGCAGCATCCCAGCAGAGGGTGGACGTGTCCATCACAGGGACCCCTGGGTCCCTAAGGCCAGCTTAGTCCCCTCTCTCTGCTGCAGAAGGGCAAATCTGGAGTCGTGGGTGGGCATCAGTACAGAGCCCTGCTCACCACATCCAGCTGAAACGAAAGGAGGCCTGATAAAACATGGGATGTGGGAGAAAAGTATCCCTCGCACACAGGTGAGCCTCCCATCCCAGTGTAACAGGACCTGCTGCAAGCTGGTATCATTTCTGTCCCATTTTCCCCAATAAACAAGGCTGCCCCGAGCCGTCCTCCAGCTTTCTCTGCCACTCAGCTCTTTCCCCGCTGCCTAGTTTTACATTGCACGTGTCCCACACAAGACGTTGTTGTCCCTTTGTCTTTCCAGGGGAAGGGCTCTGCCTTCCTGTGGCTTTCAGAGCATGTAGCCAGGCTGGTCTCAGAATTAGACTGAGGCTTTTCCAGGCTGCCTCAGTATAAACAGTTTCAGTAGGGCACATGTTATACGGTAAGATCATCCCAAACCAAACATTTTCCCACTGCACACAATAAACATCCATAATAAATTACATTATACAAAATATATTTATGGCTAATTTTTTAATTTAAACCACCTGGGAAATTTCTGTTAGGCTGGTTGATACGAAGGTCTCAGTATTCTGGTAATCTAATGATATCTAATAGACAAAATAGTATGATGTTACAGCAGTCTCAAAGCTTTCATTTTCTGTATCCGTCTCAGAGATCAAACTGGCAGAACTCATATTTTTTGAAATTTTATACATAATTGGTGATGCAATTGCCAAAAATAACCTATTCATAGAAGTCTTGCTCTTCTGGTTTCTAACTTACTGTACTCACGGAACAGAGCAGCGCACTGCTTTGCAATGGAATATGGGTTTGGGTCAGGGAGCAAGGGCTACGACTGTGTGGCAGTTTCCATTCTGCGGATTATTTTACAGGCAATTTAAATTTAGTTTGGAGTTTAAAAAGGGCTAAAATGTAGTGCACCCATTCAGACATATAAGCAATTCTTCAGAAAAGAAATAAAGCTGTAACTTGGGTATATTTCTTTTCTGAACCAAAATTTTGCTCCAGTATAAGATTTTTCTAAACAAAAGCTATTGGTGTCAAAGGAGACAAGAGAGCTTCTGTTGCATAAATTAAGCCCAGAAGTGTAATCCATCCACCATAAAACTCTCATGCTCATCACAGATCAGCCAAGATTTCCAAAAAGACTCAAGATCATCACAGGTCTCTCTCTAGTCAATACAAATCCCAGCTCAATCCGTGCTGTGGATCTGCAACGAGCGCTGGCGGCTTGGTAGTTGCTGGACTCATTTTAAAGTGCAGCCCGTAGCTTTAGCTACTTCCTTGCCTCCTGTTGTTCCTGGGACTTGGAGGCCATGTGGTACATTTCAGCCTTAACTCTGAATTTCCTTTATTCAGAGATCAAACTCTGACATTCCCTCAAGGTAGTGGGGGTTATGTCGTTGTGTATATCCCAGTTTAAAAGATAATGCTTCACTGAAACAGACCACAGCATTAAACCCTGAAATAAAACAAATTGTATTTCACTTCCTAACTCTTATTGCTGGATTAACTCACATTTCTTTCTCTTTGTTACATATTTAGCACCAAATACAATATTCATTGCAGGCTAGCTTCCCTCCTCCCACACGTATCCGTGGCTGCCCTTTCTTCCAGCAGCACTGGAGAAGGCAATGCCTCAGCATAGCCTGGAAATGCAAACAAAAGGGAGGGAACATAAAGTCAATGAGTGATCAGACAGGGTTGCTTTATACCCTGAGAATTTTGATTTTTTGTTTTAAAACAGTAGTGCAAAGAGACAGAGTCCTGGGGACAACAACATCCACTTCTCCTTAGCTTCTCCATCCCCTTCCCCACCTTGCTGTTTCTCTGCCAGCAAACACCTCCCTCCAGCAGCTCCTGCAGCAAAGGGGTCCTGGAGATGCTTCCTGATACTTACTGGTCTATATCATGATTTATACTGGTCTGGGTGTTAAGAACTGCAGCAGCAACCTGTTGCACAGGAACACGGCAGGAACCCACTGGAAATCCGTCACAGAGCAGTGATCAAACCACTGAGCCCAGAGCCCGCTCTTTGTATCCAAACCTCAGCTCCTACACCCTGTTCCTCCTTCCCATCTTTGACAAACCCCTCATTGCCTTTGCCCTCAGAGCTGGGGACAGGGCACTCCTGAGGGTGCCTGTGATCCAGGTAAGCAGTGCTGAGGATGGAAAACACTTCGAGCCAGACGTTGGTTCTGCGTTGTCGGAGCTGAACCTGGGTTTTTTAATGACCATTTAGTTTTTAAGTGCATTCCTGTGATCCCAGCCTTGAGCTTATGCCTCCATATGAAACTGCACTGCTTTAACTGGGTGCATAGATTATAAAACCAGGAAGAGTGGTCTGGTCTGCTACCCCTCTATAACACAGGCTACAGGAATTCCCTAAATTAATTCCTGTTTGGATTAGCTCATATCTTTTTAGAAAAACAGCTAACCTTAATTAAGACAAAGGAATTCCACTGATGTTGAAACCCACCCAGCTCTCAGTAAATAGTTTTACTGGTTAAATACCTTCATTACTTAAAACATAAACTGCATTTCTAATCTGCATTTGTCCAGTTCTAGCTCTGTCTACCAAATAACATGACACTTGCATCTGCTAGTTTAAAAACCATGCGGGATTAAACCTCTTTCTGCTCTTCATAAGCCACTTCTCGCCTAACTAAACTGAAATGATGTAAAACTGATTGTATTAAATTACAGCAAAGGAACACTGACTTGCTCCAAAAATGACAGCAAACCTAGTTAAATTTTAAATAAACAAATATTATGAATTCTTGGTTGGAAACCTAAGTGTCTGAACAAGCCTTTCCAAAGCTAAAGTACATTTGTTTAAAAAGTGGTTTACTGCAAAGCAAGGCAATTCTGTGGACAAGGTTTCATTAGCTGAGATTTATAAAACTCCATCTGCTTCCCCACTGCCCTTTCCTCATCCACCCTGGGCTGGAGCAACCACCAACACTTTCTTTCTTCCACCACATACCTGTCCTGGCAGAAAATTCATCCCGCTGTCTTCTTCAGCAACTCAGACAGCTTCATCAGGGAGCTGTGCTCCCCAGGACAGGCAGAAATACCTTGTCTGTCCAGCCACCTTTACTTCTATGGGAAGGCAATAAATATTTCACAATGGATATTCCCGCCACGGAAGCACACAGTTAGTGCAAATTGGGAAGCGTCCCAGGGAACAACGCCCAGGCTGCTGCATATAACCACTGTGCTCCCTGCATGCATCCAGAACATTTCAGAGCCTTTGTGGGTGTACAGATATTGGTGTCAGGACTACAAGCACTCCAGGAGCCTGTGCATACCACAGTCTCTCCCTAAACTATACACTGTACACATACTAATTACAATTACAAATATCACATGGATTTACCTGCTTTTCTCTCTGTATGTGTACACACAGACACAGGTATTATGCGCATAGATAAATATATCTCCGCGGCATAAGCAGAAAAGTATGTTTTGAACACACATCTCCATAAGCACAGCCACATCCACACTTACGTGCACTTAAATAAGTAGGTGAATAGGTGAATATGAACACTAATAGCCATTTATGGCAAACAACAATGAAAGCTGTCCCTGGAGCCCGCCTAGGGTACGGCAGCCAAAATGATTGAGTATGTACAGGGCACTGCTGCAGCAATGGCACTCACTTGGGCCTCCTTTTAGAAATGATTAATATTTAACCGACTTGGTGAACCTGGCTTTGGTTTTAGTTATGGTTAGATAACAGGGTGCACAGAGCTGTCCCACTAAGGACGTGGGGGGATGTCCGAGCAGCTGCCACTCGTGCTTTGCGAGAAGACAGACAGAAAGCGAGAAGTGGAGAGAGGGAGAGATAGGAGACAGTGAAAAACAAAAAAAAAAACCCAAAAGTGCTCAGCTCCGTTTGTGTTTGTTTGGAAAGAAAAGGGGGAAAAGCAGCCTGAGAGGCCGGTGTAATAAGATGCTGTAGCTTTCATGAAAGAGGTGAAATAATTTTAAACACAGACACACAATGAGTTTATTTATTTAGAAAGTTGTTAAATAGAGTCTGGGAATTCAAATATTCAATGTTGACATTGTACAGAGCTGGCAGGGAGCCAGCCCCAGCTCTCCAGAGGGACCCAATGGCCACGGCGCCCAGGCCCTCGCCCCTCCCAGCCCACTAACTAGGTAAAAGCCATTAGTTATACCCACAAGCAATAGCTGAGTCCGAGTCAAATAATGTTGCCTCAGCCAGCCAACTTCAAAGGCGTGTAAGTGTGTTTGGCTTTTTAGTGCTGGAACTGCAGCAATATGTCACACTTTTGAAAGAGTTTTGTAAACAGTTCCTTCCCCTTTGTAGAAACATTTCTTAAGTTTCTTGTACCCCATGTAAACAGCGTTAATTAACAAGGGTTACATTTTTCATTTACAAGCAGGGCTGTATTAATAACGAGCTCGTCTTTCGGACCGTCCTTTTCCTTTGTGTCCTTTCTCTGTCCGGCACCGCGGCCGGCCCGGGGTGGCCGGGGAGCAGCCAGGAAGCACCGCAGAGCTCAGCCGTGGGCTAAGCCCCTGGCAGCATCGCCTACCAGGGCACCACAGAGTTGGTCCCAAATTTAGGGGCGGCTGTTGGCCCTGAGTAAGAGAGGAGGATAGAAAGTGGGGAGAGGGAAGCAAGGGAAGAAGGAAAAACAAAGGAGGAGGAGAAAAGAGAAAAAAGAAAAGAAAAGAAAAGAAAAGAAAAGAAAAGAAAAGAAAAGAAAAGAAAAGAAAAGAAAAGAAAAGAAAAGAAAAGAAAAGAAAAGAAAAGAAAGAAAAACGGGGAGAGAGAATGAGAGAAAGAAAGTAAGAGAGAGCAGAAGAGGAGAGAAGGAATGAAGGAAGGGCAGAAAGGGAGCGAAAAGCCACACGCGCGCTCTCCGCCGTGAAAAGGGNGTACGAAGGACCGAGGGACAGAGGGACCGAGGGACCGCCGGCCGCCCGCGCTGCCGCCCCCGCGCCGGGCCCGGGACATCGGCACCCGGTGCCCGCGGCGGTGTAGGCGCCCGGAGGCGGAGGCGATGGTAAAGCGATGGCAAATAAACAGCCTCGCCGAGAGGTCCGGCAGCCGGGACACGGCAAACATCTCCCTGCTCGAAAACAAATTCCCGGACAGTCTTAAACAGGCAAATAAACTTGCCGGCTCTGTTTTTCAATCAAGCCTTTTAAGTACTAGACTGAGGCAAATTACAGGCGCAGGAAAACCTGCTGAAACTTAGGAAAGTGCTATTTTACTATCTCAGATGGTTAGAGGGATCTGGATCTACCTTGACTGCACTAAATTGCCTGTAAAAAAGTGGTGATAAAGTGTAAAAGTAACAAGTGCCTCCTTATTCACGTGTGTTCCCCTAATCTGATCACCTTCTGTCTCTTTATGAGGCTACTGGGTGGCTGGGGCTACCCCGGGCCGGCTGCGGGGCTGCGGCGGCCCGTGCTGGGGCGGGGGTTATTCGGGGATACGGTTTCACCAGGCGGGCACAAACCCACCCGAGTGGAAAAGCAGCTGCCCCGGGGGCCGGGGCCTGTCCGGCGCCTCGCGGAGCGGGGATGCCCGCGCAGGTGCAGCGCGGCTGCGGGCGGCCGGGCCCGCACCCCCCGGGCCCGCTCCCCGCACTCCGCACCGCTCCCCGCTCCTCACCGCCTGCCTCCCGAGTGCGTGGCGGGCAGACCGACTTCGGCGTGTGTTTTCCCTTATTTTTACAGCTGGACATTTAAAAAATTGGCTGGCTATTCCCCGCGTGGCTCTTTTTGTTTCTTCTGAATTATTTTTCTGGTTTGTTTTTTTTTTTTTTTTCTTTAAGGGAGGGGCAAAGCCTCAAAATTATTTTTTAGCAATTTTACACCGAGGTCAAGAAAATGCCCTTCAGGTATTCTCCCTTGATTAGGAGGGGAAAGCTTTCCTGGGTATTGGCGACAGTCACGCAATCGGGGCGATTTTTTGTTTCACGCATTAAGTAGTAAAAGCGAAATAATACAAGAACTGCGCTTTATCCCGATCTGTGCCTTTTTCCACGTAAAAGGGTGAAAGCTACAAAATATTTTCTATTCCTATCTCAGACAGAAGGAACTGGAAAGCTAAAACCTTTTTCTCTCTAACGACTAAATTAAAGGGGTCTCCTCCAACCCTCCTTCCACTTGCCATGAAACTGAGACGCTCTTCGGGGGGGAAAGAAGCAGCTTTTCGGAACACAAAAAAGAAAGAAATCCCGGCTTTTTAAATATGATTTCCTTTATGAGTCGATTGTAACCGAAGGCTTATTTAATGCAACACATCTGTCTAGGAGGGGAAAGTGCCGCTGCTGCTGCTGCCCTGCTGCTGCTGCTGCTGCTGCTGCAAAAGCCAAGACGCGCAAAGTTTGCAGTCGATCGGATCTCGCCCGCGGAGCTGGAGCCGGAGCAGGAGCAGCAGCAGGAGCCCTGCGTCGCTGCGCGGCGAGCAAAGCAAGGGAGAGGCGAGGAAACCTGACGGATTTTGTCGGGGACGGGAGATTTTTTTCCCCATAATTAGCTTCAAAGCAGGGACGGCAACCTTGAGATTTAACAACATATTTGTTTTCAAATCGAGGGCGCTGGTTTATCTACTTTAGGATCACCTAATCAAACGCAGGTTGCTGCTGTTGTTCAGGTTCACAGAAAAGATGATGATGATCCAGAGACATCTTTCAATTCCCCTTTTCCACGCTTCTCTATTTTTTCGCCTTTCACAAATAAAGAGTAAATAAGCATCTGCTTTTTACGTCACGCAACTTATGCAACATTTCATCTGACTTTTTTTTCGCCTGCCCATTTTTTTTTCCACTCGGGAATGTGAGTTGCCATCGCCATGGATATCAAATGAAACTTGCCCAGATGTGTCAGAGAAAATAAAGACATCAGTTGCTTTTAAAATAGGACGCGAGAGCTGGCGAAGTTTTGTTGTCGAATCCCTCATTTTCTTAAAAAAATAATTTAAAAAAAAAAAAAGGAGCCCCAACACTGCAGCAGTTAAAAGCAGAGATCTCTATCATAAAGGAGAAACAGATGGGGTGAGCATAAGACAAATAATTAAGTAAGTCGGGCTTTGCGTGTGGACGGCCGAGCCCTCGCCTCGCGGAACACAGACCTTCGGGCGGCCAAACTGTATAAAAAAGTGCTGGAAAAGCGCCTGAAATTACAACATTTACATCAGCTTTTAGCGGGTGACTCCAGCGGGCTGGGAAGCGCTCCGCGCTGCCCGGCGGCCTCGCTGCCCCCCGCCGAACCGCGCGGGGCATCCCGGC